>OZ024902.1:91088630-91446988 GCA_964017125.1 Flabesymbios commensalis
CACATCACATCACATCACATCACATCACATCACATCACATCACATCACATCACATCACATCACATCACATCACATCACATCACATCACATCACATCACATCACATCACATCACATCACATCACATCACATCACATCACATCACATCACATCACATCACATCACATTATATTATATTATATTATATTATATTATATTATATTATATTATATTATATTATATTATATTATATTATATTATAAACTACATGTATATTATATATTGTAATGAAATGATAATATTACCTGTAACCCGTTCTCTTGTACCTTCCTCCAGACTGCCTGCGTCCAGTGAAACACACATCCCCTCATCTGGCAGTCTGGAAATACAGAAATGGCGCCTGCCCATATTCCTCTCTCGAAATCGGTGACGATCTTAGTCACAGCAGGCGGAGCAGGCATCATGTCTCTCAAAGCTTTGAAGACCTGTAACATAGTGTAGGAAAACAGTCATAACAATATATTGATGAGCTGACATCTAAGAAAAACTATACGCCAAATATATTTTAGGTATTCTTTTAAAATATTAATTTTACCTTCTTATAATCTTTCTTCTTACGGCCTGACATCAGAGCAAAGGCCAGCGGCACCTGCTTCATGGCATCTCCTGACCTGATGAAGGCGTGGACTGAAAACAGCTGCACGAACGGCGCTCTCACGACATGGAAAGTGCCGTCCACATACCACGTCTTGACGGTGGACAGATGTTCCAGTTGCTGATCAGTGGCAAAGAGGAGATGACGGCGATCACTCACAGCTATGTCCTTCTTCAAAAATCCTTCTGGAATGTGACTTTCTGCTAGCTGAAACACAGAAATATAACTTCTTAGAGCAATATATATATAGTAACATGATATTTATAGGCTAATGCGATAAAGAGAGGGTGTGAAATATATTTTTTGGGGTTTATGTGAAGTTATACGATCCGTGACTATTACACGTAGGCTATATATACATCTAACATTTGTACTGATTGGGCCTATAACTTTTGTTTACTAGTAGGCCTTACTTATGTAGATGGTGAGTAAACGTGGGAAGTTCACAAACCTCGAAAGTCAAGTCTTTTGGTTCTGGAGGTCTCATCCCTTGACGTTTCCTGTTGGCTGCCCGTATCAGATTCTGCTCTTTGGGTCTGGATGGTGATGGCCCGTCGGCAGTTATGTCCTCACGGAAAACCTCCTCCACAATAACGCCCGCTTTTTTAAATACATTTTCAGCTGCTCTACTCTTCACCTGAAATCAGTGGAATAGGATGACAATTAATGTATGCATACTCATATGTAAAGGATCGTAGAAATTTCATAATCGATAATGACTTATAGGCCTAATCGGTTGGTACATTACTAGTAGACTATTCAAAGCTAACCTTTGTTGCTACTCTGGTTCTTGTAGCAAGCCCTGGCTGGGCGTCGTGGGTGTGGTTGTGTTTCCCTAGGAGGAAGTAGCCGTCACTCTCCAGCACTGTTGCAGGACACCTTCGTGCTTTGCTCCTTACGCTACACCACCACTGAATCTGCGCTCGCGCTGAAACAAATAACAACAAGACATTAAAAGTTGTCAATAAAAAACAAAAATAAAAGTGTACAGATGCAAATTAGAATTTTATTCAGAGGCAATTAAAATGAAGATATAGTCATACTTTTACGGTGTAGGAGTACCCTACACTGTCCACCAGTAAAGGTTTACCACGCTGGGTACCTTTTGCAATGACCTCGTAGGTTGTTTCAAATCGCTCAACTGGCTGTGCGTACTCTGGAGGGTCATCTTCAATGGAACTGAAAAACACAATTATACAAGTAAACCTAACTGTCCGATACTTGACCATATACACTGTAAACCCTGTTCCGCCATTGTAGCTCAATTTTTTTGAAGCAAAAATGGTTGAATTTAATTTTAATGAGGTGACCTGGCACAATTGTTATCATCTTTTCAGCTCGTAATTGGGTTACTCCGGTGATTACATTTGATCATATCAAACTAAAACTAATAAATTATTTAAGAATAACACAACAATAATTAGTTATTGTGAGGGAATCATTTTTCGTCATATTAGGCCTTTTCGAAAACGACGCCATCGAACAATAAAAACTAGATATCTAAACAAATAAATGACACAATATATATACATGGCTGTGGCCTATTTTATCGAACAGCGTCGATTAAATTAAATCAGTTAGCGTTCAACAACCTTGTTCAAATACGCCAACTAGGCTCAAAATGGTCAAAGTTTATATGGCTTAATTTGTGCAATTGTGCAGAGGTTTCTTGATAACTAATTAAAATCAATAAAAAAAAAATTGATCACACAATAATATACATCAGTGATAGGCTACATCAACTCTTGTCGCGGACGGACGTCGTGAACGGGACAAAATATGCGCTGCAAATTTGATTCAATCTGATAGTAAAAGGGTTTATTCAATATAAATTCAAGGGGTCATAATTTGATAGTTGTTAGTTTGCTAGTTGTTAGAATAATATCGTTGTACCAGTACATTGTTATAATAGTATAGGGCCTACAACATTAACTGTAATCATGGTGATGTCCTAAAGCATATAATTCTATATTCCCTGTGGTCAATACAATATCGACCGATCTATATATTTATATATTAATTTACTATTTATAGTAATAGCAGTTATTTTATCTCCGGTTTGGGAGCGGGAGACATCTATCATGTACATAATTATCATTAACAGTATGCATATTTCTTTTACTTATTTTAAATCATTTAATACGTTTATTATCCCAAAAATGTTCAAATTATATTTTAACTTAAATTAGTTACATCAGTTAAATTAGTTACATTGAAACATAAATTTCGTATAAATGGTTTATACCGAGGTTTTGTAGGTGAGGCCTTTACTTAATGAAAATATCATGCACCAGGAAGCAACTGCTAGGCATATTTTCCCCCAACCAATCGAAGAGTGGTTCAGCCTGTCACATGACGTGATCAGCCAATCACCGCCGTTATTAAGCTGTTATTTAAATCAGGTAGAATAACAGACTTGAGCCGGGATACCTAATGCAAATTTTACATTGTTAACAAGTAGCCTATTCTATAACAAGCCACGTCCACTCCGTTGTTCGTATGCCCAACAAACACGAAATATTGAGCCAATGCCGGGTAATGTTGTACTGGTGTCGTAGACGATGACTCAACATTAAACCAGCATCGGATCACTATCTAGCTTTTGCTGGGTAATGATATTATAATCTGGTGTGTATTTTCTGATGCAGGGAACAAAAGCAGCAAATGTTGGCACAAAACTGGCTGGCTAAATGTGAGACAAATGTTAGCAACATTGGCCCAATATTGATTAAGTGATAGGCCTAGTTGTCTAGATATCTCTGTGCAGAGAGTGTCACGCATCATGCATACTGTGATGTTAGAATTATCAGTTGTGGGAGGGATTTGATTGACAGTTCCCTAATTTCCCTCACCCAATCACCGCTAACTAACGAGATTGGTTGACACATCTCGTATATTCTCGCAACCTTGGTGCTTACCGTGAAAATACGATAGTTTTTTTCAAATCTTTTTAATCATGGTGGCCCAATGTTTGAGACGTTGGCCACAATTTAGCCTATCATTATATATATTTTTTATTTTTGTATTATATAGTGGAAAACATAAATTAACAGCAATTTTAATGTTACGGACAGTAGTAGACTATGTAACTGGTTATTGTGCCATTTTTAGATTATCCCTAAATAGGGTCGAACTGGTTTCAGGGTACCGGGGCCGGCGTTTGTTGAAAATAATTTTAGCGTACCGGTTGGGGGGGGGGGGGTACGTTGAAAATATATATAGCATAATTTTCAAGCAAATTTAAATTGAGTGCTAAAAAATTTCAGTCGCAATAAAATACACAGACGAAGAAGCATGGTGGTGTTATTAGACCAGTGTGTTGCTTAGGTTTAATTGTAGGCCTACATGTCTCAAAGAAAATAAGTATTTTATATTTTACAACAACATGGAAATACAAGATTGTCTTTGACCAACATAGTTTACACTAAGTCAGACATTACCTCATCTCTGAGCAGGTTGTATAATAATATAGGTTCCTTGTAGGAGCTACATGTGATATTAATATTTTAATGTACACTTCATTGTGCGATAAAGGGGACTCACAACTTTCACAATTCTAGAATATAATGTTCAATGCAATAAATTAGACGATGTTCTCGTTACTGCGCGCGCAGCATATGTGTTTATTGCTGCTGTTGTTTGTACAGTGGTTACGGCTGCCCGCTTGGAAAGTTGGAGATCGCGGGTTCGAACCCCCCTCTGGCCTCAAAGTTTCAAAGAAACAAAATTTTTCTTCTTCGCTTATCCGTAAAGATTCAATATTGTGGGGAGCCTCCGTGACCGAGAGGTAGCGTTCTCGGCCTCAGACCGCCAGGGCTCTAATTTCGAATCCTGTATCTGGAAGGCAGTGTCATTTCATTCATCTCACCACCCTCAGGAGGTTCTCCTGGCCCAGTTTAGGCTATATGTGCACAAAGGTGACCTAAAACCCCATTCATTTCATTTCATTTACATGATTTAGAAGCGTTGATTTAACGAGTGGTACGACAATAACCCGACATTGGGCCAATGCTTGTGACAACATAGGGGCTTGGTTGGGGTAGTGTATCGTCACTCCTGTGTATATGTAATAGGGTGTCCCGGTTGTCTGGAGGACATTACAAAACTTCGGAGTCAGGGATAAACTTGAGTAACTTTCCTAATTGGTAGATCTGTGATTGAAAGACAAATATCGCCATATCTATTACTACCCACGTGAAAAGACGAGACTTGTCAGAGGCATAACTGGTCACTTCGCAAAATGTACGTAGAAAGTGTTAGAGCCCCCCCCCCCCCCCCCCCCACCCTCCCCTTGCTCGCTTCTCTAAACTCAAGACCAGCTGATAGGCATGTAATATGAAAGCTCTCGATGTATAATTGCATAATAAGTCAATAAAATAAAGCAATTTAAAATACGTACGGGATAATAATTGCGTACGTACGCGATAATGATTGCGTACGTACAGGATAATGATTGCGTACGTACGGTATAATAATTGCGTACGTACGCGATAATGATTGCGTACGTACTGTATCATGATTGCGTACGTACGTGATAGTGATTGCGTATGTACGGGATCATGATCGCGTACGTACGTGATAGTGATTACGTACGTACGGGATCATGATTGCGTACGTACGTGATCATGATTGCGTACGTACGACATCAAGATTGCGTACGTACGGGATCATGATTGCGTACGTACGGGATCATGATTGCGTACGTACGGAATCATGATTGCGTACGTACGGGATCATGATTGCGAACGTACGGGATAATGATTGCGTACGTACGGGATCATGATTACGTACGTACGGGATATTCACATTATTATTTTTTCTTCCTATGTCCCCTCTGGGTCTTCGTATCTTTCGCTGTAGTTATTGCAGTAATGGTTCTAATCACACGCGTTTCAATCATAACTGCGATTCTTACCTGCAGAAACCCGCGACAAGTCTGATTCGCGTCTTAACCCTTTGGACACGAGCCTCTTGAAGATAACGGCTTCATTGATCATATTATATCAAGTGGTAAATTTTCAAAGGCTCTACACAATTATTCTGACCGAATTTACAAAGTAATAATCCATTAATATTATCATAAAGCTGTGGCTATTAGAGACAGTAAATTATGACGTCATAATGTGTTGTACAGTGTTTTTTAACTTGCTTCAATACGCAATATTTGTGATTGTGTAATAATAAGTATCACGGTAACCGGTAAAAATTCTACTGGTAGCCAAATCTTCATTGTAAGTTTGTTTATTTTATTCCATTATTTATAAAAAATCACGAACCGATTAATCTCTGTCCACAGAGTCTATAGGGTGTCGCATAAGAGCTACAGAAGCATAGGTTCTACGTGATCTATGGGCCTACATAAGCAAAAACTAATTAAGCGGCTGATGGGTCCCAGCAGACACAAGACGTTAAATCAATGTTGGTTTAATGTAGGTCCAGCGTCGCATACGGTGGACCAATCTTAAACCAACATTGCATCAATGTCTTGTGTCTGCTGGGGTGGGTGTTTATTCAACACTCACTGCGGATTGGAAGTCACGTGCCACTGTTACCGCGGTCATCAACATTGTGAGTACCAGGGCCCCGTATGTGGTACATTATTTTGCAAACTTCTGGCGACCTAATTCCTGTCGCTTACGAAAATAAAATAAAAACTCGTTAAATTTCTTTGTTTGTCTCCCGCTTCAACATAGTAGGCCTATGTAGGCTATCAAAAACGTCCACTAGTCGTTTTAGATTGAGTTAAATTTAATTAACAAAACAACGCTTATCTCACGCACGACACATAATATCACTTTTTCATAACTGCAAGTCAATCAACAAATGAATGCTAGAAGTGACATAAGATACAATCAATTTTAAAGTAACGTTATTACGGTAAACGGTAATTAAAAACAATAATCTAACCAGAAGTATAATACACAAAGTGATTATTGATATGAGTATAGCAGGCCTACATGTACTTTGTGTGTTCTCAGTATTTATTGAAGTATGACGCTCCACTTGTTCATAGGGTGCGCGACGTTAATAGGTGTTTATTTAACACTTTCGGCCGACAGTGAATAGGAAGCCATGTGTCAGGACATACATACGCCCTTAGTCATGTTTGTTTATATTGCCATAATCTAAACATTCCGACCTATGGTCTCCCGCTTTAAAATAGTAGGCCTATGTATCAAAAACGGCCACACAGGCCTAGTTGTTTTAGATTGAATTAAATTTAATTAACAAAACAACGCTTACCTCATTCACTACATATAATATCACTTTTTCATCACTACAAGTCAATCAACAACCTAATGCTAGAAGTGACTTGATATACAATCAATCAAAGTAACGTTAGTACAGTAAACAGTAATTAAAAACAAAAATCTAACCAGAAGTATAATAACCAAAGGGATTATTGATATGAGTATAGCAGGCCTACTTTGTGTGTTCTCATTATTTATAGAAGTATGACAAGACAATAGACAAGACAATAGTTTATTAAACTCAGGATATACATGGCTTGGAGTATGCAATAGTACATAACAATAGTCAATTATAAAGATAATAATACATAATAATAAAATAAAGTATTTAAATACATATAAGAAATAGAATGCAGACATAACGCTCCACGTGTTCATGGGGGTGCGCTACGTTAAAATGTGCTTATTTAACACTCAGGCCTACAGTGAATGAGAAGATATGTGTCAGGGAGTAGGGCCTATGCCCATTAGGCCCTATGCAGTACGTTCTTAGTCAGGGTCGTTTATATTGCCTAATCTAAGCATTCCGACCTATTGGAAATAATTAACCTTAGGCCCACTTTAAATAATTCCTGAAAATATAGGGCCTACTGTAGGCCTGCTTCAACAGCCGTGCTTAGACAGCCAAGTATTTCTACAGATTGTATAGCGCTAATCTCGTCAGCCAAATTCTATTTCAATAACCAAAACATATGAATCTATATCGTATAACATAATTATAACAAATTAGGAATGTTAAACTGTGTTAGATAAAATGATTTATAGAGAAGTTCCGACCAATATTTTTCATAACATTGAACATAGCGTCGGCCTATTCAACTGTGAACTGGGGCCTACCATTAAACTATGACTATAATGTCATAATAATTATTGGTTTATATTTACACTGGTCAAAAAACGACTAGATACTACATCTCATCATTCCATAAAGACATAGGGGCCTAATGGTTTATATAGATAACTACACATTACTATGAAAGAACGAAGTTTGGCCGCCAATTTCCCTAACATGTGTTAAGTATATGGTACGAGTAATGTGTTAACACTGGTTCAGTATATGGTACGAGTTGGTATCACCCTAAGGTACGGGAGTGTCTGTAGGCGGACTGACCACCGCTGATCACGGGTGGAGACGCCTGCTGCACGCGCTCGCGCAGCCTGTCCTGACGCGGCCGCTGAACCACGATTTTCTTCTGGTGCTAATATAAAATGATATTGTCTATTTTTATCACTAACACCCCGTTGAAACAAAATTACTTTTTCATTGTTATTTTCTAGAATCTTCTCAGTGTCACGCCAATCAGATGATACTCCCACGCAATCTTTTTTCCCGATTGCCGGACCTAACCTGTTTCTGTCGACACTTCTGCATCTATTTTCAATCTTACTCATGGACACATCTAAGCTATTGTTATTGTTGCCGCTTACTAGATGATTACTTGATTTGCAATTTGCAGCGTACATTTGCTGCGGTGTACACCTGGTATATGTTCGCAAGAGATCGATTTTGTCCCGTGTATTTATATTGGGTTTTCTACCTACCTGAATCTCTTCTTCACGATGATAGATGTTATTAGTGCGGTGTATAAAGACAATCCACAAGTTCGGATTGTCTGTATATCGCACTAGTTTAGTGGCCCATTTACATACCTTATGCTTGTTTTCATTTTGAACATAATGTCCGCATGTTGAACATTTCTGGTCGGTTGCAATATGGCACTGTGAAATTAAGCAGCCACAGTCAGCCCGGCATTCACTAGTTTTTGAGGAACAATGCACTTCCATGGAAATAATACACTTACCGTCATTGATAGTTTCATCAGAGTTCAACAAGTACTTATCATCTGGACGGTGGCTCCATTTACTTTTTTCCAGATTTGCTAGCGATGCTAGTAATACCCTATCGTCATGCTCTCTTTCTCCTTCAATATTTTTGTTTCTCCTATAACAAACTCGTGTATCAAACTTAAAACTGGACACATAATTACATGCATCTGCTAGTGACAAATCATTAATTTTAATCCACACACCATGCGAAATATTGTCTTCTGTCAACCAATTGCAAAAAACGGGAGAATTCACAAAATTTTGTACCTGTTCTAAAATTTGTTTTTCAGTGTGTTGGTGCGACGTAAAACGTTTATAATGGTCTATACCGTTATTGCTAGTGCATTTCAGTTTCAAATACTTAACTTCTTTATCGCTGAGTATATATTTCAGTTCGGGTGGACCAGCCAGCAAATCTTTAACAAACGTAAAATCGATACCTCTGACAACCATATTATCAGGTTTCAAAGCGAGCTACGAAGCCAGCCATTCTCCTGCGTCTGTGTTTATATAATTTTGCATTTTTTCAAGTGCTACGGGATCATCTTTATTTAATCCACCACATGGAATACTTTTACTTACCTCTTTCCCATTCTTTAATATAATACGTAAACGTAGACTGTCCCCCCGTTGTCGGATGCCTGCTATTCTAATAATGTGGTCCGCGATGGCACTAGCATCAAGATTACTTTTTCCGTTCACGCATTTATTTACATTACCCAGCTCTGCAGGCATACATGTGGTAACTTCAATCACGATTGCCAAAAGGTTAATGTCTATTTTACGCGTCATCAACCTATCAATGATAACATATCTTATGTGTTTACTGAACTTACTTATCTCACGCAGGTGCGAAAAAGGGTTTTTGTCACCATTTGTCAGACTGCGAAATTCTTTACGTGCAAATATACTTACACACATACCCACGATAACAGCAGGGCCACATACATAACTACATGTTTGGTAGGGGTACAGTTCACTACACAACTCACTACATACATTACCACAAATTTTATGTGTTCGTGGGTCGTGACAATAGATCATTTCTGGGGTATTAATGGTATGGCTTCCTAACACCATGTCTGATCAATTGATCAGAGTGTTGGAGCTACAGCATACTTGATCATCGTCTGTTATTACATTCTGTAATGTGCTACGAGCACATTTAAAAGTGTGATAGTTTACTAAAAGTCCAACATCTATTAACCTCTTAACCGCCTGTGTCGATCATATTCGGGTTCTCATTGCTTTATTAACACATTAATAACCACATTGTAAACACGTTCAAGATGATACGCTACATCAATCGGTAAGACTTGAAAATCGTTGAGCTCCATTTCGTCATATCTGAATAATTTTTCACTCACTTGAAGTTGTGGATCGCTCGCGTCAGCGAGACACAACTTAACTTATAGGCTTGAAATATCTATAGGCTTAAACTTATAGGCTAAACTGGGCCAGGAGAACCTCAATCCTCAGGAGGTTCTCCTGGCCCAGTTTAGCCTATATGTGCACAAAGGTGGCCTAAAGCCTGATTCATTTCATTTTTTGACACAACTTATAGTGGGTGAAAATTTAAAATAAAAAAATGGCGTTTAAAGGGTTAAGGAGTTTGTATATTCAAAGACTTTTCCCCTTTTTCATTACTTCCGAGACTAATGTAATTATCTGTTACAGAACTAGCTCGTATAATACACATATAAACACATTAATTTGTACCAGTGTAGGCCTATATCTAGATCAGGGCGTGGTTAAAACGTTAACGAACTTGCAATCCCTTGACAAATTACCATATTGCAAATATATCTTCTATAATTCGCTGGCCGTAGTATCTTGTGGCCCGTGTGGGCTACCCCCCTCCATAGCCTATGGAGAAGGATGGAGTGGTCAGTGGCTCTGTGCCGGACCCCACCCCGCTAACACCTACTCCCCCCCCCCCCCTGCGCCCACGCGTTCACACTTATACTGGTAGCCAGTGGCCGTTCCGTTCCGTAAAGAAAGTGCCTCGTGCGGCCCGCCGGTGTCAACGAATATTAAGCATCCCCATATATTAGGCATCCCTGACAAGTCAAAAAATCACGTGACTGTGTGGGCATGCGCAGAGAGTGTCTACGCAGCGGAAGTCACACAAAGGTGTCTTGAGCAATCCACCACACTTACATATTATTCTCTTTTAAAAAGATTTAGTTTTAACACTTAGTTTTATTAGTAGCAAACATAGTTTTACTTAAAAGTTAATCACGCTAACCAATGTGTTAGAAAGTATAATCCATATCCCAGCTAGTGGTCGCTAGAATACTTTCCATTTCGAGACAAATGAGGGGATGCTTGATATTGCAATAAGAAGAACAAGACAGATGGTGGAAAATTAGATTCCCCCGCCATGTTTTCTAGCCTATTAGAATAAAAACCGTAACTTTCACATTGACA
Source organism: Flabesymbios commensalis (assembly GCA_964017125.1). Lineage (NCBI taxonomy): Eukaryota > Metazoa > Annelida > Polychaeta > Terebellida > Flabelligeridae > Flabesymbios > Flabesymbios commensalis. The sequence goes on from OZ024902.1 coordinate 91,099,771, forward strand.
TATATTTATATATTGGATTATATGTTAACGATCTTTATACAGGGATTGTTTTACAAGGTTAATACGTATAAGACATAGTCATATTAGGCATCCCCTTCGCCATAGTGTAGCGTGGGCCGTTCAGTAAGAGCGCACACAAAGGGGTGCTTAATTTGCTGACAAGTACAAACAAGCCAACACTCTGGCAAGAGCTTGGCAAGTCGTTGCCAAATTAGACATCCCACTCGTCCCGTGTAAGCTGGCTTGTCTGAACAAACCAATACCATGGCAAACAATTTATATTTACTATAGGGCCTACACTTTATTAACGATTGTCTATATACAAATTACTACTAAGGTTGCGATAGACATAAATTATATATTTGTTAAAATTTTAGAAAAAGAGTAATATAAAAAATATTTTGTCATGTCTATTTCTGATTGGAAAATTTTATTCCACCGTAATCATTACGCAATGATATGTTATTCCAGGTCTGTGCATATATATAACTTTTGTATAGAAATACAAAAACAAACTGGAGGAAGTGTAATCAAAACACGACATAGGCTACGTTTTAAAGCGCATTTTCAGATAAGTTTGTCACAACTTAATGAGTTCTTCAAATTTTTACAGACATGGATTGGTTCACAGTAAACACGACCCATAGACCCGATGTTGGCCCAATGTTGGCCCAACGTCTACGACATCAGTGCAGAATTGAGTATATGTATGGTGTTTGCTGTGGGTTTTAATAACCAGGCATAATCCTCCTAATAAATAAAGTTCCATTTAAAATACGATTACACCTTAAAATACATATCGTTAACTGATCATACATATCATATACCGCCGACGACCACATTGAGTCACCCTTTGGTTGCCAAAGACAATTAATAAATTTTACACAAAAAAACTTTTCATAGTTGCAATTATAAAATTCTATATCAACATCATGTGGAAAATATTTGTAGTTTTCAGATAATTAAATGTATTCTCGTATTTAATTACTGTTATCCGCTGTACCCATGGTACCCGTGGATACATTGTTGACACTACGCGTTAATATAAAGTCATGGGCTCACAAGTGTTAATTGCGGCGGGGTTTCAAGGAGGGGTGTTATCACACCTCGTTCTTTGTCTGATCAACATGAGAGGGTGCAGTAGCTGTGGAAGCCAAAGGTGCGAACATTGCGTCTCAGGAGTGTTATGTTTGCAGTAAATTTAGTGCTAGACAAAAGATTAGAAGCGTTCACCACCAAATAATATTTTTTTATTATTATTTCAATTAACTTTAAAGCTTTACAAATGCATCACATACATAGATTGAAGCCATATCAAATTGCATGTTGACTTGCATTTTTTTTAAAGTAAAAGATCTTCATTAGGGCGGCTGGCATACATTGGGAGTAGAATTTAAAATATATTATTTAAATAGGGTTATTCGTTTAGATAAGGACATTATAAAGCCTTGTTGCATATACGCCCCTGTTCCCTCTTTGTTTTTTGGTAATGCCATCACACGTTACAGTAAAAACACCTCCTGAGCGGGGGGGGGGAGGGGGGTGACTAACAATTGCAAATCCTTGTGATGTCGGGGACTAAACATGTCATTAAATACTAGTATTTTTTTTTTTTTAATATATAAAGTCAGAATTAAAACTCGCTTAACATACATGTATAACTTTGCGAACAACGCTGATTATGATGCTTAATAGCACACAAATACGCGTTAATTATCTTCTTTTATTTATCTACTTAGTGTAAAGCCATGGTAACATTATTCACATGTGATATGTTTGGATCACATTAGTGCAATATATTGCTGTATCAATGCGATATTTCTATTTGGAATGTCAAATATAGGTAGATAGATATTTATTGATGACGGGATGTCTATGTAGACTTTTTCTTCGTTAAAAGCAAATTAAAATCGACATGATATATTGCTGAAATATTTGTCTAATTACGCTCCCTGAATTTTATTAATTTTATGTTTTTATATTTTCTAATAGTTTCGGTAACAATTTATTATTCTATGCGATGTTAAATTTAGAAACGACTTGCTAAGCCAGCGATATTAAGCTCCCCCCAACCAGGACTGTCACCACACTGTGACTAAGGGGATGTCTAATTTGACAATGGCTTGCCAAGGTCTTGCCAGGGTGTTGGCATGTCAGCAAAATTAAGCACCCCTCTGTATGCACTCTCACTGAACACGCCACACTACACTATGGCGAAGGGATGCCTAATCTAACCATGGAATCCTTGCTCCAACTATATCTTATATGTATCATAGTATATATTCATTATATACTTTTATTATATTTTTTGTTGCCAAGGCCTTATAATATAAATAACACATAATATGGTTTGAATTACAGTTAGTGTACTATAATAATGTGGTGTTTTTAACTTAAGAGTATCAATACTAATTTTCTGATAAATATTGGTAATATTCACAAGTGAAGATGTATGATTAATCAATGATGAATGACATTTCCATTCCAATTTACTAAATAGTATGTATTAGGAATTAAAATGAATTAGTGTATAATGTAATTTAAGATTGCTGTGATATTAGTATAATTATGCCTGATGAATTTCAACAAGTGTGTGTATTACATATTTGATAATAGATTTGTGTCCAATTTTATCATTGATTGCAATATTGCAATCGCAGAAGTCATGTAGGCTTTTTCTTCAACTAGCAATTAAATATATAATATATACATCTGCTGATCATTTACCATGAGACACACAACTGTCTCACCATGACCACATTAGGTGCCTTCTTGCGCAGAACCGGAAGGGAAGCCTAATATCGAGGGGATGCTTAATATGGCGTGACACCGGCCTACTGCCTGCTTATATCTGACTAAGGGTGGCCGTTCCGTTTAGTAAGGTTGTACGGCTTTGCCGCATTACATGTGTTAGGTATATGGTACGATTTGGTATGGGTACGGGTTGGTATATGGCACGGGTTGGCAAAAATGTCGGGTACGAGTTGGTAGTGGGTACGGGTCGTCCTGCTTCCTATTATATAGCTATAGGCCTAGTTGAATTGTGAAAAATGAGGATTAGTATTTTTTTTAAAAGGCACAATACATTTATGCTGCCCATTTTTCATTGTAGACATATTCAAATGAATTTTTGACAACATTTTATTGTTTTTACTGGTGTAGAAAGATGCCATGCGAGATCAACATCCGAGATGAAGGGGTATTATTCTAGAGCCCTATAGGCTTACATTCCATATTATTTTGTGAAACCTCCACGGCAATAAATTTCGGAATGGGAGTCTTCACCTGTGAACACCAGAAATATCAACATGGCCGCGCCCATGAAATCGGCGTTTAAATTTATAGGTGATTATTTTTAATTTATTATTCTACCTTTCTAGCAAAGTCGTTTATTATCTTGTTCGGGACAGACAGTAGACTATAACCTAATATTTATTCGTTATGTTCGATTATTATGTCAATTGTTATAATGAGAACAGGTGAACACAGCAGGCAGGCCTAACCAACCCGCAACCGGCGCCGGTACGACAAAACCCCATAATTGAATAAATCATAATGACCCGGAATAACCCATAATAACCCGGAATAACCCATAATAACCTCATAATAACCTATAATAACCTCATAATAACTCATTACAGCATTGTATTTGCTCCGAATAACGCAAATAATGGAACAAATCGATGTTTTATTAACAAATTCGCGCTGATGCAGACAATCAATTATCATTTATATCAATGCCAATGGCAATGGGCTGGCCTATCACAGGATGGTGCATATATGTCGTCTGAAACTATCAATAAGGAGTAACCCCCATCGCAATAGCTTATAAAATACAATAATCACCTATAAAAACTCATAACAACTTGTAATAACCCTGTAGTCGTTAAGAAATACAGCCATATAGATTATAGCCTAAATGAATTCAGTTTATCGTGAAATCACAGCTTACCAATCCAGTGCTCCAGTGTAACTCCTGACTTTACAACTCGCCTGTTGTCATTGGCTTAATTAATGTCAAGGTGTGACTTCTATCACAACTTTACTTCTGTCATCGATGATCATGAACAGCAATTGATGTGTCATTGTATCATCAGAATCATAATTATTATGTTTCAATAGCGTTTTCGAAGTAGATCCATAAATTATTTTTGTGGTAATTATACCACCGTCTTCAATATAGAATAGAAAGCAGACTTGTTCTAAGTAGATCTATATAATTATGTGCAGTCTTAATATGTTTTATATTTAGTAGGGCCTATCGCTTTCTCAGCAACAAAATACGGACATACATGTACAAATAATGGCATGTTTCACGATATTGCACCACTTTTGCATGTTATTAACTGGAAAGTCAAATAAATAATCTGAGAAGAACAAAACAAAACATGTGACTGGATACACCTCAATACGTGTCAATGTAATTCACACCTACGTCTAGCGTGACTGGCTAAGCATGTTAAAATACTGAGTTGTGATCATGCTTGCAATCATTCAATATTATCCTGGTTATGTTCAATTATTCATGTTGTTTTGGGCAATTGTTAACAATTACAGGGTTATTATAAGGTTATTATAGGTTATTTTTTTGTTTAAAAGGATATTCTGGGGTAGGCCCTACTATTTCGTGATTTCAGTTTGTGCACCATCTTGCGATTGTCTGCTGAGATACCTGATCAGCGCAAATTTGCTCTCAAACATTGATTTATGCTATTATTTGGGCTCTTAACGGCTATTTCCTAACGACTACAGGGTTATTGTAACTTATTATTAGGTTATTATAGGTTATTATGTGGTTATTATGGGTTATTCCGGGTTATTATGGGTTATCCCGGGTTATTATGTCTCTTTTAGTTTTAGTTTTTACTTATACCCGCCGTCAGATTAACTTGTATCGCATGTTGTTCAGCCGATTTTCATGAAATTTTGTATGGACTATTTGCGAATCACTCGGCGACTACCGTGACATTTTCATCGGGAAATATTGTATAGCTGAAAAGTTAGACCATCTGGCATGTAATGCATTTCAGGGCTAAAAACAAACTTTAATTTAACCAGTTTAATGGGGTTATAGAGGGACGTCGTAATTTCAAATTTACTACATGTCAAATGGTCTAACTGTTGAACTACATGATGTTTTTTTATGAAAATTTCACGGTAGTCGCCGCGTGACCAGAAAATAGTCCTTGCAAAATTCCATCAAAATCTGTTGAGAATTGACTGAGAAATCGGCGAAAAACATGCGATACAAGTTTATCTGACGGCGGGTATAGCCTTAGGCTTAGCCTGGCTTAGGCCTAGTCTCTGAACACACTTTACACAGTAGGCCCAGATCTAACACACTTGTTTCACAGCACTCGTCTCAGACTCAGTTACTGAGTCAGTGACAGTCTGAGCAGTGGCAGTGTCACTCACTAAGTGACCAGTCACTGTGTTACTGGCCTGGGCCAGGAGTTCCAGTGGCAGTGGCATTGCCAGTTGTAGTCAACATTGTCAACTGGTTCCGCCCCCGGTTGACAAGCTGCCTATTGAAATAACAGGCGAGGCACCAGTCAGTGTGATGTCTGCACACCCTCATCTGACTGTCTAGTGGTGTACAATCAATTTGTGACGCTGAGAAAATGTATGGCCGCCACCGTTAATAAATGAAAATTCGAATCGAGCTGGTATGAACAGTATAAACGGCGGCCATTTTGTTTGAATTTATGGAGTCTATAAACAACATCCAGCTCTCTTTCTGGAAACGAAGTGCCAGACAGGTGCCCCATCTATGCCAGTGGCAGTGGAACTGGGGCTGGGCGTTACTACTCTGTTACACTTAGTCTTAAACTTAGATACAAAATGTAGGCATTCTGGCCGGACCTGGGTTCAATTCTTTTTTTCTTCTTCCAATAATCAATTCCTGATCCAATTCCTTTTTTTAATTCCGAGGCTAATTCTGATCTCTTTATTTTCAGTTTTTTACTTTTTATAATTCCAATTCACATTCCAATTCCTAATTTCTAATTCCTTTATAAATATAATTCCTGACGTTTTTTAATATGATATAGAACTATCTGATTTTAGGCACAAAGTATTTTATTGTGAGAATAATAAACACATTTTATATGGGAGAGCATTTTATTATTATTAGTAAATCAATCAGAATCAACTAAAGTAATTATTGTGACATGTATTTTATTATAGCTTCATGTTAAATTCTTGGTCATTACATTGGATATTTTGTATAATCACACATTTGTATATTTGTTGTACCGTAGCATAAACAAATAAATAAATAAGTATATCACGAATTTATAGCTGAACTAATATTGAATAAAAAATACTAAAAATCATCGGTGAATCATTTAAATATAGTTGGATTCACATTAACCTTGGTGAATGATTTTCGCCGATTTCTCAGTGTATTCTCAACCAATTTTTATGAAATTTTACACAAACTATTTTTTATTCATGTCGTGACTAGGTACCCTAAAAGTTTCGCGAAGTTTTGATAAATATTTTTGAAGCTAGACCATCTGACATGTAGAAAATAAATAAAAATGTTGCCCTTTGTAAACCCATTAGCTTCGTCTCAGAGTTTTATTACATGTCAAATGGTTCAACTTTTACAATACTTATCAAAACTTCGCGAAACTTTCAGAGTAGTCACAATATGAATGGAAAATACTGTGTGTGAAATTTCATGAAAATTAGTTGAGAATTGACTGAGAAATCTGCGAAATTCAATAATCCTTGTTGATGAATTTAATGTGAATCTGACTATAGATTATCTGTTTTGCCAGATAGTAGCAAGTTACATGTTGTTTATTTTTTAAATTATTCACATAATTTACTTATAAGAAATGTTGGACTAGCAGGCGCATATCTAGAGGGGGGGCGCACGCCCACCCGTTTTTGCACCAAATTCTTTAAAAAAAATCCTAAATTGGCCTAAATATGCCTAAAAACTCGCCCCCGAGCCACCTGAGCCCCCTCCTTTTTTAAATCCTGGATCCGCCCCTGACTAGTGTCATTTTTTAAAACAAATCACGAAAAAACATAACAAATCAGTGCACATGGTGTTTTATTTTATATGGCGGCACAAAGCATATAAAAAAAAAATGCTAGAAAAAAAACATGATAAACTCAGAGTGTTGTATCATGATGTGTATTGTTATGCTTTATTTTTTCATATAACACTATATAAAAAGCAAGTCATATTGTTCAGCCAGATAACTGTTACGCTCGACACAGTGTTATCATATCACCCCCTCGACCCCCCCCCCCCTCCGCCACCCCCGCGCAATGTTACACACACGTCTTCAGTGTTGGCGGTGGGATGAAATATGTGGCTAAAACCTCTGAGAAGTTTTTGCCACATTTTCTTTCTTGTAGCCTCAATGTAATCATGTACCAGTATCTGAAATCTTTATGATAATTGATACTAGTACATCTAGGCCTATTGATACAACTGCATCTTACCAGAGAAAGATATTAACTGAAGTTGAACAGATTCATGATTTGGTTTTCATTAAGCAAATAACCACAAACTTCATTAAAAACTTCCAAGAACTGATAAACTTTTGCAAATTAATTGTAACTGATTTTCTATTCAACTGTAATAATGGTAATTAAAAACGGATGAAAAGTATAAGAAGGTGCAGCATTCGAAATGTGGACTTTCTATACCATATCACCCTGATATCTACAAAACCGCTTTTTGTATTCATTTGGTGTTAAACATACTGGATACAAGTATTATTTCCTAGGCTGCATCAATTTTTTAGAAAGTTCAGGAAAATATTCGGGTCATGGCGACCATCTTTATTCTTTTTTCGTCAAATTAGGACCTTGTCACCCTGATAACTTCAAAGCCGCTTATCCGATATACTCAATATTCAAACTACTGCATAGTAGTATTAATGCCTAGCTTGCATCAATTTTTCAGAAAGTTTGGAAAAATATCCGGGTTATGGCGGCCATCTTTAATCTTTTTTCGTCAAATTAGAACTTTGTCACCCTGATAACTTTAAAGTCGTTTATCCGATATACTCAATATTCAACATACTGCATAGTAGTATTAATTCCCAGACTGCATCAATTTTTTTAGAAAATATCTGGGTCATGGCGGCCAACTTTATTCTTATTTCATCAAATTAGAACCTTGTCACCCTGATAACTTCAAAGCCTCTTATCCAATACACTCAATATTCAACGTACTGCATAGTAGTATTAATTCCTAAAGTGCATCAATTCTGCAGAAAGTTCTAAAAAATATCCGGGTCTTGGCGGCCATCTTTAATTTTTTGTGGTCAAAATAGCACCAAGTCAGCCTAAAGCTGCTAGCCTCTGCCTCATAATATTACTTGATACAAATTGATTATCCTTTGATGTATAACTTTTATTTGAAATGTGCGAGGGGAGCCTTCTTGGGTGTTTTACATGGTAAACACTTTCTTCTAGTTTATTAGGTTTTTTGATGGGGGTCATACCGGTATATTCATAATTCGCCAACTCATTTCCATCATTACAATGCATCTAAATGTCTAAATTTATACAATGTTCATTTTTATATTGTCGTGCTCGCATTCGAAGATGATATGCGTTGGTAAAATATTTGCAGGTTAACCTTGGCCCGTGGCAGTAAAATGTCACACCTTCAAAGACGCAACTGCCTGATTACTGTCTGGCGGGTGGGGGTTCATGTGTATTGGCTATCCACCCCTAGCTACCAAGTGCCCCTCAGTGAAGTACAGAAAAAACATTGAATGTAGGCAGGATTTATACGAAATTAGAAATTCAAGCACAATATTCAGTTCTGATATTATATTTATTTATATATTATTGATTGATTGATGTATTAGTACATGCATTGTAAATATAGGCCTACTTATCTACATGTATAATCACACAGCGTGGGGCTCAAAGATATTTAATGTGGGCCTGGGAACACTGGAGCCACATGGCAGTAACAGCTTACTTTCCAAGTAAGCCTTTACTGCTGTTAGCATTTGCACTACAACGTAATAATAATGTTGGGCCAGCGTTGTAGACGGTGGGCCAGCGTTGTAGACAGTGGGCCAACATTGGGGCAATGTCAGGTGTTTGCTGGGTATGGCGGCTCAGGACCAGCCCCCAGACAATATGTTGAACCACTGCTGTTTTAATGTTGGCCCACCACTGTCTACGCCGCTGGCCAAACCTACAACTGACATTCGAGTAACGTTGTGTTTGCTGGGATAATAATGACTCTCAACTAGGCCTACAAGTTTGCATGTGGCCCCAAGACAGGCATCAAATGTCGCATAGCGCAGCCAAACATTCAACTGATAATGTGCATTAGTTTTTCTGTTATCTACAATTAATTTTAGAATTTGAAAAAATCTATTATAATCTAAAAATAGTATAATTAGCTGCAGCTCTATAACTACACATATATGCGCATCACTCAATACCGTTGGAGTACAATGACCGTAACTCACTGAATTTGATAACAAATTCATATAGTCAGACAATACTAAAAAGTCAACCCTCTGGTGAACGACTTTTTGTCACCAGCAACTTTTTTTACCTGCAACAACAAGGTGGTTGGTGACAGGTTTCACTGTATTACTAAAGTATTCAACAGGTTCCGTGTCAATAACTAAGGACTTAAAGTGGTACATAGAACTAGAAGCATAACGACCCCTGGTGAGCATGAAACATTGACCAATGCTGGGCCATCGCTGCAGACGCTGACAACGCTAAAACATCAACGCATGAATCTATCAATTTTCTGGGGAGTGCGTTGTCACTCTCAGAGACCAACGACCGCTCTAGTGTTTTTAACACCCTACACCCCTCCGTGACAGGCCTGTGCAATCTTCACAATAAACGATTCCCTCCTCCACTATAATCAATGTGACGTTCTAGCATATATGTGCTGAGATTTTATTTTTTAAATTAGTAAGTTCAATTCCTTTTCTAATTTCACCTACTTTTAAATAATTCCAATTCAATTCCAATTCCGTAAAAATTAATTCCCATTTACATTCAAATTCCTTGGATTAGACTTGGAATTGGGTCTAATTCCAAATCAATTCTGGTACTGCTTCTGGTACTGTGGCGGTGACAGCACGATTTTCCTTTGTACCCCTTCTTGGCCCTGCCCATTCTAAGATGTATGGGTAGGTAGGCCTACATTTGCTACAACTTACAAAGGCTACATCACAAAAAAAGTTATTTTGATGTTTTTTTTGTGTTTTTTCAAGATGTATGTGAATTTGTGAGACACTACATAAAATTAAAAGGCATATTTTTCTCTGTTTGTTTGTTCTTTTTGCTCAATAAAGAGTAAAGTGAAAGTCATGTAAAATCTGTCACTTTTTTCGTTGCATGCTTTTTGCTAATTACTCACACAATTTTCATCTGATTGTCATGAAATTTGACAAGCATTATTTTCTAGTCTTATGGCAATTTCCCTGACAATTTCAAGAAAAAGTACTCTGCAGGGTTTCCGCCAGTCCAGAATGTTTGAGGGGGGGGGGGGGGGGGTGGGGGGTGCGGGGTGGGGTGTTCTGGGGGTCCTCCTCTAGGAGGAAAAAATCTGATTTTAAAATTTTAGTGCTTAAAATGGTCTATTTTTACTGAAATGACAGCAAAATATGGAATATATTTTTATTTTCTTCACCTACAAGGGGTGATATCCCACCTTTGGTGCTAAGTAAGGGGGTCCGGACCCCCCCCTTCCTGGCGGAAACCCTGCTCTGGATACTTGCAAAGGGTGCTTGCAAAATTTCATGGAAGTTGATCAAGAATTGACTGAGAAATCAGCGAAAAACACCCAACGCTGCAACTATAGTATCACCACAGTTAGGCCTGTTTCCATTGCTGGATGTATTATGTAAGGTATCACACAAAGAAAAACCCTGACAAATTTCACAGAAATAAAATCCTGAATGGCCGACTGGCGGCCATTTTTAGTCGGCTTTACTAATTATCTTAGGAAATATTGCAAGATAGTTGAATCAGTAATATCAAATAAAATGTCTGGTGTTACACATGTTACACAACGGCAACACATACATGTATGAAAAAATTTGCAGATATAAAATCCAAAATGGCCAGCTGGTAGTCATTGTGTTTCAATTTTGCTCATTATCTCGTTATCTTTGCATGAAAAACTGTCTTGTGTTATAAGGGTAACTCTTGACAAAATTTGCTGATCTATATCAAATTTAAAATGGCTGACTGACTCAGACTGGCGGTAACGAAGGGCTGCGTCTCATGTTGGTTTCTGAACAACTTTTTTTTGGCAATTAAAAAAAAAATGGTTGGCCATTCACTGGTAAACGGAATCCCCCCCGAAAGGCTGTGTAATCGGAAACATAGTTATTTTTTGGCCTTACAACCTTTGCCCTACATTTTGACTTGCAACTCTCAGCCAAAATAACTTGAACACTAAATCGATTCCAGAGCATACACTGTATCTCTGAAACCCATGTGTTGAAATTTTATTCATATTGACCCACTTTTTAACCTCTGAGCCCTGGCCCAAATAGTTTAGACACTAGTTAACAATCTGGTTTCGGAGCATATCTCTGAGTGATTTTTTTCATACTGCACACACTCATTCCCGAGAAGGTGTAGATATGCTTTTTGAGAATTATGACCATTAACCTACTTTTTATACCCCGCCTGACGAAGTGGGGGCGGGGGGTATTGGCGTCGCCTCAGATGTCCGTCCATCCGTCCGCCGCGCGTCCGGATGTCCGCATTTCGTTTCCGGAGCAGAACTTGGTTACCCGTGCATGGATTTCTTTAATTTTTGACACACACATCCCTTAGGGGGTGTAGATGTGCCTTTTGAGGTTTTCAAAATTTTACCTGCCTAATTGGCCGACCATCGGCCATAACTAACTTCAATATGCCTGATATCTGACAAACCGTGCCATATAGCTAGACCATTACTAAAAAACAGAATGTGCGGTTTTAGGTAGGGATATGCTCTGAAAATTTTCAACTTGTTGTTCTAAATATCTGAGCCTAGAGGGTTTTCATAGCGCACAGTTCTAACATCCCTCAGGGGGTGTAGATGTGCCTTTTGGGAGCTGTGACCTACTTTCTCAGCCACATCTCAGCCACATCTAAAATGACTAAACCGGAAAATAAAATCTGGCCCAAACAACTCTTTCAGGAGCATGAATGTGCCTTTGGGGGGTTAACAGGTTAATGACCTGACCCACTATGTGGTGGTGGAGACTTAATGTTTTTGCCGAGTCCGCCCGCCGCCGCCACTTGTTTCTGCTCTCACTCGAAAAACCCCTACTCGGATTATTTCCAAATATTTTCAGTATGCATACTGGCCCTGGGGAATTTGCCTGGTAATTTTTTTTTTTGCGTTTCCAAGTTTCTTCAACAAAATACCAAGATGGCAGCCAAAATCCTATGGCGCACGCTAGAGCTTGAACCGCTTCATCGATTTGTTTCATGTTTGGTTTGAAGGAAAGACCTTACCCTTGCCGTGAGCTGAAAAGCTTTTGGTGTGATCCTGATAATAAAAACTTTGTTTTATTAAGTTTTAGTATTTTAGCGGATATTTCTGTTTTGCTCATTTTGGCCATCATCAAAATTTGGTAATATAGCCATACACCCCTACTCGGATTATTTCTAAATATTTGCAGTATGCATATTGGCCCTAGGAAATTTGCCCTGCAAATTTTTTTTTCGTTTTTCAGCTTCTTCAACCAAATCCAAGATGGCCGTCAAAATTCTATGTCGCTCTCTAGAGCTTGAACCGCTTTATGGATTTGTTTCATGTTTGGTTTAACAGAAAGACCCTAGTCTGCACAGGTGCTGATTAGTTTTGGGTGTGATTCTGATAAAAAAAACTATAATTTTTCTACATGAATTTTAGCGGGTATTTCAGTTTTGTTCATTTTGGCTATCATCAAAATTTGTTAATTTAGCTATACACCTCTACTCGGATTATTTCTAAATATTTGCAGTATGCATATTGGACATAAGGAAATTGCCCAGTAATTTTTTTTGACGTTTTTCAGCTTCTTTAGCAAAATCCAAGATGGCCGCCAAAATCCTATGTCACTCTCTAGAGCTTGAACCTCCCCCTCGATTTGTTTTATGTTTGGTTTAACAGAAAGACCTTACCCTGCACATGTGCTGATTAGTTTTTGGTGTGAATCTGATAATAAAAACTTAAATTTTTTTAAGTTTCAGAATTTTAGCAGATATTTCAGTTTTGTTCATTTTGGCTATCATCAATATTTGGTAATATAGCTATACACCCCTGCTCAGAATATTTCTAAATATTTTCAGTATGCATATTGGCCCTAGGGAATTCGCCCGGTAACTTTTGTTGGCGTTTTTCAGCTTTTTCAACAAAATCCAAGATGGCCGCCAAAATTCTATGTCACTCTCTGGAGCTTGAACTGCTTCACAAATTTGTTTTATGTTTAGTTCAGAGGAAAAACCCTATCCTGGATGTGTGCTGATTAGTTTTTTGTGTGATTATGATAATAAAAACTAATACTTTTTTTACTTTTTAAGATTTTAGCTGATATTTCAATTTTGCTCATTTTGGCTATTATCAAAATTTAGTAATATGGTTATACAGCTCAAATTTTATCTTTTGTGTATGCTCAGTGGCCCTGAGAAAAAAGTCAGGAGAATTGTTTATCTTTTTTCATTTTTTCAACAAAATTCAAGATGGCCGACAAATCACATGTTACTCTGAAGAGCTTGAACTGCTTCACCGATTTGTTCCAAGAAAGCAACTTACCCCGGCTGTATATTGATTAGATTTTGGTGCGATTTTGACATCACATTTTTACGTAGTCTACATTAAAATTGGGTGACAGTACTATATTTCTCTATAATTAATATACTATGTGGGGCGGGTGGAGACGCAAGCTTTGCCCCTCACTTAAATCTAGTTATCAAAATGTCATTCATACCATGTTTTCTTCTATTTCCGGATGTGGTTTTGTATGATGGTTACCACTCAACTTCATTCACATACCCTGTGATCGTCTTGCATCCTGTTTACCAACCAATAATGTATTTTGTAGACATTGGAGCCAATCTCACAGGTGAGAGACAAATTTCATCTTTTTCTATGTATATAGTCTACATTTCAGCAATGAATTAAAGGAGTTTACCATCAGAATGTTAACCATATTAATTTTACAACCAGTGCTAGCTACAGATAACCTTTTTATGTTAATTGAGTACCGATAATATCTTTTATTTTTATCCCTCCAGCCTCAGGCTCGTAGAGGCATTATGTAATTATATAGTCTGCTTGAACATCGACGTAAAATCACTTCACCTACCGTATCTACTGTTTGTTATGGCCTCTGCAGTGGAGACATAATCATAGATGCCTACATGTATGTCAACACTGGTTTAGCATAATTGAGTTTTGTTATTTTTGCTATGCACAGTGCATTGAAATTTAGAATGTGATTTTAAAAGTTCTTGAGATTTTACCTTTATTAATAATGGAAATACCGGTACTCTGTTTATCTCTAGAACTGACTGTACAGTATCATTTTTTTCTTGTAGAATAAATCTATTTCTTAATTTATTCATATTCTCTTTTAATTTCACTGATAATATGATTAATGTTCAGAAATGTTCAAAAGTGGTCATTGGTTTTTAGGATTTCACTATGGAAATTTTCGGTTAAAGTGAACTCATCAAGCGAATATATATGTATGCTTGTAATACATGTACATATTCGTTAAAAACAAAAAGGCTAATAACTTTACAATTTTTATCAACAAAAAATGATTTGTCTCAACAAATGTTTTGTGAAATTAAAGAAAAAGAAAACATTGTTTATTTCAGTGTTTTTGTTTAGAGTTTATGGTAAAATCATAAATATTGTTTTCCAATTATATTTGGTCTTCTGGGATCAGAAGGTGACACATAATAAGACGAAATTAATTAAAAAGAAATGATTGTTTATAAATGTGTTTTTGTTTGGACTACATGGTGAATTAATTTTTTTGTTTTCCAATTGTATTTGATCTTTTGGGATCAAAAGGCTCCACATATATTAAGCCTAGATTTATTAACTAAAAATTCTGAAATATCTTAAATAAGGAGTTAATAACAATGATACATTCTATAAGAAACTACTGGTAATGAAATAATGAAATAGAAGGTATAAAATGAACATGGTGTATCTAATCAATTTTAATATAAAAATCTTAATGAGTTTCAGTGGAGAATGCAATTGTTACTGTAGTGTACATGTACAGTATAATTATGTAGATTTTCTCTCTCATCCATTCACTCTCTTTTCAGATCCCATGTATCGTGGTCTCTACCATGGTTCTCAAAAACATGCTGGTGAGAATCACATTGTTCTTATTAGTGCAGAAAAAGTGGCTTATGCATGACTTTCAAAATGAATTAAAAAAAAGCATTTATAATTTTGATATCAGGGTTCATGCGCAATACAGTAGTCCCCCTCTGATACAAATTTCATACTGCAAGAGAACCAATGTCACATCAGAGGGGTAGTCTTATCTGAGAGGAGTGGAAAAACGTAAAAAGGGCCGAATTTGATGTTTAAGACAGCACCCTTTAAACCCTTCACTACCATACATGACGGAAATTTCCGTCGTCATTTGACATTACAAAAAAAATTGGGATTTTTTTCAATATGAAAAGGAATTAAAATCTGCACATCAGGACTCATTACATGGTGGAGAGTGTTGGCCAGCATAAGCTCATTTATAGCATATAATATGTAGGCATGCGCCTACAGCCTGTGGATGAATAATAAAAAGCCACAGGCTTGAAAATGTCCTTGCTACTTCATACTGTGGAACTATTGCAGGCTGATGCGGTGTCTCGCAAACTGCGGTAAAAGGTTACGTAGCCAGCATCATCATTGAAGTCAAGTGGCTTATGCGTTGTTTGATATACACCACCAGGTGGTGCTCGACCAATTCACCACCAGGTGGCGCTGTAGTGCGATGCCGACTCTGGATACATCCCTCCATATTTGGTAATGCAGGGTTATGGTAACACGTAGTTTAGAAGTACTGGAAGTGGCTCGTGTTTTCATAAGCCTTGAGGCAATGTTTTTTCCACATGTATTTAAATATAGGCCTATGCTTCAGAGTACAAAACATGTGAGTGACACTGACTGTGACAGCTACTTTCGATTGATGTCAACATCAAAAGTTAAGACTATAGGTTGAATACTAAGTCATAGTTTTCCATTCTGGCCCAGCATTAACACAATGTACCGTATTATCCTCAATGAACGAGGCAGGTAGGGAGAGGCAGTCGGGGCTCATTTATCATATGTGCACTGAGATCATTGCACGATACCACGCTACATTTTAAAGCGCTTGGGTGATATTTGACAGCGGCGCGATATTTATGGCTAAAACGCTGATCAATCTGTCTGACTCAATGATCACTGAGTCAGTGCAATGACCATGCAGTCATTACTTATGTTGTAAGCACAACTGACACGCTGCTGTCATTTTTACACAGCTCAACGTACAGCCTAGTAGAGCCTACTTAATCCAGGTGCCGACATCAGGTGTGAAAAATAGCTGTGACAGATCAAGGCTGACACTGTGCATGCTATGGCCCTGTTAATGTGTCACATACATTACACTCTAACTCAACCCGAAACACTAGGATTGATTGATAATACACTGCCAAATAAAAAACACTAGGATTGATCGAAAATACATTGCCAAATAAAAATTTAAATACAAATGTTATGGATGTACACTGTAATCTCATTGTAATATTCAATGGCAAACAGGTGAGGCCGGCGTCTTCTATGTTGACCAGGATTGAAGTTCAACAGACCATAGGACAACACACGCACTAGCACAGATATTATCTTCAAGTGTATACACTCTGAGGCACTGTAATGCACGTTGCTGTGAATTTGCTCGGCGCGAGACGTTAGTGCAGTGTTGTTCTAATGCTGGGCCACCGTCGTCAATGGCGGCATCAGTTTGGCATCTCGTGGGGCCGTTTACGTTTATTCCCCAAGATGATAGACTGCTATACCCCGCCTCATTTTCCAAATCAATAACTTAGCAAGCTATCATTATCTAATTTATAACATTATTTTCAGCATTGAATAAGCTTTCTGGTGATATTTATTACATGTCCGTACGACCATAATTGAAAAAGTTAGGTATTTGAAGTTGGATGTTTATCACAACTAGCTGACACACTGACACTGTTGACTTCCCTTGCTAATTAGTGGTGTAATGCACTTTAAATGTAAATAATAGAAAAAGTATTAAGATACAATAAAAATAGTTATATCACCGGGAAGCATTTTTCAGCCACTATAATCTGATATGCATCCCAATGATGTGACTAGAATAATAAAGTTGTTATAGATTTAGTCAGCTGGAAACATTAAAAAGTTGTATCTTGTCAGTGCAGGGCTGGCAGACATCTGCACACAGTGTATTCACCAAGGTTGTGTCAATGCTGGCCCACTTAATAGAATGCTGTACCAGCCTTAAGCTGACAGTGGCTTAACATACTTATCTACTGTGCTGTATTTGATGGTAAGTACACACAAGCATTATCTTCAGACCGGCAGTTCATGCCAGGCTGACAGTGCCGCTGAGCAGCTAATTTCAAAAAGTCTTTAGAGGGAGGTCGGTAGGTAGTGCCATGATTTGAAGTTCGCATGTCGTGGGAGAGAGGAAGTCGCATTTAAGGGGTGCTTAACAGTGTAAAGCATGTCAGTGCTCAGAAAAAAAGTCGCATAATAGGAGAAATCGTATCTTAAGGGGGTCACATCTGGAGGGACTACTGTATTGAAAAGTCCTCAAATGTCTTATTTTGATGGCACTGTTTTTAAGTCATCAAGATGTATTTAAAACAGGGTTTTTTAGAAATGGTTTCAAATGTCTTAAATTTTTAAATAACAAAAAATGTATACAAAGCACAGATGAAAATTATTAAGATTCAGCTGTGTGTTGTGTGTTTGAAGTTACAAGTCTAATTTTTGAAAGTAGTAATTTGTCTTGAAAATGATTCTCAGAGTTTTGAAGCTGAATCTCAAGCTTACAATATATTAGTGATCAAAGCTTCAGCTGTCTTCTGAGTGTACAAAAGTAGCCTCAATATAGGTTTTAAATCATTAAATATCATCTTGTTTTGTTTTAAAAAGTATTTGAAAGGTATTAAATTCAATTTCAAAATAGCCACATGGACCTTGTGATATACACTGAATTTAGTGCACATGTATGTATATATTCTACCATGATGTCCAAGTTTTAATAGTAAACTTGAGGTTCTGTTGAACATGTCTAATTTTTTAATTGCTTCTAAGATGTATAGAGATTATTTCCAGAAACTAAAAATGTGTTTTCAGTTGTTAATTCTTCTACTTGCAAATGTCACATGGAAAAATGAAGTAAAGATAAGCTTTATCTCCCAAGCAATCCTTTAATAATCATGTTAATGTTAGATATGGTGGGACAGTATCCTAGACAGACCTGACATTAACATTTAACCTTGTTGGTCATTGTTTGTTTTTCAATATTCTTTAAACACACCATAAAATAATGTTGTTGCAGATTGTTTAAAATGTCTTTGCAGCATGTTCAGGGAAAACTTGTCCAGTTACATGTTGCAAATCATTATACATGTAGATGTAACTTGGTCCACCTGCTAATTAAATCGAACAATAAATGAGCTAAGAGTTTTGTTATAAATTCATAGACCTCATATTTTAAACCTTGTATTTTTTTAATATATTACCTAATGTACCATGTATATCTCAATATCCAAATACTCACTCATAGCTACCAAATTTGTTTTTACCCCAATATCATGATTAGTGTCTTTGAGTGAAATATATGCAGTAGTGTACAGTTTTCCTTCTGTAAGACTACTACAGATACTCAAGGGTGATCACAACTCAATGTGACAGGGATAAAAAAAAAATTTAATATATAAATTAATGGCAAACTGAGCAATATTAATCAGACATTATTATTGAATTATTGATGATGACTGATAGGTTCAGGTTGATATAGTATCCTACAGTGTAATCAACAAATTAGTTCAATTTTCAGAGGACTGACATATTAGTGCATGCATGAGAATACTTGTTTCAAATCTACTCTATGCACCATTTCATCTTTGTATCTATTTCACAAATGTTTATATAGAACTATATTCTTGTCCTAAATTGTTACAGAGGACCTACAAGAAGTTTTGAAACGAGCTTGGGATGGAGGCATACAAAAGGTAATTTACCCCTAATCCCTTTGGCCCAAAAGATTTTGTTAGTTCTGTCTTACATCTACTTAAAATATTCTCCACAAGTGATCTCAATGTTCCATTATCATCTGTTTCCAAGAAATATGACTGAACATTAGTTTTGGCAGACTTTCTGTACAGTCTCGTTTCCGGAGCATTCTTGGAAATTCAATAGCCTTGACCTCCAATGTTTTCACTGAGCTAGCTTATACAATGAAGTATGGGGTTCTTATAACATTGTTTTCACTGAGTAGCCATTCAAAACGATTTCCAATGACTTCACTGCGTTTCACAGAATACTGACCCAAACAGTTCTTTTCAGAGCATAAGTGCTTATGACCTATGACCAACTTTTTTACCTCAGTCAAAATAGCTTGGGGACTACCAATCTAATTTCCAGAGCAGATCTCTGAAACCCCTTAGAATATTTATTAAATCTCCACCCACTACATTATTGCGCAATTGTATTGTGGCAGAGAATGCAATTTATTTTCTCTTCACATCTGCAAATTTCGCAAAGTCTAACCTAATTTATGGCGGGGGATGATATCTTGTTGTTATTATTATTATTATTCAACAATTTGACGGCATAAACACTCTCCAGTCGCCAATATTGATCTGATCTTCTCGAATTTTTTTCTGAATACCCTGATGGATTATTCTGTTTGAGTTCTAAAATCAACTCGTTTGCGTATTCAAGATGGCCGTCATGGGCTAATTTGCATATTCAAGATCAACGTAAACACTTTCCAGTTGCCAATTTTCATCTGATCTTTGCAATTTTTTTCCTGAACACCCTCTGATGTATTGAGTTCGAAAATCAGCTAATTTGCATAATGAATATACAATATGGCCTTCACCAGGCCGGGGCGCATACCTTTATTTAGCAACGTTAATGAATTTAATAACGTTGTTAAATTTAACATCGCAGGCGTTGTTAAAATTAACAATGTCTGGAGAAGAACATGTGGTCCAATAAATTGTTTTGATGACAAATCTAACCTTACATTGTTAAAGATATATCAGAAATCACGCTATAATAAGCCTATATTTTGTGGTCAAGGTGCGGAAATCAAGCGTGGCATCTACCTACAACAAGGTTTAGCCAAATATCTGGGTCATTCCTGGCCAATCAGACGATAGATCTCAAAATCCAACGATCAAAATCTTCATCTGTTATCCTCCCTCCTATTGGTTCACGTCGTAACTTCAGCAAATCAATCAATTTTTCAGCAAGACGCTCAGCGTGGCCTGGGGGTCAAGTCACGAAATCTAGTTTTCTTTGATTTTATCAATGTTTTGGTCTGATTTGGGCAGCAAACTAATATTTATATTGTCTCTCATGGCCCATTCCACATATTTATATTGTTTAATTGATGTAATTCACAATGATTTAAAATTGGCTGATCAAAAAACAAGTTTTTCTTATGGTCATGAATTCATGAACGTTGCTCTATTTAACAATGCCCCCTGAGGTTAAATTTAAACATGATATTGAATTCATTAACGTTGCTAAATAAAGGTATGCGCCCCGGCCTATTCACTGGCTAATTTGCATCTCCAAGATCAAAGTAAACGCTCTTCAGTCGACAATATTCATCCGATCTTGTGAAATTTTTCCTAAACACTCTCTAATGGATTATCCTGGTTGAGTTGGAAAATCAATCAATTTGAATATAAAGCATATCGCATATCCAAGATCGAGGTAAACGCTCTCCTGTCGCCAATGTTCATCAGATCTTCGCAAGTTAAGATCTATATTAATATTGCACACACATCACCCATGGGTGTAGATGTGCCTTTTTATCCCCCGCCCGTAGGGGAAGGGGGATTTTAGTTGCGCCAAGATTCCGTCAGGCGTCACGTTTTCTTGTGGGCGCAAAAACTCAAAAACTACTTGTCAATTTTTTTTGAAATTTTAGCATGACATTCTCAGCAACATGGGGATGTGCAAGTGATTTTTTTAAAGGTGCTACCAAAATTCAAAATGGTCGCCAGAGGTCAACTCTAAAAAGTTTTGTAGGAGTAAAAACTCTAAAACTTAGAGTCAGAAATTATTCAAATTTTACTATCACATTCCCCACGATATGGAGATGTGCAGGTGACTTTTTCAAGGTTTTACTGAAATTAAAAATGGCCACCACGGGTTAACCTTAATTTTTTTGTGGGCGCAAATTACATATGCAAGGGATTTTTCAAAGATACTAACAAAAATCAAAATGGCTGCCAGAGGTCAACTCCAAAATTTTTTATGTGCTCAAAAACTCAAAAACTTAAAGTCAGCAATTATGCAAATTTTACAATCACATTTCCCACGATATGGAGATATGCAGATGACTTTTTTTTAAGGTTTTGCTGAAATTCAAAAAGGCTGCCACGGATCAACTTCATAATATTTTGTGGTTGCAAAAACTTAAGAATTTAAGTCAGAAATAATTCACATTTTACAATCACATTATCCACCATCTGGAAATGGCAGGTGATTTTACTGAAATTTAAAATGGCCACCACAAGTCGACTTTTTAAATATTTGTGACCGCGAAAACTCTTAACCTAATTTATGGCGGGGGATGATATAGGACTTCAGGCCTCTTGTTTTGGGGGTGTTATGACACTTATTTTTGTCCTACTTTTTTGCTACAAAATATTTTTAAGACTAACAGTACCATTATATCCAGAGCATTCTCTGAAACCTCTTCGGGGATTGCGTTAATATTACACACACACATCACCCAGAGGAAGTAGATGTGATTTTGGGTGTTATGACCTCTGACCAATATCACAAAATAACAGGTATGGCATCGCATTTTGATGACCAAAATTAGTCCACTACTACCCAAATTGGTTTGTGCATCACATCAGTTTCTACAGAATAATTTTAGTTTAGAAAATGTTTGGTAGCCAATTCAACATAAGCCTAACCATTCAGCACACATTGTGTACACGTGTTTCAGAGAAGATCCCGCACTATCTGTGGTCACATGAGTGCTATAGTGCAGGCATGTGACCGCAGACTGCAGAATCATTGTGAGTGTATATCTATTGTTGGCAACCCCTCCGCAAAGTCACAGGCACTCATGCAATGATAGACTGTCCCCGTATGCAGGGGTTGAATTTCCTGTTGGCCCTCTCTTTTATGGCTAGTAAACTACTGGCGGGCGATATGAACTGGCCAGCAAATCGCCATGCAGGCAATCTGTATCAAATCGATGGGCGATTAATTTTAAATCACATTTCGACATTACCAGTCAAGTCTTCGCACCTAATATCTTTCGAAGCCGAACAAATATCACTAAAAATTAATCATGAATATCACTATCAGCCACTATTTCTTTGTCGAAATACCTCAACCTAACCTGCCGCTTGTAGTACACTGCCAATATGAGCCATTTAACCCTTAAAGCTGTGAATTAATTTATATAAACCATGGAGCCCACAGGGTTTTGTTCAATTTGAAATCATCATCAATGTCTCATTTAGCTCTTTCTGATTCATTTGAATACCTATGTTATGGCTCTATGGCCATTATAAATTGCTTAACTCCTTACAGTGTGGGGATAGACTTTAGTCATCAGAATCTGACGTCTACAGACTTTAGATTCTGACGACTAAAGTCTATCCCCGTGCTCAAAGGTTTAAGGCCCACTTTGTCAAATAGTGATTGCTGCTTTAGATCCTGCTTTAGATCCTCCTTTAGATAATTTTTTGTAAATTCTTAATCATATTAACAGATCTCTTGAATGAAATTATTTACACTATTATAGATATTTATCACTGGAGGTAGTCTAGACGACAGCAAAGAAGCCTTACAGCTGGCTCGCACTCATGGTAAGAATTTAATTTTATATCTACTGCACATAGAATAGTATCCTATCTCTGATTCTAACCCAGTGGGTACAAATTTCACTCTTTTTTGGACACAAACACACTGTTTGCGAGGCGTGGCAATTTGAAATTTGGTAATATATTTCTAATGAGCCTTTCTTGACTTTCACTTTGCAGCACTTGCGCAATATTGATTCAATCACTCAAAAATACATAGCACATTATATCACTAAGCAAGGCTCATACATTGCTCAAATAGCAGGTCTATTGGTCCAAATCTCAATGAGTTATAGATTGTGGAAAAAACGGCCATAGAATAATACTGTATCCCCGCGCATAAACGTGCATGCACTTATAAGTGAAAATCACATGTTTTAGGGATGTTTTAAAATTGTTTTATGTTCGAATATAGGTGCATGCACTTGTTTTCGAAACTAAGTGTACCCCTCTTAAATAGGAATTGTGTCGCCAAATCTGACACCTCAAACACCAAGAAGATATTACCGTATAACGTGGCGTATAGTACGCTACTTTTTTCTTTTTTGAGCCCGTTTTTGGCCTGGTGCGTATTATCCACCGATGCGTGCAATATATTGATTTAGATGAATAGGCAGTCTCACATCTCCCGAGTGAACTGCGATCTCCTAACTCCTTGTATTTTCGCCCAAAAACGGCAAATTACTTCAGCAGCTATAATGAAACCGTTTGTTTCTAATACACTTAAGATTTCTAGTGAAATAACATTCCATAACAACTTAGCATTTATTTGTCTTTTAAATATCCGAAAAGTCATTTATTAATGTTATTTAAATAATAATCTACTCTTCAGACATCGCTAGGCCTACTTCATCATCATGATCATATGTATTGCTTTGATTGCATGACCACTGTGAAGCTTCTATTCTTTTCACCAGATGTCGCTGTCGGCGGCGACGTGACGTGCCTATCTTACACTGTATACGGCTTGATTATTAGCAGGTTTTATTATTATAGGCCTACATATTTCACTGCAATATATATTCAAGTCAATGGTATTCTAAAATACATGCAAAATGTATCCTGGTAGAAAGTTTAAATAATATTAGAACACTAATACCGATAGGTTTCACGGCAAAAAGAATAATATAATAATAAATAATAATAATTATGCTCTTGATATAATTGCCACATTCCTAAATTCATACATATACATGATAGACATTAATTGTATGCTTGTAATAAATCACCTTGACAGTGCTGTCACCAATACATACATGTGCCATTTCATCATTGTTACTCTAAATAAAAACTTGTACGTTGTTATACAAAAATGTTTTTTTATTCGTTGTATTTTAATAAAAATTAGCTAGATTATATCGGCGTTTCGGCTGTCATAAACTGTAGCCATCCCATTGAAGACTAGACTGTAAACCTATTCACCAGATGGCGCTTTTCCCGTCATTTACCTGACTATAACTGCTTTCACCGGGTGGCGCTAATATGTTATATCGTGATCATTTGTGGTAAAATCAACAATAAAACAAAATTAAATGTAATACTCAGATAGTTCTTTCTAATTTTATCTTTTTATATTGTTTATAATATTTCTTTTCATTAAATCATTTCATTTATATTATATAATCTTTATTAGCAATCAATTATATCCTTATGTCACCAGCTGAGTTGAACATTCTGAATGCCTTGAGTAATAAAGCCATACCACACACACACCCCAGACAGATTGTGTAGACACTCACCACCCTGGTGCATACTACCACCGATGCGTACTATCTGTGTTTTTTGGTAGAAATAATTGTACCTGCGTACTATACACAGGTGCTTACTATACCCGCGAAATACGGCAGTCTTTTAAGCAACATTGCAAAAATCACCCCCGTAACATCCACCCCATTCAGCCGATTATTGTTGCAAGGCCTGGGTTCTTGAAATCAACTTTGCAACTATTATCTATTCAATCAATCAAATATCATGGCATGATTAGCAGCAAATCGCCAAGTTTAATCTTTTTCTGTCTCCATAGGGTATTTCCATAAATTGCTCATCTAGATATGATATGCTTAGGAGGATTCAGTTTAGTCATTGAAAAACAAAAAGGTCTTTGAAAAAGTCCTTGATTTTTTAAAAAAATCCTGTATGAACCCTGCACATGAAATTTAATCAAATAAAACATTCATATGTTCCCGACGCATTTCTATCAACGGGTATTCTAATGTATCTAATTTAGCGACCATATTTAGATACCATCGTGCCCAAATAAGAACATTCCAACTGCTGTGCGCTCTTACCAATATCACATGACTTAGTGGCGGTGCCGCTGCCTAATTCGTCCGTGAAATACATATTTACATATCCTGGTTATGAAGAAATTAATAACTTCAGTTAAATTAATTCCAATGTTTCCCATGGTTGTATTTGACTGTCGACATGAAATAGACTATAAAACCTCCACCAATCTGTTGTCTTGTGTTGTATACTTACTGCTAAATCACTCATCCTAGTATTTGTTGACACTGGGTGTGAAGTTTAATGCTCGTTGAGCTCTCGATTTGTTTATAAATGCTAAAAACCTGTATATAATATGAGGTCCAGTCTTGGGCATAATGATATAGACAGGGAAAATCATGGCATTATATGCTGGGATATACGGTAATAAGTTTGAAGATTCAACCAAAATAATAGTTTGATTGCACGCTTGTGTCTAAACTAAATTTAAAGATCCATTATCAAACATAAGGCCTAGTTTGAATTAACTTATTCCATAATTATATATTATATTTCAGAGAATTTGTACTGTACAGTCGGCTGCCATCCTACACGATGTGAGGAATTTGAAGCTACAGGTGATCCTGACCAGTACTTGGCTGACCTTATTCACCTCACTTTAGAAAACAGAGATAAAGTAGTTGCTGTTGGGGAATTTGGACTTGGTAATTATTAAGTCTCCACCCACTATGTGGTGGAGACTATTGTTTTAGTGCTGTGTTTTGTTGTTATTATTATTATGCAACAATTTAAATACCATATAAAATTAAAAAAAAAAATTCTTAAGATTACATTTAGTCATATGCTTGAGTCTGCATACAATAATTGTTCACATGCAGGAGGAGTGTCTAAAAAGGCATAAGAAGAGGGGGACAGGGGTATCAGACCTTGTACAGAACTGAACATAGGAGCTAATTGTTACCATTATTAATTATTGCTACTGGGGTACTAGCATTATTATGCATCCCTTGGGATGCATGTATGTGTTTCCCAGTAGATAGCTGCCATCACATTTTTAAAAACTATATTGTGACAACCAATGCATTAGGATTTTGTTTGTTGGCATTTACCTGGCCACAGTATGACAAGGGCTTAGTCACATTTCAGTGATTTTCATGAA
The DNA here is from genome assembly GCA_964017125.1 of Flabesymbios commensalis. Lineage (NCBI taxonomy): Eukaryota > Metazoa > Annelida > Polychaeta > Terebellida > Flabelligeridae > Flabesymbios > Flabesymbios commensalis. The sequence continues at coordinate 91,126,232 of OZ024902.1, forward strand.
AATGGTGACCCTTTTGAATTATTTTGTAAAAAGAACCACTACCGGGAAGTCTGAATAGCTCATGGTCAAGATTTTATGTAGGCACTGACTGTTTTGTTACTGGATCATTGATGTTCAATAAAATTGCAGCCATTTATCATTTTTAGCCATCAGCAAATTTGTCTGAAGACTTTTGTCGTCCCCATGATGTCTGTTAGTTTGTCTGTTTGCGTTCCCTTGTAAGCGTGATTGACTGGGCCCGATTGCAGGAAAGAACATCATCTTGTGTGGGTTTAAACCAGAAAATGAGATCAGCTAATCCCTTTGATCAACTCGGTTGCAGGAACATAATAACTTTGTGATTAGATGATCTGCTATTTGATCCGAATTTTACTAAATATCCGACATGATTTCCGTATCACGGAAACGTGTACCATATCATACATAATCGATTTGTTATACTTTAGAACGGCCAAATCACCTAACTAGGCTACTGTCACTGATAGTAGGGCCTAATAACCAACCATGTTATACTAAACTGACCTATATCTGTATATAGGGCCTAATTATAAAATCCATAACCATGGTATTGTCTAACATGGCAATGTAAAACATTTGAATGTTTGGGGGTCGTAGGCCTAGATTAATGAATAAACATCAATATAACCTAATGCGATACATGTAGACAAAATATATTCATAATTCAAATGTAGACTACAGTGTAGACTACATTTGAATTATGAATATATTTTGCGATAGTCTAAAATTATATTAAATAGGCATCAAAATATATAAAACCTCATTGACCTAAGAAACTGCCTTGCTGTCACGATATGGAATAGTAAAGAATCTATGCTTAAAATATCATAGGCTTATCACAATATTAAGCCCATAATATAGGGCCTACACATGGGCCTAAAGGTATAATTATTTTGACATTGCCCTATAAGAAAGCTGGCGTAACTACCTCGTTCGTTGTTAGGCTTATGCGTAATGTTTAGCGTTGATTAAACCTACAAAATAGGAAATCAGCTTCAGGAAACTTGTTTATATTCTAAGGCAATATTATCCTTCAATAATTATTTAGGCTTGTAACTATAAGGTTATAAGTAGTTATATCTAGCTCCCATGATGAACAATTACATTCGTTTAAATAAAAACGTAGGCCTAGACTGTATCATGTTCTGTCAGTCACTTATATACACTGACACATAACAGGTGTGCTCAATCTGTAGTCTATAGGCCTACTATAGAGTGATATGTACAGGTAGGTGTCCTTTTTTAGAGCTGTTTTTTAACGTTAGTCTATAAAAAGTTACACCAGTGCTACACAAACTAATAACAGGCTACATACTGCCCATCACTAGCCTATACCAGTTGTATACTACCACAGCAGACTCGCATCTGCTCTACCATCGACATATCGGCAGAAATATATTTCACTAAAAGACATTAGGTCTGTTGCATCATGATCTTTTATTTTTTAATTTCTCGATAATACATGTACTACTAAGCCTAGTCTAAACGTATTTTAGTCTTCTGTATATTCACAATGACAAAGGCTTGGTCAGCATCCAGTATTGTGCACACTAGCCTGTAGCCTGTAGGCCTACGTTTGTGCGCCATTCAAGTAGAAACGAACTCGCTTAAAGGGACTGGCACACGCTAAAATCATCAAAAAATCGGTGATTTTATTTCGGGTTCTTAATATGACCATATGATGTAAACATGTACATAGACTAGAACTGCAAATTTTTATAATTTTTGTGCTGCGCATTCATCAGTTAGACTAGATATAGAGACGAAATTCCCGCATTTCCTATTTTTGACATGGTTGTCAATAATTACAAATCAGGAATTTCGTCTCTATAACTGGTGAATGCGCAGCACAAAAATTATAAAAATTTGCAGTTCTAGTCTATGTACATGTTTACATCATATGGTCATATTAAGAACCCGAAATAAAATCACCGATTTTTTAATGATTTTAGCGTGGGCCAGTCCCTTTAAAAACAGGTGAGGAAAATTGATCAATGCATATTATAATGTTTGTGCTAGTGACTTTAACCTGATCGACATAAATCGATCCATTATTTTTCTTATATTGATTGCGCACTAATTCCAGTAATAAATCAAACTCGGTATGTCCATAATTCATAGTTTGGAAGTCGTTAATCTTGACAGGTATTAACTTTAAACCACCTCCAGAGCAGGGTTAAACTTACGACCATATCTGATACGAGATTAACTTTAATCCCGTTCCTGCAACCGCTCTTAGGGTTAACTTATGGAATTAGATCATCTTTCGGTTTAAGCTCTTTCCTGCAATCCGGCCCTGGCATGTTTTATTTGATTGTTCTGAAAATCGGCCAATGTGTTTACCATACAAATCTGCCAGATGCATTTAAAAATGGCACGGATCAGATAAAAAAATGTCCACTGCTCTGACATAAATGGCTTTTCCTTGTAAGCTTGGACTCACTAATATTTATTCTGCTGTTCTGAAACTTACTCACCCAATAATGTTGACAAGTTTGAAAGTGATATAGATCAGATTTTGAATGGCCGTGCAGGCACATTTCAAATTGTTCCTGGGAAGTGTGATTGAATCCATTAATAAATGAGTTATTTGAGGCTATGATGCCCTCTTTTTATGTGTGAGGTATAATTTCATCATTTCGGTAAGATAAAAATACTAAGTTTGCAGTTGTCAGCATTTTATGTTGCCTCCTTCAAAACAAAGGATACATGGGATACATTTTTCCCTGTATAACACTCTTCTGATGGGTTCATGATTTGTGTTTATTATGATAATTACAACTAAAAGGCGAAAAAATAGAAAATAAAACAATTGGAACTCAAAGGTTGTGGGACCCGCCACACAAAAGTTGATGTAAGATCAACATTTTCACAGAATGGATTTAATTCTGAATGGATTTAATTTAGACCATGGGCCACCCGTAACCCCCCCTCCCGCCCCCGGGGATTTTTCACGGTGGTTATTTTTGAAGCCTCTGAATATGGACCTATTAAAATCCGGTTGTTTGCATTTAAGCTGTTGGGGCTAAATATGCTAAAATATGCAAATTAGGCAGCCATTTATTACCAAAAATCCAGTTTCAAGCAATATCTCAGCAACTAATCAAGTTAAAATCCTAAAAACAGTGTCTTTCATACGGTTTTCATGGTCAACGAATGCAATAAAATATTTCTAATTATGATCAGAATAGTAAATTAGCATAAAATATGCAAATTAGGCAGCCATTACGCAAAATTCAGTTTCAAACAATATCTCAGAAACTAATCAAGTTTGAATCTTGAAAAAAAATGTCTACCCTATGGTTTTTATGGACAGAGATTGCAATAAAATATATGTTATAAACATCATGAAAACATATTAGCATAAAATATGCACATTAGCTAATAATAAGTATTATAGAAAATCAGGTTTCAAGCAATAGGGGCCTATATCAAAGACCAAACAACTAAAGAGTAAAACATAAAATATGTACACTCCCATTTTTGTGGTCAACCTTTCATCTGAAAACATTTCACGAGTTCCGAAATGTTCACATTACATGTAATATATAACATTTCAACTGGTAATTGTGTACACACATGTAGTTAAGGCGTTGTGAAATAGAAATTTGTGTAAAAAGACAAAACCCGAAGACGTATTATCGCCACACACGACCTCTCACTAAGCCCCTTGACCTCTCAGTTAATACCCACGACCAGTTTAAACGTTTATTTTTCATATTTTGATCTTTTAATACAGAAGTATACCTTACTTTGTTTTATTTACAATATTAGGGTAACCCTATAACCCGGATCTTGTGGAAATTAACTTTAATTAAAATGACTGCTATTCACTGTATAATTATTTGGGTTTGGGCAACTATACTTGATAATACTAAAATGTGTTTTTTATTGTGATTTTCTTACTTTGAATTTTTTATGGTTTCCAGCATGGTACCTCAACCTATAGTTACATGATTGTCCGATAATACATACATAAAGTGACCAATAAAATAAGCATGTGCCTGTAGCATTTTTTTATTTTATTTCATTCTGGTGCCAATTCAGAAGTGTGGGCTTCTTAATTATAGTTCAAATAATATGTAAAAATTAATTTAGAACCTAAAAGGTTGCCCACATATCCTGCTAAGCATTACCAAGCATCGAAATATGAATATTAGGGATATCAATATGTTTATTAGGGATATCTAGAATTAAAAATAAACACATCGTCCGAACATATTGTGCACCTTCTGATTGCCAGAAAACTATGGCATTGGTTTTTTCAGACAAAAGCCTTATTTTGAACAAGGGTTTGCATAATTATTAGAAAGGTTACGTACACTATGCATACTAGCTGGTGGTAACAAGTTATCTAGAATATTAATAAAATAAAAATAAAGTTTAGACCTATTTATCAGCACCTAGCGTTGCACCTGCTAATTATTAATCAGTGATATCTGTCGAGACATGCTTTGGGTTTGAGTCACATGAACTCAAAAGTCATCAGAAATTTCTGAGATTATTTTATGCCCATACCTTCTAAATGCCGCTGACATGATAAAACATGATTTATTGTTCTTGTCCTAATATCTTGAGTGCAAACTAGCAGATATTAAATAAATATATAATAAGTTGTCTAAAAATATAAATAAATGCCGCTGACATGATGAAACATGATTTATTGTTCTTGTCCTAATATCTTGAGTGCAAACTATCAGATGTTAAATACCGGTAAATATATAATAAGTTGTCTAAATATCATTGTCTTTAAAAATCACGCCCATGGGGAGGGGGTAGGGGATGTTTTTCATGTATGGTTTTTATATACACATAGCACGGAAGACGTGTACTTTGAGATTTAAAGGGTCATTATATATATTGTAATGAACCCCATATTAGTTTTTTTTTATCTTTATTTCACGCAACATCTTCTAGTAACATAACTAGTGTTTATTCCGTGGAACACATACCTGGACTTAAAAAACAATTACAACATGTCTTCTCTAAAATTAAATTTACCACTTAAAATTCAGAGAGTACAGATGTTTGATGAACCGATATTTTTTACAGCCCCAATATTTTGAGTGCAAACAAGCAGATATTTTATAGATAAATAATAAGGTGTCTAAAAACTATTGTCTTTAGAAATCCCGGCCATGGTAAGGGGGTAGGGGATGTTTTTCATTTCTGGTTTACATATACACATAGCACGAAAGAAATAATTTTGGATTTGAAAAGTCATTATATATTATAATGAACCCCATATTTGTTAATCTATTTTATTTTCTTGTTACATTACCTCCACTAGTAACATAACCAGTGTTTATTCCATGGAACACATACCTGGAGTTAAAAAAAACAATCACAGTATGTCTTCTAGGAAATTAAATTTACCGCTTATAATTCATGGGGTACATATGTTTGATGACCCGCTATTTTTTCCCAGCCCCAATATTTTGAGTGCAAACAAGCAGATATAGAACAGATAAACAATAAGGTGTCTAAAAAATTATTGTCTCAAAAAATCCAGCCCAGGAGGAGAGGGGTGGAGAGGGTTTTGTTTATCTGGTTTTCATGTATACACGTAGCATAGGAGGCATGCAATTTGGGATTTAAAGGGTTATTACATGTATTAATAAATCCCATATTTGTTTTTTTTATTATTTTAGTTTCACATAACATCTTGTAACAATACTAGTCTTTAATTCTTAGAATAACTACCTGTAGTTGAAAAAATATATACAACATGCCTTTTAGTAAATTAAATTTACCGCTTAAAATTCAAGGGGGTACATTATGTTTGGTGACCCAATATTTCTTCCTGTCGCAATATTTTGGGTGCAAACAAGCAGATATTGAATGGATATTGAATAAGGTGTCTAAAAATTATCGTCTCCAAATACCTCACCCCGGAGGAGGGGGTAGAGAGGGTTTTCATATTAGATTTTTATGTAAACGTAGCAAGCAATATGTCGAATTTGGGATTTAATGGGTTATTACATATATTGATAAACCCCATATTCTTTATTTTTTTTTCATTTTCGTCTCACATAGCATATTCTTGTAACATAACTAGTGTTTAATTATTAGAATAAATATCTGTTGTTGCAAAATATATACAACATGCCTTTCAGTAAATTATATTTACCGCCTAAAATTCAAGGGGGTACGTATGTTTAATGACCCAGTATTTTTTCTTCTCGCAATATTTTGAATGCAAACAAGCAAATATTGTTGAATGGATATTGAATAAGCTGTCTTGAAATTATCGTTTTCAAATATCTCGCCCTTGGGGAGGGGGGTGGAGAGGTTATTCATATTAAATTGTCATGTAAACGTATCAAGCGATATGTGGAATTTGGGTTTTAAAGGGTTATTACATATATTAATGAACCCCATATTATTTTTTTTTTTTTTATTTTCGTCTCACATAGCATCTTCTTGTAACATAACTAGTGTTTAATTATTAGAATAAATACCTGTAGTTGAAAAAATATATACAACATGCCTTGCAGTAAATTATATTTACTGCTTAAAATTCAAGGGGGTACATATGTTTGATGAGCCAGTATTTTTTTCCGTCGCAATATTTTGAGTGCAAACAATTGGATATTGAATAAGCTGTCCTAAAATTATCGATTTCAAATTGAGAACAGTGGAAAGGGTTTTCAGATTAGATTTTCATGTAAATGTAGCAAAAGATATGTGGAATTTGGGATTTAAAGGTTATTGCATATATTAATGAACCCCATAATATTTTATTTTTTCCTATTTTCGTCTCTCATAGCATCTTCTTGTAACATAACTAGTGTTTAATTATAATAAAAAATACCTGCAGTTGAAAAAAATATACACAACATGACTTTTATGAAATTAAATTTACCGCCTAAAATTCAGGGGGGTGCATATGTGTGATGACCCAGTATTTTTTGCCCCAATATTTTGAGTGCAAACAAGCAGATATTGAATAGTCATATAACATGGTGTCCAAAAATCACTGTCTTCAAAAATCCCCAGGGGGGGGGGGGGGGAGGGTTTTCATATCTGGCCCATAGACTAATAGCTTGTATCCTTCCTGTTTCTCAACTGGGAAACCATAAAATTTTTAACGTTTCAATATAACCTAATTTTATTTCTCGTATCTCTTGAATGAAAATTTATATGAAGTCATACTGCATTGCAACAATGTCACCTCAATGTACATTTTTGTATGGCGAGTCACATATATATCATTTAATAATATTGAGAAATACATGTGTGCATTTGTAAAATAGCATTTCAAATTTGTGACAAGATAAGTTAATGACATATTTATTATTTTCATTTTTTTATTTGAAAAATATATGTACTAGGCAACCAAACGATTAATGTTTTATGTTTATATCTAAAATGTGTGTCATACCTTATTGTATATTCTATGTGCAAATTTATAACTTTAGTTTCTTTCATTTGTATCAGATTATGACCGGCTACAATTCTGTCCAAAAGCAACACAACTAAAGTAAGTAAATGAGAGCATCTAAATCAGAAATTATAATATATAATATATATGTATTTAACCCTTTAGGCGCTGAATTATTTTTGTATAAAACATGGTAACTAAAGGGTTTTGTTCAATTTGAAATCATCATTAATGTCTTACTTAGCTCTTTCTGATTCATTTGAATATCTATGGTATGGGTCTTTGACCATTATAAATATTTCTGTTCTTACAGTGCATGGATCTACTTAGTCGTCAGAATCTGACGTCTATAGACTAAAGTCGATCCCTGCGCTGTAAGGGATATACATGTAAATGTATATATACACCAGTATATATTATTCAGTATGTATGTACATGTATAAGTAATTGAGTATGTATGCAGGTACATATAGTTGGAATATCAGTATCTTTTAATTTTTTTTTCAGGTACTTTGAAAAGCAATTTGAAATTGCAGAAAAAACACGATTACCCCTTTTTCTGCATTGCCGAAATGCGGCTCGAGATTTGGTTGATGTAATCAGTCGTCACAGAGACCGTTTCACACATGGAGTTGTATGTGAAGTATTATAAATAATTTATAAAATTTGTTTTTGCTGCTTAGCCATACATTTCAAGGTTCAAGTAAAAAACCTAAGAACTGTTTTGTTTCTGTGAGTGATGGTACGGATGTGATCATGACCATGTTTGATACTGGTCACCGTTCAGTAGGAAGTCTACGATCATAGCAGCTAGTCTAGCCTTGTTGTAGGGAAGATGAAGACACAGGTCTACCATTTTATTATTACGAAAGACTATGTATAGATCCCCAGTGCACATCTGGTTGATCTGATCTGCATTTACACCACTCAACCCGCTGACCCACAAGTGCAAAAGTGCTTCAGATGTGTGACTGTGCACTATCAATATAATAGAAGGTCCGGGCAGCCTGCTTCCGAAGCTGGCTATCATATCACAAACAAACAAGCTTTCGAAGTTTAGTTACCGTAATAACAAATAATGCACTACTTTGTCAAACTAATGTAATATTATAGTTTTATTCGAGCCACTTATAATATATAAATGGGTGTACATATAACTGGGGAAATACATGAGTGTTTTAGGATGATGTAGCCTGTAGATGAGTGCCTAGTGATCACAGCAGTAATGCTGTTGGATAAAGAGTACATCTTTAGACCCAATTATGACGGTCTGACTGTAAGAGAATCAGTTGCCCCCAGCCAACCAGACAGTCCCGGGCACAGGATTTGATGAACCCTTTGTCCCCATATGGAAAAAAACAGCATATTTTCCTAAAACAAAATTTGGGGAGATGCCTATTGTCTTCACCAGGCGCGTCCGTCCGCCCATCACTGTGTTAGCCAGCAACCCGTGCACCTGTCTTTTGGACGGCTATAAAATCAAAATGACGGGCAAAAATTGTCCAAATTACACTATAAAGGAGGAAATGCACGGGCAGTTATGCAAAAATTGAGAAAAAAACACGGGCAATTGTCTAATCCTAGCTAAGACAGTGCCGTCCGTCTGTCCGCCACTATTAGCAATATAACTTGTTTCGTGATCGAAAAAATTTCTTGTTAACGCGATTCACTCAACATTTTTTTATGTATTGCTCCAAAATTTATACCATATATCCATTTTACTAATAGCTTGGATGAGTTCGAAATTGGGCAAGATTCGGACTGAAACTAGTTCATGGCGGCCAAAATGGCAGATTATCTGCCATTATTTTTTTAATATGCGTAATATCTGGAAAACCGGACCAGATAGCTAGACCATTACTATTGAACAAAATGTGCACTTTCAGGTATGGATATACCATAAAAAAATTCAACTTGATCAAATTTAAAATGGCCGACATGCAGTCACTTCCAATCGGCAAATTTTCTCCTTAAAGCGATTTACTCAACAATTTTTTATGTATCGCTCCAAAATTTATATCATATATTTCCCTTTCACAAATAGCTCAATTGAGTTCGAAATTGGGCAAGATTCGGACAGAAACTAGGTCATGTCGGCCAAAATGGCGAATTATCACAGTTATTTTTGTAATATGCGTAATATCTGGAAACCTGGACCAGATAGCTAGACCATTACTATTGAACAAAATGTGCATTTTCAGGAAAAATGTCAACTTACCTAATTTAAGATGGCCGACCGGCAGCCACTTTTGACTTTAATTTTTTAAATTAAAAAAGTTGGGCTGTTGCAATTCAGGTCATGGCATCGGCATTACCATTTCCTTGTGGGCACAATAACTTGCAAGTTGATCATGTATCCTGCAATAACTTCAAAAGTTTTCCATGTATCCTGCTCAAATTTGTAATATGCATGTTACTCATAACCAGTTCTCAGAAAAGTTCAAAAATGAAAACAGTTCAAAGTGGCCGATTTATTGTTATTTTTCACATTTGATGTCGATAATTCTACCTTGTGGTCGTGATTTAACTTCAAAATTTTTTTTTTGCATTCTGCTCAAATTTGTACTGCATGCAGCTAATAACCAGTTCTCAGACAATTTCAATAATGGCGGCAAGTTATTGTCGAGTGTGCTCTTGTTTCAAATGATTTTCACTTTTAAACGATGATTAGAGGCTGAGGCCTATTTCCGTCACCGATAGGCCTTGTTTCAAATTATGAATGTGCTATATATACTAGATTAATAAAAAAGAAAGAGCTATGCAGTTGAACTACTTACTGTATTCTACATGTTTCTTATCACTACTATTAAGAGATTTTTAATTTGGTAGATATTATTGAGAAATGTCAGGCAATGAACAAATTGAAAATAAGGCATTTAATCTTTAAAAAATCGAATTTCACAACAGTAAAGTATGTGGCTTACTGACAGTCACTTTTTCTTCCTTTTGCGGAGCATTTTCAATAGTGCATATATTGTGAAATTAGTTACAATTTTTTCAAAAAACTTGTTAAAATTTTTAGAAAATTTTTACTTTTTTTTCAATATATACTATGTGCTAACCTAGTTTATATTTTCAAAATGTTTCGGTTTAAGTACATGTATTACAAGGACTAGGCAATTATCTTTGGATTATAAAAAAGTAGCATTAGAATACTGATTTATTTGTTATAACTATTTTCAGGTTCATTCTTTTGATGGCACGAAAGAAGACGTAGAGGCTCTAATGAATCTTGACTTGCATATTGGCATCAATGGATGGTGATGACCACATCAATTGTATTCTTAATTCCAAGACATTTTCTTATTTCCCTTTTTATTTAAAGACAACTTATTTTCTTCTCTTTATCTATTATACATGAAATTGACACATATTTAAAAAAAAATTATGGATTCCTTTGTGTCTCTACATACTAGTATCCAATGACATTTAAGATATATACTGTATATATCTTATCTCTTCTACATTAATTATCTGCATGCCTGTCTATCCATGTTGAAACAGAACTAAACACAATTTTCAGCTCCCGCCGTCCCCGTAGGTGAGACGGTGGGAGCTATGGATTCCGCCTCCGTTTTTTTTTGCCCCTTCTTTTGCCTATAACTTTGTGAGAAAATAAGCTAGGATAACAATTTTTGGTATGTGGGTTACTTCCATGTGGATAATAGACAGGTTAAAATATTTTTAATCTGAATTCAATACGCAAGGTTGCAGAGTAGAAAATGATGATGTTACGGCGTTGGGCCGCCCGTAAACAATTCGTTTCCGGAGCATATCTCTGAAAGTACTTGTCCGATTGTCTTCAAATTTTACACACAACACCCCTAGGGGGTCTAGTTGTGCCTTTTGGGGTATTTGAACATTGACCTACTTTTGGTTCAGAACTATGACCTATTTAGACGTTTTGACGAGGTTTCAGGAGAGGATGCATCTTGAAAAATTTCAAGTTGATAAAATTCAAAGTAGCCGCCTATCGGCCGTTATTCACCTCGACAGGCCTGATATTGTGGAATATCATGAAAACCGCTCAAGATATCTACACCATTACTATAAAAAAAATTGTAAGGTTTCAGGAGAGGATGCATTTTGAAAAAATTCAACTCGTTCAAGTTCAAAATGGCCGCCAATCGGCCATTATTCACTTTCACATGGCCGTTATTTGGTAAACTGTGCTAGATGGCTAGACCATTACTATAAAACAAAATGTGTGATTTCAGGAGAGGATGCATCTTGAAAAAAATTGACTCGATAAAATTCAAAATGGCCGCTTATCGGCCATTATTCACTTTCACATGGCCGATATTTGGTCAACCGTGCTAAATGGCTAGACCATTACTATAAAACGAAATGCGAGATTTCAGATGAGAATGCATCTTGAAAAAATTTGACTTGATCAAATTCAAAATGGCCACCTTCTCGGCCATTAATTATTTTCACATGGCTGATATTTGGTAAACCGTGCTAGATGGCTAGACCATTACCTGATTACTATAAAACAAAGTGTGAGTTTTCGGGGGAGGATGCACCCTGAAAATGTTTAACTTACGAATTCAAAATGGCCGACAATCAGCATTATTTACCTCGATAAGCCTGATATCAGGTAAACCGTGCTAGATAGCTAGACCATTACTATAAAACAAAATGTGACGTTTCGGGAGAGGATGCCTTTTTAAAACTTTCGACTCAATCGAATTCAAAATGGCCACCTATCGGCCACTATTTACTTTCACATTGCTGATATTTGGTAAATCGTGTTAGATAGCTGGACCATTACTATAAAACAAAATGTGAGATTACAGGAGAGGATGCATCTTGAAAAAAATTGACTCAATCAAATTCAAAATGGCCGCCTATCGGCCATTATTCACTTTCGCATAGCCGTTATTTGGTAAACCGTGCTAGATAGCTAGACGATTACTATAGAATGAAATGTGAGATTTCAGCTGAGGATGCATCTTGAAAAATTCTGACTCGATCAAATTCAAAATGGCCCCCTATCAGCCATTATTTACTTTCACATGCCCAATATTTTGCAAACTGTGTTAGATGCTAGTCCATTACTATAAAACAAAATTTGAGGATTCGGGGGAGGATGCACTCTAATTTTTTAACTAGTTTATATCAAATTCAAAATGACCGTAAATCAGCTATTAGTTACCTCGATTGGCCTGATATCGGGTAAACCGTGCCAGATAGGTAGACCATTACTGGGATACTGATTAGGATCATTAATTTCAATGGGGGTTTGCAATCTCTGACAGACTGTCTAGTTCTTATCTTACTCTTAGACTGAGCTTCTTAGACCTAGTTGTCTTGTGTCTTGATTTTTGACCTAGCCTAGGACTACATTAATAACCCTACATGATATTTGCAAATGTGCACTCAGAATTCCCACGGTCAACAGTCATAGGTCATCGCACATAGGCCATTTGCCGTCACTTCCAGCGGCTGGCATATATTTTCCTTTTTATCAACAAGCTCTCTTGAAAAATCCGGACAGCACATCATATGCTTACACAGTTCTGTACAACCACAGTCACTGACGTGGACTGTATCTCAATAATTAACAAAATGGATGATAGATTTTCAACCAAGATCTTGACTTTGACATTCCATCCATTTTTCACAATAAGTCGTAAATTAAAGACACAATTTGTATGCATTATGCTAAATAATCAATAATAAACTAAAAAATATTCGCAAATGGTATAACACTAACACATAATGGCCAAAAATGATATAATGGTGTCATTGTATGTCAATAACATCAATGTGTGAGCATCACATTACGATGTCCATAATCTATTTCTATAACATTGTTTGTAAAGTAATAATCCTCAGCTGCTCATTCAATAGTTTGCGATAACAACCATTTAAAGATTTTTCTCTACATTTATGTGGTGCATTTAATGCAGATAATTTGAATCATTCTGCCTTTTTTTATTATTATAATAACAACAATTTTTGTTTTCATAGTATTATATGATGAATTAACAAAATGTTTTGTATTACTTTGCAGTTCATTAAAGACAGAAGAGAATCTACAGGTTGTGAAACACATACCCAGTGATAAACTGCTCATTGAAACAGGTCTGTGAAGAAAAAGACACGGATGTCTACAAAATTGTGAAATGATGCAATATATTAAAGGCCCATTCCCAAGTGCCTTAAGCTTAAAAAGTTTAAAAGTTTTAAATTATGTTATTTAGGCTTATATCATCTTAACTCTAGATTATCTTTCTCCACCCTCAATTTGAAAGAGATATACATGTACCCGATAAGTGTGTATTTCGGAATGTTCATCAGGTCTGGTTGATCGTGGGAAATCGTGACCATGGTTATCGTGCACAACCGTGACCAGTATTGCATAACAGCTTATATTATCGCCCAAAATTACAGGTAGAAAAACAGACCCTAAGTTTTGAAAGTCAAAAAAATTACAGACATTTAAAAAGTGGAATTTATGGAGAAAATGAGCTCCAATAAAAAAAAGAATGGAAATATACTGTAGCACAAAATTATGTGACCTTGTATTATTAAATATGGAAACTGGTAATTACTGATTATCACTGTTAATGGGTTTGTATCAAGACTGGATCATTATATATTTTATCTGTAGGAGGATGAGGCTAACAAAATATATTCTAAACATATTATGTACTAAAAAGTTGTTACCCTTTTGCCCAGCAATCATTTTGACCATCTGTATTATTTACAAAACCACAATATCATATGGCAGAAAAACGCGACATCCAGTGTAGGGTTCCGCTACTTTTTATCAACTAACCAGGAAAACAATCAACTACCACTATATTAGAGCAGTTCAACCAATTTGTTTGGAGTACATATTGTATACCAGAAAATCAACAATGAACTATATCTGTAAAAATTAATACTTAGCAGCTGCAGACTCTTAAAGTTGGCCTACCTGTGACAAACTTAAGCTAAATTTTGATAGAAATACCACTTTGTCCAGAGATTTAGGCACAGCAGCGGCATGTAGTGGAGGTTAAATACTACTTTAACTACTGCCCAGTATTATGTATATCACATTGTGTACACGGGTGTGCATATGAGCCTCAGTGAACAGATTTTTATGAGGGCACTGTACTCCAGGGGATAGGTGACTTAAGACTTGAAAGGTCGCGGTTTTCTCCGATAACCATGGTCGCGATTTCCTGCAATCAAGCAGAACTGTTCATAAAATTTCGGACAACTATGCCATTAATTCAATTTGGATTGGCCATAAAACTTGCCCGCTGAGGGTCTAGATGAAGGGTCAGATGTTGATTTGTTTTTTTCTTTGAAAGGGTCAACACTGAGGAAAATCCTTTCCTTTTTGTCACTACACCAGCCATAAACATCCCATGATTATTGCCTGTGTATTTTGACGATGTTCACGATGTCCCTCAAAGATTGACCAAGTTAAGCTGTGTTGACCCTTCCTGATTTTTAATGTGAGGCCGTCATGAAAGTAGTGATTTCCCGATGACATTGTAATTAAACTCGCACCATCTGTGACAATGTGATACATCTGAGACCTTACGTACTTCTCCTATTACCAGTTAAGAACTTTTTGTCATAGATTATGGCTAGTGAATTATAGAAAAAACTATCTTTAGAAAGAAATAATAAAAGTAGTGACTGATGTCCTTTATCCTGTGAAATATGACAAAGTTCATTATAAAACGGGTTGATCTGAAAGACAAAAATGTAATGACTGACATTTTGTCATAATTTTTTTTTCGAAACCTGATTATGTTGCCAACGGATGTTGCCAACGGAAGTTGTAATCTATCGGAATGTTGCCTTCACTCATTCAAACACTCAAAAAGATATAACAGAGCTAAAACAAAAACATGTCATTTGCCTGGGAATGGACGTTTACTGGAAGCGTTACGTATTTTATTGGGAAATTCTTGTTTTTTTATCCAACAATTGCTGATTTGATCACAGTTCTGTGTTATATATCTTGTTCGTAACGAAGCACCTGCCTACATCATTGAAATGACTCCTTAAACTCAACCTAGAACACTGATATCTACAGAGTATTCTCCTGTCTCCTGTGCTGCCCCTAGGCTATGGAATGAACTGGCAATAACTATAAAAACTATCCCACTACTTTCACTTTAAAACCTCTATCAATACTTATATTTTTACTACGTATGCCTTATTGTTGAGTCTGTTCAGAGCTTCTGCGAATGGCCGAAAAGGCTGATGTATAGCGCCATATCAAATGCCTAATTTTATTTATTATTATATTATACTCCTAAGTGCCCTTGCCTGTAAATGATAACTACGGTAAATGTTTAATTAAGTTCAACTAATCATATTGCTTCAGATGTAATATTAAATTTAACAATATGTCCTGGATGTGCCATCACAGTTTTTCTCCTGGACATGCTGAGTACTGTGCAAGCATGATCAGGTTAGCAATGGAATATTGATATGTACAAGTTGAAAATTGTATACCATCCTGCTAAAGAGTGGTTTATATGTGTTTTGTTTGAAATCAATGTTATTTAATCATTTAAATGACATAATTCAGATCAAAATATATTTTAATCAGCCTGAGCTCATTTATGAATAGGGCAGCATTTATTTCGCCTTTTTCAAATTCTGTAATTTGGGCTTTCTAGCCAGAACTAGAAGGGTCAACATTTTTACCCCTCAGGCAGTTGGGCACGAAAGGGGTATTTTAATATAGGCTTGGGCCTATAGTTTTGACTACTGCTCCAACATGGTCCAACAGCTTGAATTCATAATTTATACAAACATTCAACCATCATGGTCATTGGTCAAAGATCAAGGACAAAGATTCAAAAAACATTTTTGTTAACGCGATAGCTTGAAAAATAATTCTTGGATCTTTCCAATTTTTTATGTGAAGTTACCCTGGAGCTGCCGACTTTTTTTTACTTAACTTTTTCAGGCCTCAGCCAAAATTTTGGCGGATGCCCATTGTCGTCACCAGGCGCGTCCGTCCGTCCTTCCGTCTGTCCGCCACTTTTTAGAACTATAACTTGTTTCACATAACTGGAATGCACATTAAACTTCACATACAGGTCAATCATAACTAAAGCTTGACTAATTTCACATCTGACCTTTCTGTGACCCTATGACTTCGACTTTTTTTCCGATCGACAATTTTTCTTGTTACCGCGATTCACTCAACAATTTTTTATGTTTCGCTCCAAAATCTATACCAGATATCCATTTCACTAATAGTGCGGATGAGTTCGAAATTGAGCAAGATTCAGACAGAAACTAGGTCATGGCGGCCAAAATGGCCGAATATTGGCCATTATTTTTTTAATATGCGTAATATCTGGAAAACCGGACCAGATAGCTAGACCAATACTATAGAACAAAATGTGCAATTCCAGGTAGAGATATACCATGAAAAATTTCAACATGAAAAAATCCAAAATGGCTTATGTTTCGCTCCAAAATTTATACCAGATATCCATTTCACTAATAGCTCGGATGAGTTTGAAATTGGGCAATATTCGGACAGAAACTAGGTCATGGCGGACAAAATGGCTGATTATCTGCCATAATATTTTTAATATGCATAATATCTGGAAAACCGGACCAGATAGCTAGACCATTACTATAGAACAAAATGTGCAGTTCCAGGTAGGGATATACCATGAAAATTTCAACATGATAAAATTAAAAATGGCCGACCTGCGGCCACTTCGTATCGTCAAATTTTCTGATTAACATGATCCACTCAACATTTTTTTATGTTTTATGTTTTGCTATTGTCGAATGTGCTCTTGTTTCAAATGATTTTCACTTTAAAACGATGATTACAGCCTTGTTTTAAATTGACAATAGTGCCATGCAACCAAGTATACATAGGTTTTCAGGGTCTACAAGTCTATTGGCATTGTTCTTTTTTATGTGCGTCCGAAAGCTAGGCTATGGTGGCCATCTTGATTTTATTGATTTCAATAAATCGTTCTTATTTTCAGTCAGATATCGGGTCTCTAAGTCTATTTCATTGTCCATTTTCATGTGCGACCGAAAACAAGGCTGTGGCGGCTATGTTCAGTTAAATATCTTGACACCTTGTATATAGATATGAGGTAAATATTAAGGCTCCCCCTGCCAGGGGGGAGGCTTTTTGTTTTTGTACGTGTGGCCGCACCCATACCTTGTCACCCTCACATCTACAAAACCGCTTCCCAGATTCATTCGGAGTTCACATACTGGATACATGTACTAGCATTAATTCCTAAGCTGCATCAGCTTTTCAGAAAGTTTGGACAAATATCCGGGTCATGACAGCCTTCTTTAATATTTATTTGTCAAATTAGGACCTTGTCACTTCAAAGCCGCTTGCCCGATATACTCAATAATCAACATACTGCATAGAAGTATTTATTTTTAGACTGCATAATTTTTTTAGAATTTCAGAAAAATATCTGGGGCATGGCAGCCATCTTTTTTCGTCAAATTAGGACCTTGTCACCTTGATAATTTCAAAGCCGCTTATCCAATACACGTATACTCAATATTCAACATACTGCATAGCACTATCAGTATTAATTCGTAGACTGCATCAATTTTTTTCAGAAAGTTCAATGCCGTTATCCCATATAGACAATATTAAAAATACTGCATAATTCCTGGGCTCCATTAATTTTTTAGAAAGTTTGGAAAAATATTCGGTTCATGGTGGCCATCTTTAATCTTTTCTTGTCAATTAGGACGGGCTTGTCACTCTGATAAGTTCAAAACAGCTTATGCAATACACTCAATATTCAATGTACTGCATCCTAGTATTAATTCCCAGACTGCAAGAGTTTTTCAGAAAGTTCAGAAACATATCCGGCTCATGGAGGTCATCTTTAATCTTTTTTGGTCAAAATCGCACCTTGTCACCCTAAAGCTGTTGCGCTATGCCTCATAATATGGCTGGATAATTACATGTATAAATTGGTAAAAATTAGTAAAAAAAAAAATTAATTGATAATTTTTATTTGAAAAGTGCGAGGGGGAGCCTTCTTGGGTGTTTACACACTTACTTCTAGTTAAATATATATTTGTGGTCTTCGAGTATTGGCATAGCGTATTGGCAGCAGTTGTGTCAATTTGTGTCCATTTTGGATCACTACAGGGGTGTTTGAGTGCTTGCACACTATTTTTGGAAACCAAAACTGAAGACATCCCCCCCTCCACTGCAGCTCCCTATTGTGGATCTTGTGTATATGAGAAGGTGTCTTAAACAAATGAAAGTTTTGTCATCTCTCATAATCACAATTGGGTTCTATGGCTGCTTTAGCTACCATGGATGGACAAAGGTGGTACCGTATTTTTCGGTGTATAACCCGCTACTTTTTCCTCCTAGGAAGGCCTGATGGCGCGGATTATACTATAACGAATGCGAGCTATACTTTGGTGAAGTCCGAAATTGCAAGAGGATATTTTTTTATAATTATGGTTAAATTTCTTCTACAGTATATCGCGTCTCAGTCAACTATCGGGCAATCGGACGAATAGTTCCTGAGATATGGTCCGGAAATGTATGGCAAAACATCTAATTAGGCCATAGTACTGAACTCAAAATAGGTCAAGGAACATTCACCCGAAAAAAGCAAAAATAAACCGCCTTGAGATGTTCTGTCCAAAATTTGAAGACAATAAGTTGAGTAGTTCATGAGATATGGTCTGGAAATGTATATCGAAACATCTAATTAGGCCATGAAATTTCTAAAACCCATACGGTATATACTAAGACTGCAAGCCCACATCACGTTTTCCAAAGACAGTAAGTGGGTGAAAAACGTAGGCCTATTAAATCTCACTGGCTTCAACATATTCACTCAGTTTCGAACCCTGCTATTTGCATAACAAGAAGACATAGCCCAAACTCCACAGTTTTGCAAATAACAGCTCCATTTAAATATTTTATCTATATACTGAAACTCACAATAATGTTTAGAGCAGCAGGGTTTTCTTTTCTTGGGTATGTCTATTTTTGTGCCAAAAGCCATTGTTGTAGTAAATTTATAGTGACATGCTTCATTTAAATGATTTAAGTCATCTGTTAATTTTTGTAGATGCACCTTGGTGTGAAGTGAGACAGACACATGCAGGATTTTCTCATGTAAAAACCATTTTTCCAAGTAAAAAGAAAGAAAAATTTGAGTCTGGCTATTGTGTGAAGGGTCGCAATGAGCCGATGGGAATCATGTTAGTATAAGCATATACATTTAGCATTTTTAACTGATATTTTTAACTGTTTTTTATATTAATATTTTTTTACATGTATACATATTGTTAAGGAAGATATATTTTCTTTAGAACATAATTATTAAAAATATATTCAAATTGTCAAACTGAATGTTTCCTAATCTATTTTTTTAGTCAGGTGCTAGAGGTCCTGGCAGGCGTGAGAGGAGAAGATATTGTAGAGCTTGGGAATATCATCTATGAAAACACACAACGTGTATTTGGCAGCATATCAAATGAAGCACCTCAAGCTGTAATCAACTACCTTGAAGACTGTTGTGGTGATTGAGATTACCACTTTGTCTGTATTTGTACTATTTTTTGTCTAACTGCTGAATTAATACATGTATATGTTATTAATATGTTCTTAACCATTATCAGACAGAAGCTACTTATTATTTTCACCAAAGTTCCATCAATATATTTATAGAGAAGAACTTTATTTATTCAAGATTTTAATGTGCACATCTATTCCAATCATTCCCAAAACATTTGATATTCAATCCCTAACCCTATTGGGATCGTTCCTTCTCAGTTTCCCCAACTGCCTTCGCTGCCACTTTTCATCTTGTTTGATTCATTCTTTGTTTGATTCATTCTCTGAGGTACCGGTATATAGTATTCATAAGTGAAATTCGATATGGGAATAATTTGTGAGCACGGTATCCCAACTAACAGTTTCACGTATAATTCTATGATTTGCCTTCTTCTTTATGCATAGGCTGCAGTAGTTTAACATAATTATCCCTTGTTGTTTTTAAACTAGCTTTAAGCCTGATATATACAGGGGTAGCCCTCATGTATATATCAGATTTCAAGCTAGTTTTAAATAAAACGCCACTAAGATGGATAAAATAGTTTGGTAGTTATAATCTCACTGGATCTTAACCCTTGTCCTGCTATGCTCGTATATATACGCTTTCAAGCAGATTTTAACCCTTACAGTGCTGACGACTAGTGTGGATCCCCGCACTGTAGGATTAGAAAAATTTATAATGGCCGGAGACCCATAGGGATTCAAATGAATCGGAAAGAGCTAACTAAGACATTTATGATGATTTTAAGGTGAAAAAACCCCTTTGGTTGCAATGTTTTTTACAAATTTATTCAGCGCTTTAAGGGTTAAACTAAATACGCTAGTAATATGTCACTGAATTGGATAATATAGTTTGTGCTAGATGCTCAGTTAGCCAAATAATTCAATTTAGAGGATGACTATTTTCATTTTAAGCTGGATATTGCATTAGTAATTCCAGCTTCAAATGAATGAAAAACAGAAACAAAAAATTCCGCAGGATAAGAGTTACCCAGCAATTACAAAGCATTTGTATAACATTCATACAATGTTGGGCCAATGTCGAAGACGTTGGGCCGATGTTGTATAAATGTTAAACACATGTTTTTTGTTTGCTGGATAATGACACTTTTCAAGCACATACCAGTGATGTAGAAGATATTATGTGTAGAAATGTTTCATGCTTTATTTCTGAGAATCTCATAGAAACAATTTGATATGTAACAAAAAGGACGACCATGTGCCATCACGTGTAGACTTTGGATGCAAAATTAATAGCAGAATTTCAATTTATACGCCTTTAGTAAACAATTGAAAACTGATATATTTTATGATATGTACTTCTGTGATGATTCATGTTATTAATGTTGAGCTGACCCCAATTTATTCTACCAATTTTGTGGATGTTTTTTCCCTGATAAAATTGTTTTTCTCTGCAGTACTATTAATGAATGTTGGAATATTATTTTGCAAATACATACTAAAAGTATTATTAACTATCATCAGATTTGTACAATTTATGGTCTAATATAATCATACATTTAAAAATTGTAGTGAATTGTTATCACCGGTCGTGAATGTTTAAATATTATAATCACATTAAAAAAATGAGGTTGAGAAAGAGAAAACTCACATGTAACGTTACATCAATCAAGTAAGATAAAATTTTAGAGCACCATTTTTAGCTTTAAATTTAACTGTGTGTAAGCATTCTTGTAGAGATACATATTAACAAGTTTTGAACGATTTTCACAGATTGTCTGTGAGTGAGTGGAGATGGCAGCACATTCCACAGCTTTCCCCTCTTACCAGAATGCTTTTTGTGGCTCATATTATAATGCACCAGCTATAACTTTAACTCAAATTTTGACAGTAGGCAAAAAAACAGAGCATATTTTATTGTAATTTTATGAATTAACCTTGTTTATGTGTATGAAAATAATTTATCACGACTTCCATGCTTATCCACATGTTGATTCTGCACATAACCCAAATAGACAACAAAAATATAAAAAAAGGATTATGCCGGGACAGGTTTATGGCATCGCCTCAGATGTCCGGCCGTCTGTCCGTCCATCTGTCCACATTTCGTTTCTGGACACATCTCCGAAACCTATGGGAGGATTTCTTTCATATTGCACACACATCCCT
The DNA here is from genome assembly GCA_964017125.1 of Flabesymbios commensalis. NCBI lineage: Eukaryota > Metazoa > Annelida > Polychaeta > Terebellida > Flabelligeridae > Flabesymbios > Flabesymbios commensalis. Next base: position 91,148,323 of record OZ024902.1, read on the forward strand.
TAAGGGTTGTACATGTGCTTTTTGACGTTTATGATCTGTAACCTACTTTTTGACCGCACATCCATCTGCCAAAGTAGCCTATTTTTTTTCAGTATTGCTGATATCTGGTGAACTGTGCCAGATGGCTAGACCATCACCATAAAAAATGTGCGCTTTCAAGTAGGGATAGGCCCTGAAATATTTCAACTGCATCAAATTCAAAAGGGCTGACTATCAGGGAAGAATATGCCCTGAAAAATGTCAACTTGATTGAATTAAAAAATGACCGACTTGCGACCATCATTGACTTAATATGTGTAATATACATGGCAAGCTGTGTTAGATAGGTAAACCATTACTATAAAACAGAATGTGAGCTCAGAGAAAGATGCACCGTGAAAAATTTCTATCGCATGGGCAGGGCAGGAGATTATGGTGGCCGGCTGACCTGTTGTTTAGAATGGCGCCTCAACATGTTTCCTTCTTCTGTGTCAAGCTCCCCTTATACTATTTTATACGAGCCATGCCCCTTTGAACTATCACTACATTGCTTCCATGGCTTTGTGTCAGAAATGTATATAAACCAATGATAACATCCACACATTGACACGATGTATGATGTACATAACGGTCATCATTAAACATGCCATATATTATCCGCAGGCTTACAGTGCTGAATATTTTACCACAGCCTCCATGAATTGATATAGCTCTCACTCTAAATTTAACTGGTAGATTAATTTATTTTTCAATTGTATTATCCATGGGCTGGGAAATTCTATATACATGTATAACTCATCTATATACATGTGTAACTTATCAATATCTTTTCCATCATGGTCGCCCAAACACATATGAATGCGATATGTTCTGCACTATTTGTTGGATTGCATTCAGATTTGACGTGACAGTTGTCTATATGTTTCTCATAAAAATATATTGTAATAAACAGCAGCCGTTTTGTAAATAATACGCATTGGTGGTGGAGGGAATTTTTTCAAAAAGGAATTTTACTACTCAAAATTATTTGGTTCATTAAATTTTTTTTTTTAAATGCGAACTTTTAAAAATGTTTTAAAACTTCAATTTTAAAATGACTTACTCTGGCGTAATTACTGTAATTACATTGGCTTTGTAGCCTACTGGCATTGTAAATTGCTAAATATAATATGAAAACGTCATGGAAAATATGAGTATCTCATTACATCATAGTATTTTGTATCCATATTTTGTGGTTAGCTTGTATTAAAATTGTTAAAAAATGTATGTTCAAACATTCTATGGTAGTGGAATAGATGCCATAAGTAAAAATGCATCTAACACCAAAAATTGGCACACTTGATGGTAGCTATCTTTGATGATCTGTGTACCTATAATGGAGGTTTTACATATGAAGGTAATTTGGTTACTATAATGTTATGATCCTTCCTTTCATATTTTTTAATTTGTTTGCTTTTATGATGTACATATCAAATGATGTGACTAGGTCAACGCTATTGAAGTTATCTTCGTGGTGGCTTACATTGTAATGTATGAGCAATACCTTTTTATCCCCCGATCAACGAAGTCGGGGCTGGGGGTTATGGCGTCCTCGGATGTCTGGCTGTCTGTCTGCATTTCCCTTTCCTGACCTGATCGCGGAAACCCATGGGGAGGGGGTATTTTCTTCATATTGCACACACACACCCCTTAGGTGGTGTAGATGTGCCTTTCGAGAGTTATAGCCTTTGACTTACTTTTTAACCTTCATCTCTTAGTAGGGATATGCCCTGAAAAACTTCATCCAACTTGATGAAATTCAAAATGGCCAACTATCGGCCATTATCGGGGTATTGACTTTTATATGCGTGATATTTGACAAACCATGCCAGATAGCTAGACCATTACTATAAAACAAAATGTGAGGCTTCAGGGAGTGATTGCCCTGATAAATGTCAACACTATCAAATTCAAAATGATTGACATGCGGCCATTATTGACTTCAAAATGTGTAAAATCTCAATAAGGTAAACCGTGCCACATAGCTAGACCACATTTACTATAAAAAAATGTGTGTTTTCAGGGAGCAATATGCCCTTAATAATTCAACTTGGGGCCATTATTGACTTTTATATGCATAATATTGGAAAAACTGACAGATAACTTGACCAAAATTAGAAACCAAAATGTGTGGTTTCATTGACTTTTAATATATGTTATATACATGGCAAACTGTGCTAGATAGGTAGACCATTTACTGTAAAACAAAATGTGAGAGTTCAGGGAATAATGCACCGTAAAAAAATTCTATCACGCGGGCGGGGCCGGGGATTATGGTGGTCTCTTGGTGAAGTATTATTTTGTTAATTGCCTGCCTACACCTCTTGTACCGGTATACCAGCATTTAAGCATGTTATACAAGGGTTTGACCTAGGTATGGTCGTAATTGTTGACCTCTATCATGTGGAAAACATTTTGTAAGCGTATAGGTGATATAGATGAATGACTGAATCAACGTACAATGTCATTTTATTCCACCTTCGTGTACAGTGTAGGCTATTAGATGTCTATCGTTTTAGGCCTGATGTGAAGATAATATTTCGGTGTGTTAGCCAGTTTTTGTTGACTTGAACACATTGCAGTAGGCAGCAGCGGTAACCGTCAACTAATTAGAAGTTACTGTGGTTACTGCTGTTTTTCTTTGCTGCGCAACTATTAACCCTTTCAGTGCGGGGGCCGCATTGAAAGAGTGAGAATTTGTAATGAGCGTAGACCCATAACACAGGTCAATGAAGCGGAAACAGCTAACTAAGACATCTTCGGTGATATCGAATTGAATAAACCCTTGGTCTCTTGGTTTATATGAACAAATATCAGTGTTTTAACGGTTAATGTAGACTAAAAGCCGGGGGTAGACAAACGATAAATTGAGCTAATGCTGTTTTAATGTTGGTCCACTGGCTACAACGTTCACCTCGCGTGAAAGTAACATTGGCTCTATCATATGAACCAGTCAAATTCCAGTCATTCGTTATTGGACAGCAAACACGTACCCATGCTAGTCATATTGGCCAACGTATTCAGACGTTCGCATAGCATTGACCCAGCGCCGGTTCAAAATGTTGTGTTGGCGATAATATAATGACATTTATCATTTTTGTGGACGGTGGGCCAACATTGACCCAACATTGGTTTAATGTATTGTGTTTGCTCGGTTACCTATCTGACTAAAATTATACCATGTTTTTTCCGTCTCAACTGTCAGCATCCATTTTCCTTTTCTTTTATTAGCAGTCGAATTAAAACAATATATCTCATCAGTAAAATACTTATGCACGAGTGGTATTATTATTCATATATTAGTAACATAATTATAGTATTGATAAGTTATATGTTGTAGCTCACACATTCCGATTTTAATTTCAATTTGTTGTTGAATATCAACAAAAGCGCGTTTATCCTTAATAACATGTGTGTTGTGCGGAGCAAAAGACAATTTACCATGATGCTGCTTAGCGAATTATAGAATACACTAAACACTCAAACACTTAACGTGCGATGCTTTTCATACCAATTAAATTTATTTGGTACAGCAGGTACATTAAACATTTTAAAATTACTTCTTAATATTGGGAAAACACAATTAAATATAATACTATTAAAGATGTTTACCGGGAAACTAATGATATCGAAAAGATTAAACATTTGGTTCAGCAATTGTATTTTCACGGAGTATGTATAAGTGTATGCAGAATTTTCTTATTAACCTGAAGTAAATGACAAGTAGGGAATGCAATACGCAATTTATGGTTATTTGGTGATTTAGTTTGTAATGTATTTTTTTTTTGGGGGGGGGGGGGGGGTATGGAGGGTAGATGAGGGCTTTACTATCCTATGTGCGACCAATCGGACTGATAATTTGGTATGTTTACTTTTATGAGATCGAATGCAGTCTGCATTGATCAGTTTGCATGTATTCACGCCCCCTACTCCCACGGCCATCAGTGTGTGCTGTGTTTACTACTCCCCCTTAACATGCATCTTGAAGTACTGGTGTTTCATTTAGAATTCAGAAGGTAGCACCACCTATCACGTGGAGTTTCTAACCATTAATACCGAAATCATTTTCCCGTAGCCAACCCTCAACCAATATGATTGTAAGTGTTGATATAAAAAAGGCAAAAGAGAGTCCGACATGCTGCTTTGTTAGAGCGCCTGATTGCCTCGCGAGTTATGTATGTGTCCCGGATTCGAACCCTACTGATCCTGTGTCGGTTTTTCTGAAAAATACTCTTGTTTCTCCCTCTCAATGTGACTAGGCGATCACGTTAACGGCAGCCATTATCCGAATTCTTTAGTTACGACAACAAGATGGTCCGATAATTGAGCTCAAATAGCCATCAGATCTCGCGAAATGGCGGTTTATTTCGTCGAAACAACACGCATAGCAAATAACGTTAATTGTAAAATCACTTCACAATGCGTGTAGATCAACACGCGATAACGAACAGATACTGGGCGTTTACATTATTACATTAAACAAGCTAGACATCTTTTATTTCCATAGATGTCTTGATATACTTTATACTATAGGTTTTAAATGTGTTAATTATTTTTATGAAACAAATTAGATCTACAAATTACATCAATTGAATCGTGTTATTTCTAGATTGCAATATATATGTAATTATTCTGCCCTTTTATTAAGTGTTATTGCACAAATGTATACAACTTTTATTTGTGGAAACGATCCTTAAATAAAACAAATTTTCGAAATGTAATTTCCACCTAAGTGTATCTTGACATTCTCCTATGGCAGGCTGTATATTCCCGCCACTTGATGTTAAATGGCCAATCAACAGCCCTTGTTTAGTTTTGGTGACGAGTATGACAATTGGGGCGTAATATTTATATACCTTGACCATTGTGAACATAATTGGGTGAATAATTTTGATACTTATTTATTTACAGTTTATGATATACAATTGTGTCAATGTTTCCATATGATTGTATTGTCTTAATCGTGTGTGTACTATAAATCAAAAATAAGTTTTTTATTAATATGTGTTCATTTTTGCTCTGGAGTGCTTGCTTTTTCGTCACAAATGGTTGCTGTGATATAGTAAGTTGTGTTAATGAGATGAGCGAGTGGAGAAAGATAATAGTATGCAGTTGAGAGAGATGTCGCAAGATGCATGCCAATGTCTTGTAAATTTTGGGCCCAAAGATATAAGTGCTAGCCGTTTCACTGGTGTATACATCTTAATGTTCAAAACTTACATTTTCTTTTAAATTTTACATCTTTTAAAAATATCATGTTTTCTTTTTAAATTTGAAATGTAGGGGCGGACAGAAAAAACTGGTACAAGGGAGAACTGGGACACTTCTGATAATGACCGTTGTGTTAAGCCAATCAGTTTCTAGAAAACATTTTTTGTGGCCCTTGTCTGCCTTAGCCACATGTTCTTCTAGAATCAAATTTCAGAAAATTCTATATTGTGCCGTGAAAAAACTTAAATGTTACTTTTATTTCTAGTATCGATAAAACTGTCCCGCTTTACCCCAGTGGGTCTCATTTCTGCGCTTGCTATTACATCTTACTAAAACGGTAACTAAAATCAAAGAGCGTATAATACTATAAAAGAGCGGACACTTAGCCGTTTCTGTATGGGGGAATTGTAACACACCTTTGCAGCAGCGCGCCTGGCGGCTATCGCAGGCCAACACTGATAAGCGCTGCATGATGACAGTGTGTAAACACACCTGTCAACGTTACCTATACTATCAGTATGTACTGTCAAAATATGTGATGTCATAATATTTAGCATGCTTTATTCTGGCTTAGACGTGTAGCCTACTATACTGATATAAAACCAGGGAAACCTGAAATGTCCCAGCAAAAACAAGACGTTGACCCGATGTTGGATTGAAGTTGGACCAGCATTGTAGTTAGTTGGCAAATAATAATCCAGCATTGGGTTTATGTTAGGATATATTTAATAGAGGGAATATATTGTTTCATTATTCGTAATTTATATACCATGTAGGCCTATAATAAATCAGTAATTATTAAAAAACTGATATGCGTCATAAGCATGACACAATTAATGAACAAATAAAGAATATATAGGTTTAATAAGTATAACAGACACTGCAATAATTATACTCACATAATACATGTTATTATATACATATGTAAATTATTAAAAATAGGCATAGGCCTACTTGGTGGTTATCAGCTGACCTATCGACTGTCATAAAACATTAAAATTATAGAATACATGTAGGGCCTACATTGGAAATAATTCATGTGACTATCCGACATTTATATGTAAAAAACCTTTCATTGTCAGCCAAATTTGGGCGGCTGCCTATTGTCGTCATGCGGCGCGTCCTTCTGTCTATCCGCCAATTTAGCCCTTTAACTTGTTTCGCATTACATACACTTTAATTATCACTAAACCTTGATTTATTTCATATTTTACCTTTCTGTGACCTCTATGACCTTGATTTCTGATGGGCAAATTTCATTGTTAATGCGATTTACTCAACAATACCATACATATGTTTCAGCAATAGCTCGGATGAGTTTGAAAATAAACACGCATCAGGCAAAAAATAAATCACGGCGGGCAAAAATGGCAGACTATCTGCAATTATTTTTTTAATATTATGGAAAACCGTACCAAATAGCTAGACCATTACTATAGAACACAATGTTACATGCAGGGAAAGGCCCTGAAAATTGTTTACTTGAAAAAATTGGCTGACTTGCGGACATAATTGAACTTGATATGCGTCATAATCTGGAAAACCGTTCCAGATAGCTAGACCATTACCATAAAACGAAATGTGCAGCTTCAGGGAGTGATATGCGTTGAAAAATTCGAAATGACCGACTTGAGGCAATTATTGAATTTAATCTGCGTAATGTCTGGAAAACTGTGCCAGATATCTAGACCATTACTATAACAAAATGTGTAGAAGAGGGATATGCCCTGAAAAATGTCATCAAATCCAAATTGGCCGACTAGTGGCCATTATTGACTCTAAATATGAGTATAATATCTGGAAAACCGTGCCAGAGGCCATTAGTGTAAAGCAAAATATGAGTATTCATGGAAGGATGCACCCTGAAAAATTCAGCTCGATCAAATTAAAAATGGCCGACTTTCGATCATTATTTATTTTGTCTGTCAAAAAAAGTAGATTTTCATCCTATTGTCTGTCTAACATGACTAATTTAAAATAAATGGGCATGAGATAGTAGAGTCAACATTTCTTTCAAATGATATCCGCTTTTAAACGACGATTAGACGGCCTTGTTTAGTTTATGTTATTATATAAATATTATTTAATAAATATACGAGGCATAAAATCAAGCACAATAGATTTTCGTGTTTGAAGCGACACAATCAGGCCAAAATCACATCATTTTTATTTTGGCTTCTTGATATTTTCATAATATGCCAGCATGTCCATAAACTAGCTGAATTGCGCAAGTTTTTTTGTGTGTTGCGCACTTGCCAGTTAAAAGAGAAATAAGGACGAGATTTAATTTAAAAAAATACAAGAATAACTGATAAACCAGGTTTTCGGTACACTTGCTACGTTGCCGCAGCAACTCAAAATTTAAAAGACTTCTGCAATTCTAGTCTATGGACACATTTTATGGATATATCAAGGACCCAACAGTTTTAAAAAATAAATATACTTAAACTTGTAAAATTCGTGAATTGAAGAGTTTGCGAAAAGTCCCCCAAAGCAAAATTTGAAGCCACTCAATCGGGGATACTGTTCGTTCTGTTGCATGCTGTGCTCCTCGCCAAGGGAAGCTGCACCCTCCACGTGTCTGGCCATAATCTTCGCGCAGATTGTCTAACCATATATTTTTATGCAGCATGATCGGAAAGAAATAATACCGCTCATGGAGGTTTTCATAAAGATATAGAATAGAGCGTGTGCTCATACATTATTTGTAAAATTGTGCGACATTTTGACAATGTTGCGGCGGCCATCTTGAATTTCTTAGTAAATTTCTACTTTTTCTCCATGTTATTATATTTTTATTGGACATGGTGAGGATTAAAAAGTAAGATTAGACACTTAAATCGTGTCTGTGAGATAACTGTGTAACAACCATGTTCAATAATATATTTTACGAGAATTACCGGTAATTGATTTCACTATTTTAAAATAGGCCATAATAATTAATAATTATTCAACACATCAAGCAATATTCACCTGATTTTTGTTCATATGTAGCCTACGTGTCTCTCAATGAAATGATACCGTTCATGGAGGTTATCGTACACCATTAGAGCCTGTGCTCATAAACTATTTGCAAAAAAAGGACATTTTGAGCATTTTCTTCACCACTTTCTAACGACCATCTTGGATTCGGTGGTAAATATTACATTACAGCATTTGTAAATACTTAAGCGAGCATTAAAATGTAAGATTAGATACCAAAACTGTGATTGTGATGTGAAATTTAGGAAAACCATGTTTGATAATACATTTCAGGAGAAATCATGGATTTTACGGCGGCCATTTTGAAATTGACCATAATGATCAATTACTCGAAAAATTAAGTATCGGTAACCAAATTTTGACCTAAGGGATGTATCTGAACCAAATGGTACCGCTCATGGAGATTTTCGGGCATAAACGAACCTGTTGTCATAAACTATATGCAAAAAAATTAAAAAATTGAAAATTTTAAAAAATTGCATTTTGCGACATATCTACAATATCCAAAATAGCTCTTCGAGGTGGGATGCTACTGCAAAATGATATTTTTTAACTATTTTATCTCTACAGATGTATAACCTGATGGATAAAAAAAACTAAATACAACAATATTTGATTTAACTCGCCCAATATTGTGATAGAGTGAGAATGACGCGAAAATGATATTTGAGCGAATATTTTCTCAAATTTTTGGTAGGTGTACAAAAGTGTCAAATTCTCAGCCCGCCCCCATTTCCGGCAATGTCATCAACCAGATTCTGTATCTAGAGATCCCTGAGAACAATTCTAGACATGTGGACAAATGTTGTACCGCCGGTTTAGGTACCTCGAAAATGTGGTCCCTCTGCTGCTGTACTATATTAGGCCTACAACATTGTTTAGAGAAGAGCAAAGTACGTTAGCAAAATACGTTACCAGAATACGTTACAAAATGTAACGTATTTTGTGTAACGTATTCTGGATTTTTTTTTCTTTTTGCACAATTGTAAAGCTGGGTTCAGTGGCCAGGCTAAATTTTTACTTGCTGCGTGGAGACATACCTAGTGAGTAACTAAAGGGTCATTTGTTGTTAAGTGTGCATATCACTATATCTTCAGAGTCCATGTAACGTATTCTGTTTTCTTAAAAAATAAAATAAATAACGTCTGCTTGTTTCTATTGACTATTGCAAGAGTAGTAGGCCTACTGTTAGTATCACATAATTTGTTTATGTTTTGTTACATATCTACCTTATATTACATATTCATCACACAGCAAGGAACTTTAGTTGATCTTAGAATTTTTGGCAGATAAGAACAACTAACTAACTCAAATGTAACGTATTCTGTTATTTTGTGGCGACATGCAGGGTGCTACTTTGGGCAATTTTTTTTTTATTACATAGGCCTACTATATGTTCGTCAAATTCAAACAATTTATCTTCCAAAAACTGCACCTGAGTGAACAGTGACCTGTCTAAGACAAAAATTTAAGCTGTCGACATGCCAAAAATGTCATTTTTATGGCATTCCAGTGGTCAAAAGCACAAATTTTCTTGTCTAGGCTATAGATAATTATACATTTTCTGAAAGGTATATGCATGAATTCAATGCTAAAACTGGTTAAACATAAGTGGAGGTCACTACAAACGAGAACACTGCTGGGATCACATGATTCTTGAAGTCGCGGGCTTCGCCCATATAGGCCTACCATGCAGTAGCCTACACTATTATGTTTTTATTTTATTTGGTATCTGCTTATTTTTTTGTAATTTATGAAAACACTATGCTCATATTTTATTGCTGCATGCCCCGGCCCCTCCTTTCCCATCATTATTTTTGCACACCGTCAAATTCCTGCATGCGCGCCTAGCTGCCTTGTGATTCTGTAAAATGTTATAATAGGCATAATATTCTGCGCATTATTAAATAATGAGCATCGCTGCCTCATCGCTGCATTTGTGAACATGAAATTCGATCAGACCTGTTTGGTGCGACTTTGGGAGTGACATATAGGCCCGCCTAGGCCTATGGCCCTTACTTTGGGGTAGGCCTATAGGCCTAACAATTCCCACAAAAAAGGGCCTATACGTAGGTATGCAGTCGTGCAATATAGCCTAGGCCTACACTGTAGGCCTATATGGGTAAAACCAAAAATTGGGGTAACTTTGTAGCATCAAAAATGGCAGTGAGGTGACCATCAAAGAGGAAGAAAACTACTTTATAGGTTTGGTGCACTGATCCCAATAGAGCATGAAAAAGCCACTGGCTGCGCTAGAAATTTTTTTTTTTGCTTTAAAAAATCATTTTAAAAAAGTTGCAGCATTCCACTTACTACTCCGTTACCAAATCCAAACCATTTAAAAAATTCTGGGACTTTGTTTAGCTTTGACATCACACTTTTAAACGTGATATCCTTATTGAAGCATAATACTAAACAAGCGTACATCAAAACTGCTAAAAATTTAAAAAAAATTGATGGGATGAACAAAAATCTTTATTTCAACTCCGTTACCAAGCCAAAAAATACTCAACTCCGTTACCAAATGTTTGGCTCGACATAAATATAAACTGTATATTTTCTTATCATAACATCGATCACAAATGGGTGCTCTATTAATATGGGGACAACGAGCCATGTTTTAAAAGACTATATCATCAATCATTATGACTGTAAAACCCATAAAATTTGACAATTCACCACTCCGTTCCCTTTTCTTGGTAACGGAGTAGAGTAGAACGGAGTAGTAAAATTAAAAGTATTCTAGGGATTAATGAAAAGATCTGGGCAATAATTCAAAAATATATCATACGGGTGGAAATAGTCCCCATAGCAACTGTTGTAGGCATACAAACATAAAACCCAACTCGTTTTTATACCCACAAGGCTAGGAACGGAGTAGTAAAAACAAAAGTATATTTTCTAACTTTTTGGTAATACCTGTTTCGAATAACTTGTCACTCAACAATATTAATTCTTTCAAGGTGAAAAACTCGTATAAGGCCCTTTAGTGTGTCAAACTACACTTGATATAATTTTAGTTCATGATTATTTACTTGATGGGCATGCTACAATAATGGTAACGGAGTAGAGTGCAAATGTGGGGACATGTATATTCATCAAAATTATTTATATCGATATCAATTTTAAGTCGAATTTTGATCATTGATTAGTTAAAGTGAACAATGTCTAGCCATGAAATGTAATTGTTAGAATTATATTGTGATTTTGTATCCTACAGTGAAGTTTTAAATAGTGGAATTTTCTCTGGGGACATGCCATTTTCCACGTTTCCATGACATAGAGCTCTTATAAAACCATATATATATATTTTTTTTTACAAATAATCTAAACATTATTAAAGGGACTGGCCCACGCTAAAATCATCAAAAAATCGGTGATTTTATTTCGGGTTCTTAATATGACCATATGATGTAAACATGTACATAGACTAGAACTGCAAATTTTTATAATTTTTGTGCTGCGCATTCACCTGTTAGACTAGATATAGAGACAAAACTCCCGCATTTCCTATTTTTGACATGGTTGTCAATAATTAGAAATCAGTTCTAGTCTATGTAGGCCCTACATGTTTACATCATATGGTCATATTAAGAACCCGAAATAAAATCACCGATTTTTTGATGATTTTAGCGTGGGCCAGTCCCTTTAAGTAGTAATGCCTAAACGTGAAGTTGCACCATTTATTTTTAATATTATTATATTTAAATCAAAATGCGGACCTTTTAAGTCCTGGGGACACTAATTTTATGTAAAATTACCCCAATTTTTGGTTTTACCCATATAAGCTAACCCAGCAAACACAAGGCGTTGGCTCAAATCAATGCTGGACTGATTGACCCATTATCTACGACGTTAGCCCAACACAAGCCCAACATTGCGCCAACAACTCGATCGTGTTTGCTGTGAAGTAAATCATTACATTCAACAAAAACTAAAAAAAATCAGTATCCTACCGGGGTAGGCCTACCTTTTATTCTTATGTTTGGTGTTCTAACTTACATGTAGGCCTATATGCTATTGCTAGATAATTGAATTAATTTATAGCCTAATAAATTAGAAAAATTAGTGGGTGAAAGTCACCCATTAAGTTTACTATAATACGCTTTATTGTATTTGATTTAAAGACCTATCTACTTAGGCTAGATATCACAAATTTAGTTGAGTGCATGTGCTATATTGGTGACGTCACAATTTGAAGTTAAAGCTTGTGATGTGCTCTGTTCAGTCTTGTGACGTCACATATTGAAATAGAAGTTTCGTGGTGCCCAAAGTTATACTAACATGTCATGTGACATAATGGTGAGCAGTTTCTATGAAAAAATGTAGTCTAGAATTAGTATTCCTTGCTTTATCACCACAAGGAGATGTTTTTAAAAGGAATTTTCTAATACCAATAAACCATTTTTAGCCGGAATAGCTGTGTGTACAATCAGTAGGTCACCTCCCAAACTGCTGCCCTTACTTCCCCTACTGGCTGTCAACAAATCGCTCTTCTAACTTGTGTGAGAGAGGCGAAAATAGTGTTAGCAAAATAAATCATGGCGACTGGAGGACAAGAAGAGAATGGGAATGCTATTCTTCGTGAATTCGAGTATTGGCAAGCCTCAACCAGTAGCGAAGAAATATTTTTATTAGAAGTATGTTTATAATATATTATTACAAAATGCTGTCGTTTTTCATCCTGCGGTTGAAGCAGACTGGGTGTCGTAATCAGTGACAAACACTGAGTGACTGACTGACTCAGTCTCACTCTCAGACTCGTCAGTCGTCTCGGTCTGTCTCAGTCTCAAGAGTCCGACCTCACAGAGTAGGCACGTCAAACGTTTCCCAAATTCAACCGCTAAAGTCGGTAGTCCTAAATACCGAAAACCACTTGATATATCGAAAACCACCCTAGCCTAGGACATAGCACAATAGGACATAGTCATAGGCCTATTATGCCTATAATAAACATAACCATAAAAAAAACGTAGTGACTGGCACGCCGGCATACCGACGTGCTAGATAATAGACTAGTGCGCCGGCATACCGGCGTGCAAGTGTATAGCGGTATATACCTAGAACGCCGGTATGCCGTGCCGGCTGCCGGAACACGGTACATGAACTGCATTCATACAGGAAGCAGTTACAACTGACCTGTTTAACATGTACATATGCATATACTCGCCGTCAAATTAACCAGAATCGCATTTTTTTTGGCGATTTCCCCGTCAATTCTGAACCGATTTGCTTGAAATTTTGCAAAGGCCATTTTCTATTCAAATCCTAACAGCGGTAAAAATTTCGCTAAATTATATTAAATATTTCAAAAGTTAGACCATTTGACATGTAATAAAATTCTAGAATTAGTCTAATGGGTTTATAGAAGGACGTCGTAATTTCAATTTATTACATGCCAAATGGTCTAACTTTTAAAATACGATATATAATTTTACGAAATTTTGAGGGATATAAGGATTCTGTTGAAATATGATTGTTACAAAATTTCATGAAAATCGGTTGACAATTGACCGAGAAATCAGCGAAAAACATGCGATCCTGGTTGATCACTTCGATCAGACCTGTTTGGTGCGACTTTGGGAGTGACATATAGGCCCGCCTAGGCCTATGGCCCTTACTTTGGGGTAGGCCTATAGGCCTAACAATTCCCACAAAAAAGGGCCTATACGTAGGTATGCAGTCGTGCAATATAGCCTAGGTCTACACTGTAGGCCTATATAAGCTAACCAGGGTTGGCAAAAACCCGGGTAATATTAATATTACCCGGCCCACCCGGGCAATAATGGGCAATATGGATAAATACGGGTTTTAATGGGCAATAATGGGCAATATTGGACGGCTGCCTATATTCTCCATTTCATACATTTCCTAATTCGGACCCCCTGATCCCTATGTTTGCTTTATTTACATTAAAAATATTAATTTAATATCAGTCACGATGTCATTTTATTTTTATTTTATATATATAATTGATATTAAAAACTACGTATTTTATGATTTTAATTGACATGCTGTTTTCATTTGTACACACACACTGCAGCTGTCATGAACCCTTTGAGGCTGGTATTCTCAGTTATTATATCTATTATAATTTCTAATCTAATTTAGTTTCTTATGAAATATAATTTATTATTAGATAAAGAAATAGGCCTACACTGCCGCTAAAAAATGATTTTGTCAAAGTATTTGTTATAAAATGGGAAAGGAGGAACACAACGGCAGGCTTTTAAATAATATAAATACGAACCCTAGACCACAAACGCTAATTCCCCTGTCGCATGTCGCCTTCTGAGATCAAAGGTGCATGGTCAGCATCGACAATGGCTGTTTCTTTTTCTTACAAACACGATACATGTACATTGAATCAACGTCGCCTAAATGTTGTTTCAAAGTCTGCGAAGCTGGCGGGACAATAAAACAACATTGGGTCAAAATCTAGTGCACAGTGGGTATTCACCCAATGCCGGCCGTATTATGTGTTTCTCAGGCGCGCTGCATTCACACCTCTTGTCAATAGAAAGTTTACCGTCTGGAGGCGTCTACACATTACGTAACAATAATCCCAGCTCTGATTGCGTATGCTTGTGCAGTATATCACTGACTGTTTTTTCTTGTCTAAATAATATCCGTATGAGTTTTTTTTAAATTGATTTGTAAGTTTCACTGAAAGGCACTGTAAATCGATACAAAATATTTAAATTCAGCACTAAAACTAGCGAATTGCACATTTAGAACCCAAATGATTTCATGGTACGAGCAGTTGTGCATGGCCACATTGTATATAGTGCCCAAGGGACTGCACAATTTTAAATTTAATGTTGAGATTATCTATGAGAAACACATTTAGTACATTCGACTAGCCCTCCCTTATAACAAGTAAAATAATATCCTTAATTACCTTTTTTACGATTGATTTATACATTTATTTCACTGTTAGGCACTGTAGATCAATACCAATTATTTAAATATATAGCACTAAAACTGACGAATTGCACATTTAGAACCCAAATTGTTTCATGGTATGAGCAGTCGTGCGGGGCACGTATTCAGTACTCAAGAAATTTAGTGGTGATATTATCTATGAAAAATGAATTAAGTACATGCGACTAGACCTCCCTTATAAGAAGTTATTATGATTTTTAAACATTTAATTCGAATAATATTAATTTAAGGTCTGAACATTAATCACATCTATTCTGATCACCTTGCGAGTAAAGTTTTTGACAATATTATCTTTACTTTTCATTTTGTGATATTGTAGTATTTTTTATTTTTTATTATTGCCTAATATTGCCCATTATTGCCCACCTTGGCTAAAAAAGCATTATTGCCCAGCCCGGGTTTTCCCGGGGTGGGAAAACCCGGGCCGGGCAATATTGCCAACCCTGAAGCTAACCCAGCAAACACAAGGCGTTGGCTCAAATCAATGCTGGACTGATTGACCCATTATCTACGACGTTAGCCCAACACAAGCCCAGCATTGCGCCAACAACTCGATCGTGTTTGCTGTGAAGTAAATCATTACATTCAACAAAAACTAAAAAAAATCAGTATCCTACCGGGGTAGGCCTACCTTTTATTCTTATGTTTGGTGTTCTAACTTACATGTAGGCCTATATGCTATTGCTAGATAATTGAATTAATTTATAGCCTAATAAATTAGAAAAATTAGTGGGTGAAAGTCACCCATTAAGTTTACTATAATACGCTTTATTGTATTTGATTTAAAGACCTATCTACTTAGGCTAGATATCACAAATTTAGTTGAGTGCATGTGCTATATTGGTGACGTCACAATTTGAAATTAAAGCTTGTGATGTGCTCTGTTCAGTCTTGTGACGTCACATATTGAAATAGAAGTTTCGTGGTGCCCAAAGTTATACTAACATGTCATGTGACATAATGGTGAGCAGTTTCTATGAAAAAATGTAGTCTAGAATTAGTATTCCTTGCTTTATCACCACAAGGAGATGTTTTTAAAAGGAAATTTCTAATACCAATAAACCATTTTTAGCCGGAATAGCTGTGTGTACAATCAGTAGGTCACCTCCCAAACTGCTGCCCTTACTTCCCCTACTGGCTGTCAACAAATCGCTCTTCTAACTTGTGTGAGAGAGGCGAAAATAGTGTTAGCAAAATAAATCATGGCGACTGGAGGACAAGAAGAGAATGGGAATGCTATTCTTCGTGAATTCGAGTATTGGCAAGCCTCAACCAGTAGCGAAGAAATATTTTTATTAGAAGTATGTTTATAATATATTATTACAAAATGCTGTCGTTTTTCATCCTGCGGTTGAAGCAGACTGGGTGTCGTAATCAGTGACAGACACTGACTGACTCAGTCTCACTCTCAGACTCGTCAGTCGTCTCGGTCTGTCTCAGTCTCAGAGTCCGACCTCACAGAGTAGGCACGTCAAACGTTTCCCAAATTCAACCGCTAAAGTCGGTAGTCCTAAATACCGAAAACCACTTGATATATCGAAAACCACCCTAGCCTAGGACATAGCACAATAGGACATAGTCATAGGCCTATTATGCCTATAATAAACATAACCATAAAAAAAACGTAGTGACTGGCACGCCGGCATACCGACGTGCTAGATAATAGACTAGTGCGCCGGCATACCGGCGTGCAAGTGTATAGCGGTATATACCTAGAACGCCGGTATGCCGTGCCGGCGGCCGGAACACGGTACATGAACTGCATTCATACAGGAAGCAGTTACAACTGACCTGTTTAACATGTACATATGCATATACTCGCCGTCAAATTAACCAGAATTGCATTATTTTCGACGATTTCCCCGTCAATTCTGAACCGATTTGCTTGAAATTTTGCAAAGGCCATTTTCTATTCATATCCTAACAGCGGTAAAAATTTCGCTAAATTATATTAAATATTTCAAAAGTTAGACCATTTGACATGTAATAAAATTTTAGAATTAGTCTAGTGGGTTTATAGAAGGACGTCGTAATTTCAATTTATTACATGCCAAATGGTCTAACTTTTATAATACGATATATAATTTTACGAAATTTTGAGGGATATAAGGATTCTGTTGAAATATGATTGTTACAAAATTTCATGAAAATCGGTTGACAATTGACCGAGAAATCAGCGAAAAACATGCGATCCTGGTTGATCACTTTTAATGTGACTTTGGGTATAGCTTCCGAATAATTTATTGACGAAAAAACTGGACGACAAGTGTAACAAGTGTGATGGACAGATTTCAAATATTTTATTTTTTTATTTTCAAATATTTTTCTAAAGGAAATAAATTAAATAATTAATAAGTTAGAATGATCATTGTTAACGATGTGTTAAGATATTCAATGTAACAGGAGCGAAAAATAGGCGAGTATGGATGTGAAATATTAATAACAGTATTGTGAATCTTTTGTTATGAATTGATGGCTCTGAATAGAGCCGTTTTATCTTCAAGGCATGACATCTGTATGGCTATTCCTTGCAGGCTAGTACTTCAGCTTGAGAAGAGTTAATTGCGCTTTCCAGTATCGCACCTCAAGACATGTCATAACTCAGCTGAGTTGTTAATACCCTACATCCTAGGCTGGGTGTTATATCCACTGTTGAAGTATTTCGCACCTCGACACCAACCTGCCGGACATGTCATCACTCTGCTGAGTTGCTAATAATAATTGCGTTTTAGATGGTGTTATATCGACTGTTGAAGTTAATTGCTTTTTATTTGGTGTTTTATCTACTGTTGGGGTTGATTGTGTTTAATGTGGTGTTTTATTAGCCTACTGTTGTAGTTAATTGCATTTTAGATCGTCTTTCATTATTAGCAGGTGTTTCATGTAATCTTGCCAATTGCATTTCACCTATGCCTATAATTAAATACACAGGAGAATTTTGAAATATATAGGGGGCCTATATATATAGGCAACTTGCATATATCATGTATATCCTTATAACCAGAAGGCCCAGGCAGCCTGCTTCTAAGACTAGGTAATTTGTCTATACCGTATTATCCCTAATAAACGCGCCGGGCGCGGAAACGAAGTTGGGGGCGCGTTTATTATGTGCACTTAAATAATAATCTCTATTTCACGGCAGCATTTGGCCGCGACGCCGTTATTAAGCCATGCGACATTGGTGAGAACTCACTGCACGTGCAAGCCCCCATCCACTCTCAAGCCGCCACTCGTGCGCGCTGGCATCAGGTGTAACTGGTATGTTAACACAGGCTGACACCTTATGCAGCCAGGGCCCGCTATATACCGAGACGACGTGGCTACCATCACATTCATCTTGGAATGATCTTACTTGGGCACGACGATATGTAAATATCGTATTTGTTTTTAGATACATTACTACTGATTAGAATAATAGAAATGTGTCTGCAACATACTGTATGAATGCTTTAAAAAGAAGTAGGCCTAACTGATTAAAGTTACGTCTAATTTGACACAGTGTGTAGGCCTCAGCAGACCGTCCCCGGCCTGATGACGTCATCTACTCTTGCCGACCTTAGCCCGCCATTTATCAAATGGTGGTGTATCATCTCTGCAGGGACATCATGTATACATGTGCGCTATAACATTGGTTCAAAGTAGCAGCAGCATTAATGGGCCAATGCCATGGCTGGATCGTCTGGGTTTAAGCACAAATCAAGTCCTGTGTCTCGGCGCTACTATAGTAGAACAAGATACATACCTCACATATTTGGATGACCAGTGGACGCCAACTGCTGACGGCCAAAACATGACGTAGCACGATAAACAGGGGCAGACGTTTTTCGTGTCATTAGAGGCTTCAAATCTTACTTAGCATTGAGCCTACCGGTAGGCCCTATACATTGGCGTCGCATTAAAATTTAATAGGGGCGCTTGTAAATCTGTCTGACTCATGATCACTGAGCTAGTGCAATGGACAGTTATTACTTTTGTTGTAAGCAAACCTGACACACTGTCGTTATTCTGACACAACTCAACGATTAATTACCCAACGCACACAGGTGTTTTTCAATGCTGGTCCACCTGTACGACGTTGGCCCAGTGTTAAAACAACATGTACATCAACTGGGCTACATGTGACAGTGGCATACCGCGTTTACACCCACGCTCACAACACGCTGACCGTGGCTCAACCATGTTGACACGGCTACACGCAGAAGGCTGGTGTCTTGTAGATTTTTTCAAGCCAGCTGACTGGATATACAGGGTACATGAAAAAGGGGGGGCGCGTTTATTAGGGGTGGTGCGTTTATTAGGGATAATACAGTAGGTTAACTGATTAAGTACCGTGTTCCGGCCGCTGGCACGGCATACCGGCGTTTCTAGATATATACCGCTATACACTTGCACGCCGGTATGCCGGCGCACTAGTCTATTATCTAGCACGCCGGTATGCGGGCGTGCGAGCCACTTCGAAAAAAAAAAATGTAACCTTTTCAATGATTGTTTTATTCACAGCACAATTGATTATTGAGCTAAGCAACGCGACTAAATTAAGTTTGAAATATAGAACTATAATAGGACATACACATTAATGAATTTCATAAGATATTTTTATCAATATTAAAAGATACTGTATTTCATAGGGCTGTTAGTGTATATTGCTCATAATTAATTATGTTATCCTTGTGGGGCAGGGGCGCTAGGGTAGTGGTTAGCACCGCTGCCTTTCACGCCAGAGTTCGGGGTTCGGTTCCCGGTCTCGGCGGTTTGAAAGAAACAAAAATGTTTCTTCCCCATCCACGTGTGAAAGTCAGTATTGTGGGGAGCCTCCGTGACCGAGAGGTAGCGTGCTCGGCCTCAGACCGCCAGGGCTCGAATTTCGAATCCTGTGTCTGGAGGACAGTGTCATCTCAATCATCTCACCATCCTCAGGAGGTTCTCCTGGCCCAGTTTAGCCTATATGTGCACAAAGGTGGCCTAAAGCCCGATTCATTTCATTTCATGTTATCCTTGTGATAACTGAATGTGACTCCTCACCCGTGTGAACACAGCAAACACAAAATATTTTGAACATTAATTATGAAATTATTAAAAAGTCTCATGTAAATATCATGAATATTATAAACTATTATTTCTTATATGTTTTCTATATATATTCGAGACACTACGAAATATTGTTGTGTAATATTAAGATTAACATTGTGTTTACTGGTGAGTGGGATAGTCTCGGTGTGAGGTTTAATAATGGTAACACAGCGTGGGTTGTGATCCAGAATTGTGACAATTACATACATGTGTAGATGTTAGTTTTTGTCATCACTAGGCCCCTACTGATGTGTTGAGTTGTAAATCATGTTTGCAGCGACGACCCGCTTAACAATGGTAACACTACGCGAGTTGTGATCCAGGACAGTGACTATTACATGTGTAGTTCTAAGGTTTCTAATGACAGCCAAGATCCACAGTGATAATGTGTTTTTTTTCTGTAGTCAATTAGTGGGCTTGCTACATGTCTATATGCTTGCTATCAAACAAAATTAGTTTTTAGGCCTCAGCTAAAATTTTGGCGGATGCCTATTGTCGTCGCCAGGCACGTCTGTCCGTCTGTCCGCCACTTTTAGCACTATAACTTGTTAGCATAATTGGAATGCACAATAAACTTCACATACAGGTTAATCATCACTAAAGCTTGACTAATTTCACATTTGACCTTTCTGTGACACCTATGACCTTGACTTTTTTCCGATGGACAATTTTTGTCATTAACGCGATTCACTCAACATTTTTTTATGTATCGCTCCAAAATTTATACCATATTCATTTCACTAATAGCTCGGATAAGCTCGAAATTGGGCATGATTCGGACAGAAACTAGGTCATGGCGGCCAAAATGGCTGAGGAACTGCCATTATTTTTTTAATATGCGTAATATCTGGAAAACCAGACCAGCTAGCTAGAACATTAAGTACTTTAGAACAAAATGTGCAGTTCCAGGTAGGGATATACCATGAAAAATTTCAACATGATAAAATTCAAAATGGTCGACCTGCGGCCACTTCTGATCGACAAATTTTCTCGTTAACGCGATTCACTCGACATTTTTTTACGTTTCGCTCCAAAATTCATACCATATATCCATTTCACCAATAGCTCGAATTAGTTTGAAATTTGGCAAGATTCGGATAGAAATTAGGTCATGGCGGCCAAAATAGCTAATTATCGGTCATAATTTTTTTTACATGCGTAATATCTGGGAAACTGGACCAGATAGCTACACCATCACCATTAAACAAAATGTGCAGTTTCAGGTAGGTATCATATACAATAAAAAAATTAACTTGATCAAATTCAAAATGACCGACCGAAAATTTCAATAATGGCGGCAGGCTATTGTCGAGTGTGCTCTTGTTTCAAATGATTTTCACTTTTAAACGATGATTAGAGGCTGAGGCCTATTAACGTCGCCGACGGCCTTGTTTGAATAATTGTATTAAATGTTTTACTTGGTTTGCGTGGAGCCTGGAAAAACCTACTTTTGGCCTTGAATTTTGTTTTGCCCAAGGTGTTCGAACCCTGTATTTATAAACTGCAATCCTTGATGTTCAGACCCTAAGAACAGGCGATTCGCCATTCGTTCGATTCGTTTTCTAACCCATGTGCACCTCTTTTATCATGTTTATCAGTGTTTATCACCTTTTCTGCGAATTCTAGGGGTTCTCATATCATTAGATTTCTTGCAATTATAAAAAAATAGTGCCAGCTCTCGCCTTTAATTTCATAATTGTTGCAACAAATGCTTGAAGAGGTGAGTGGAAAGGGCATGCTGTGGCATCTTCTGATACATTTTTTTATACAAGTGCCAGCTTTTTTTATTTCTTGTAAAAAATGCGAAAAATGAAAATAGGCAGTGGCTAATCGTAAGTGATTCTTTATATGTAACTATATGGGCAGCCTTGTTTACGAAATGGCGAGCTCCCATTGACTGCCATTATAACATTGACGTACGGTTAGCCAAACAATAGAAATACACTTAATGTCCACTGCCCTATGAGAAAGGCCATCATTAAGGCCGTTTTGACTGAACAATGGTGGAATCTCGAAGAATTGAGATACCCGGGAAAGGCTGCACTAGTTAGTTAACCAAGATAAAACCTGGGTGAAGTTTGTTTGCTGGCCCCCCTCAGTAAAGAGGGGCTGGAGAATATGCCCAAAATTTATGATTGTTATGGGCATATGTGGTATATTTGCTACTGGTATAGTTTTTTGGGGAACACATTGGGTGCCCTGATGTATCTAAGAACTTAAACTCTCAATATCATTCATCTCCGTAGTTTTTTTGAGTTGCTTCGAAAGTGTCTGGGTGATTTTTTTTATTCTGTATCCCTTTCACAATTTCAAACAATTTTTGCACGTTTTTATAATCATGATAATTTAGCTCAGATAATGATGTAGCACAGTATTTTTCTTGCTCAGTTAGTACAGTGGAATGTGGTCAAATATTTCTTTTAGCATGTCGGCAGTTGCGAAGGAAAGGTCAGCATAATTTTATTGGACAATTTATGTGATGTACCTACTATAATATAACGGTTCAGCTAATTATTGAAATACAGGCCATATAATATACCAGTACCAAAATACAGGTATAAACCTTTGAAATACACCCTAGTCCTGGGCCTTATATGGGCCTATGCAGTCAATGCGCTATATAGTAGGCCTATTACAGCTGGCATGTTGTTTGTTTACACTACTCGCAATTATTGAAACAACGATTTAGCGATATATTTATTAGATAATAAAGCCTTATGTTAATATAATCAGTAATAATTCAGTAATATACAGCTGACCGCTCACCAATGGGCCAATGGCAATTAAGCTTATTTTTTGGCGATCAACACTTGTGGATGGCGAATAATTTGGCGTGTAAAATTTTGTATTTTGTCACATGACTGACAATTAGTCAGTCTTCACTGGGCCACAGTTGGCAGTGGCGCTAATCTATGGTGGCTCATACCCGCCAATTTTCGCTCCAGAGAAACCCCATATTATTAAGGGGTAATAACGCCTTATTTCAAGACGTTATTAGGCCTTATTAAGGCGTTAACATGCCTTATATTAAGGCGTTATAACGCCTTATTTTAACACATTAATACGCTTTAAGTTTATTAAGGCGTTATTACGCCTTATTTTAAGGCGTTATTACGCCTTAAATTAAGGCTTTATAATCCCTTAATTTTACCTTTTTAGCGTGGGTCCCGAGATATCTCGGGCAGAGTGTTTTAGTTCCCGCCGTCACCGTTTAGCTCCCGCCGTCACCGTAGGTGAGACGGAGGGAGCTATGGATTCCGCCTCCGCTTTTTTTTGCCTCTTCTTTTGCCTATAACTTTGTAAGAAAATAAGCTAGGATAACAATTGTTGGTATGTGGGTTACTTCCAGGTGGAGAATGGACAGGTTAAAATATTTTTAATCTGAATTCAATACACAAGGTCGCAGAGGAGAAAATGATAATGTTACGGCGTTGGGCCGTCTGTAAACAATTTGTTTCCGGAGCATATCTCTGAAAGTACTTGTCCGATTGTCTTCAAATTTTACACACAACACCCCTAGGGGGTCTAGTTGTGCCTTTTGGGGTATTTGAACTTTGACCTACTTTTGGTTCAGAACTATGACCTATTTAGACGTTTTGACGCGCACTTCGTCTCCGGAGCAGATCTCGAAAAGTACTGGGCCGATGACAGTCATATTGCACATGCATGTTCTCGAAGGTCCCTAGTTGTGCCTTTTCAGGTTTTTGGACCTTGACCTTGAAGTTGACCCAGCACTTTGACCTAATTTATAACATCGGTAAATCCGACTGAAAGATTTTGCGGAATATCATGAAACCGCTCAAGATAGCTACACCATTACTATAAAAAAAATTGTGAGGTTTCAGGAGAGGATGCATCTAGAAAAATTTCAAGTCGATAAAATTCAAAATAGCCGCCTATTGGCCATTATTCACCTCGACAGGCCTGATATTGTGGAATATCATGAAAACCGCTCAAGATATCTACACCATTACTATAAAACAAATTGTAAGGTTTCAGGAGAGGATGATTTAAAAAAAAATCAACTAGTCCAAGTTCAAAATGGCCGCCAATCGGCCATTATTCACTTTCACATGGCTGTTATTTGGTAAATCATGCTAGATGGCTAGACCATTACTATAAAACAAAATGTGTGATTTCAGGAGAGGATGCATCTTGAAAAAATTCGACTCAATAAAATTCAAAATGGCCGCTTATCAGCCATTATTCACTTTCACATGGCCGATATTTGATCAACCATGCTAGATGGCTAGACCATTACTATAAAACGAAATGTGAGATTTCAGATAAGGATGCATCTTGAAAAAATTTGACTTGATCAAATTCAAAATGGCCGCCTTTTCGGCCAATATTCATTTTCACATGGCTGATATTTGGTAAACCGTGCTAGATGGCTAGACCATTACCTGATTACTATAAAACAAAGTGTGAGTTTTTGGGGGAGGATGCACCCTGAAATTTTTTAACTTACGAATTCAAAATGGCCGACAATCAGCATTATTTACCTCGATAGGCCTGATATCAGGTAAACCGTGCTAGATAGCTAGACCATTACTATAAAACAAAATGTGACGTTTCGGGAGAGGATGCCTTTTAAAAACTTTCGACTTAATCAAATTCAGAATGGCCGCCTATCGGCCACTATTTACTTTCACATTGCTGATATTTGGTAAACCGTGTTAGATAGCTGGACCATTACTATAAAACAAAATGTGAGATTACAGGAGAGGATGCATCTTGAAAAAAATCGACGTGATCAAATTCAAAATGGCTGCCTATCGGCCATTATTCACTTTCACATAGCCGTTATTTGGTAACCGTACTTGATGGCTAGACCATTACTATAAAACAAAATGTGAGATTTCCGGAGAGCATGCATCTTGAAAAATTTCGACTTGATCAAATTCAAAATGGCCTCCTATCGGCCATTATTCACTTTCACATGGGCGATATTTGGTAAACCGTGCTAGATGGCTAGACCATTACTATAGAATGAAATGTGAGATTTCAGCTGAGGATGCAACTTGAGAATTTCGACTTGATCAAATTCAAAATGGCTGCCTTTAGGCCATTATTCACTTTCACATGGCTGATATTTGGTAAACCGTGCTAGATAGCTAGACGATTACTATAGAATGAAATGTGAGATTTCAGCTGAGGATGCATCTTGAAGAATTGTGACTCGATCAAATTCAAAATGGCCCCCTATCGGCCATTATTTACTTTCACATGCCCAATATTTTGCAAGCTGTGTTAAATGTTAGTCCATTACTATAAAACAAAATTTGAGGTTTCGGGGGAGGATGCACCCTAATTTTTTAACTAGTTTATATCGAATTCAAAATTACCGTAAATCAGCTATTAGTTACCTCGATTGGCCTGATATCGGGTAAACTGTGCCAGATAGGTAGACCATTACTAGGATACTGATTAGGATCATTAATTTCAATGGAGGTTTACAATCTCTGACAGACTGTCTAGTTCTTATCTTACTCTTAGACTGAGCTTCTTAGACCTAGTTGTCTTGCGTCTTGATTTTTGACCTAGCCTAGGACTACATTAGGTCAAATCCAGCGTGATGGACGTACACCGAGACTATTTTTGCAATACTAATCTGGTTGTATTTTTTTTATTTTCATAGCTACATACATTTTTTTGAATTATGAACAAAGAGTTTATTGCAGCATATCTAGGGTGAAATAAAATATTTTATCGGAAAATTCTGTCAAGATGGGCAGGTCACTTATGATGGCGTGATGGACGTACATGAAAAAGACATTGTTTCGGCCGTATATACTTTGCTGGCAATTTTCTGTTCCGTTTCATGAGTTATGAAACCAGTAGTAGTTTAAAATTATAGCCAAATATGGATATTTTTATTATGGAATATTATTTTTAGCTTAATTATTTTCTCAACTGCCAAAAAAGTGTATCTTGTGCTGTGATGGACGTACAAGAGGCGTGATGGACGTACATAGTCTCAACATTCAATTTTTATAGTGAGTATTTTTGATAATTTCCAACCCAGGGTTCATTTCCTCTGATAATGTGTATACAAAATTAACAGTGCATATTGAGAAGGCGATTGGAATCATGTATTGAATATATTATAAATATTTCAGATTTTGTGTACGTCCATCACGAAAAATAGGATAACTGGCTTTGTCAGGTGCCCAGCAATGGCAAAGCTAGATATAAACCTTAGTATTTGCTGTTGAGGTGGTCAGTGGACGGACTAACATTAATAATTAAACCACAAAAAAGTGGGTCCTTTAGACAAAATAGCATGAATGATCTCGCATATTGCTGCACAGTCAGCTACTCAAAAAAACTCATATATTGAAGAAAAGGTCCTGTTTAGTTGGAAAATATAAGGGTCTGTTTCAAAAGTCACTTTCCGTGTTGGATGGAATTAGATAAAAAGATCTAAAATAAAAATTAACCTAACGAAAACTGTTTGATCTACATGTGTGGTAGAGACAGGTATTTGCCCATGCTGCACAACTATGCAGATTGTTTTTGTATATTCAACTTTAAGGTTTCATAAAACTGAAATGTGTAAAACTGTTGGACGGAATGATAAAATAGTGTCTCAGAAAAAACAATATATTGCTGTATAAACTAAAAAAGTAGAAACTTAAAGTGTTTTCATTTGGATGTATATAACAGTATGTGAGAAAGAATGTCATATTTCCTACAAAAATTGTTTTTTAAACCTTATGTCAAAGTGTTGGACGCAATTATTTCACGTAGTCCCAGAGCTAGGGAGGTTTTATTTGTGTTGAAAGGTCCATACGATCTAATAGTTCCACCTATAGTGAAAATTTCTCAGGAATCCGAATCTGCGCGTCTTACAAAAATCATCCTGTCCAAAAGTACCGTAAAAACCCTTTAAACACTAGTACCGTCAAAATCGCAAACCGTAATTTGAAATATTGCGTATGAAGTGATTGCTTGCTAAAACTGTGCTAATTTTCATTTAAATAATTTTTAAATTATTTATTATCACTCACATATGACACAGGCTTTCATATGGATGTAAAATATTTTGTTTCTGATCAATGACAGATGCACAATATGGCTTTAAGTTGGTATTTCACCACGTAATTTTACCCATTTTTCATACTTTTCCAGTAAATAGACAAAATACTTTTCTCTTAGCCGATTTTTGTATAGTATAAATGTTTAGTTTTGATTCAAACATGTTCTAGAACTATTGTTGACTTAAAATTAACCCATTTGGAATGAAAATAATGAGTTATGTGAACATATTACTCGCTTTTTTGGTTAGACGTAAAATTAGCTCGCTTTTCTTCAGGCTCGGGAAAATTTACTATATTTCACATTATTGCCCACTGAGTAGTCAAATGTTGAGCTATATCAATATATTTTATATCAATGGAAAGCTACTGACACAGGCCTTCACATGGATGTAAAATATTTTGTGTCTAAGCATTGACAAATGCACAAGAGAGCGTTAAGTTGGTATTTTAAAACGTAATCTTACCCATTTTTCATACTTTTTCAGTAAATAGACAAAATACTTTTCTCTCAGTTGATTTTTGTATAGTATAAATGTTTAGTTTTGATTCAAACATGTTCTAGAACTATTGTTGACTCAAAATAAACCCATTTGGAATAAAAATAATGAGTTATGTGAACATATTACATGCTTTTTTGGTTAGACGTAAAATTTGCACGCTTTTCTTTGGGCTCAGGAAAACTGTATGTATCTCACAGTTTTGCTCAATGAGTAGTCAAATTTTGAGTTATATCAATATATTAGATATTAATAGAAAGCTACTAGCACAGGCCTTCACATGGATGTAAAATATTTTGTGTCTGATCATTAACAAATGCACAAGAGAGCTTTAAGTTGGTATTTTAACCCTTAATTTGACCTTTTTTCGTACTTTTTCAGTAAGTAGTCAAAATACTTTTTACTGAGCTGATTTTTGTGTATGATAAATATTTAGTTTTGATTCAAACATATTCTAGAACTTTTGTTGACTTAAAATAAACCCATTTGGAATAAAAAATAATGAGTTATGTGAGCATATTACATGCTTTTATGGTTAGACGTAAAATTTGCACGCTTTTCTTTGGGCTCAGGCAAACTGCATGTATCTCACAGTTTTGCCTAATGAGTAGTCAAATTTTGAGCTATATCAATATATTTGATATCAATAGAAAGCTACTGGCACAGGCCACGGATGTAAAATATTTTGTGTCTAATCTTTGAAAAATGCACAAGAGAGCTTGAAGTTGGTTCCTTAACACTTAATTGTACCTATTTTTCATACTTTTTCAGTACATGGTCATAATACTTTTCTCTCAACTGATTGTTGTGTATAATAAATATTTAGTTTTGATTCAAACATGTTCTAGAATTATTGTTGACTTAAAATAAACCTATTTGGAATAAAAAATAATGAGCTATTTATAACTTATTCCACAATTTTTGGGTTGGATGTAAAATTTGGTCACTTTTCTTCCAGCCCGGGAAAATTGACAGTGTTTCACATTTTTGCCCAATGAGTACCGGGTACCCAAAATAAAAAAAAAATGTACAAACATCTTTGACATCAGTTAAAAGTAGGGAACTATCAAGGGCTTTAACGTGGATACATAATATTTTATTTGTTAAATACGAAATGTACAACAATTAAGGCTAACTTTGTATTTTATCCCTCCATTTGACAAATTTCCAATGTTTTCTCAGTGAATACCAGCAAGACTTCTCGCTCATGGTAACTTTATATGGTATACATGTAAATGTTTGTTTTTACTTTTACATTCTCTGGAGCCATTTTTCAAAAGTTATCTTGACTATTGAAGAAGTGATCGCAGCCATTCTCAAAGTTATCTCAGCCACTACAAAAGTTATCTTAGCCAATGAAGAAGTGATCATCGCAACTTTAAACGTTATCTCAGTAGTTGGTCAGATCAGAGCCACTTTAAAAGTTATCTCAGTCACTACACAAGTGATCTTGTTCACTGAAGAAGTGATCATAGCAACTTTAATCGTTAACTCAGCCACTACAAAGGTAATCTTGGCCACTAACAAACTGGTGTCAGCCAATTTAAAGGTTATCAAGGCCACTACAAAGTGATCTGGGCTACTGAAGAAGTGATCACAGCCACCTTTAAAAATATCTAAACGACTTCAAAAGTGATCTTGACCTTATCTCATTAACTACAAAAGTGATATTGGTCACAGAAGAAGTGATCATAGCAACTTTAAACGTTATATCAGCCACTACAAAGGTAATCTATGCCACTAACAAACTGGTGTCAGCCAATTTAAAGGTTATCAAGGCCACTACAAAGTGATCTGGGCTACTGAAGAAGTGATCACAGCCACCTTTCAAAATATCTAAACGACTTCAAAAGTGATCTTGACCTTATCTCATTAACTACAAAAGTGATCTTGATCACAGAAGAAGTGATCATAGCAGCTTTAAACGTTATATCAGCCACTACAAAGGTAATCTTGTCCACAAACAAACTGGTGTCAGCCAATTTAAAGGTTATCTAAGCCACTACAAAGTGATCTGGGCCACTGAAGAAGTGATCACAGCCACTTTTACAAATATCTAAACGACTACAAAAGTGATCTTGACCTCTGAAGAAGTGGTTACAATAACTTTGAAAGTTATCTCTGCCACTATAAAAATGATCTTGCCCACTGACGAATTGCTCACAGCGACTTGAAAAGTTATCTCAGCCACTACAACAGTGACCACTGAAGAAGTGATCTCAGTCACTGTGAAAGTAATCTCGTCACTACAAAATTGATCTTGACCACTTAAGAAGTGCACTTTGTAGTGGTCGAGATAATTTTTTAAGTGGCTGTGATCATTTCTTCAGTGGCCAACATCACCTTGTAGTGGCTTAGATAATTTTGTCAGTGGCTGACAACAGTTTGTTAGTGACCAAGATCACCTGTGCAATGACTGAGATAACCTTTAAAGTGGATGTGATGACTTCTCCAGTAGCCAAGATCACTTTTGTAGTGGCTGAGATAACTTTAAAAGTGGTTATGATTACTTCATCAGTGGCCAAGATCACTTTTGTAGTGGCTGAGATAACTTTTAGAGTCGCTGTGATCACTTCTTCAGTGGTCAAGATAATTTTTGTGGTGGCTGAGATGATTTTTGAAGTGGATGTGATGGCTTAACAAGTGGTCATGATCACTTTTGTAGTGACCCAGATCACTTTTTTAGGGACTGACATAAGATTATTAGTGGCCAATATCATTTTTGTATCAGCTGAGATAACTTTTAAAGTGAATGTAATCACTTCTTCATTAGGCAAGATCGTTTTTTTGTGGCCAAGACCACTTTTACGGGCTGATATAAGATTGTTAGTGGCCAAGATCACTGTTGTAGTGGCTGAGATCACTTTTAAAGTCGTTATGAGCACTTCGCCAGTGGCTAAGATCGTTTTTATAATGATAGAGATAACATTCAAAGTTATTGTAACCACTTCTTCAGTGGCCAAGATCACTTTTGTAGTTGTTAAGATATTTTCAAAAGTGGCTGTGATCACTTCTTGAGTGGCCCAGATCACTTTGTAGTGGCTTAGATAACCTTCAAATTGGCTGACACCAGTTTGTTTGTGGCCAAGATCACCTTTGTAGTGGCTGAGATAACTTCTAAAGTGGCTGTGATCACTTCTGCACTCGCCAAGATAACTTTTGCATTGGCAAGATAACTTTTTAAGTTGCTGTTATCATTTCATCAGTGGCCAAGATCGCTTTTGTGGTGGCTAAAATAACTTTTAAAGTCGCTGTATTCACTTCTTCAGTGGCCAAGATAGCTTTTGTAGTAGTTGAGGTAACTTTTAAGGTGGTTGTAATCACTTCTTCAGTGGTCAAGATCACTTTTGTAGTGGCTGAGATAACGTTTAAAGTTGCTATGATCACTTCTCCAGTGACTATAAGATAACTTTTGTAGTGGCAGAGATAACTTTAAAAATGGCTGTGATTACTTATTCAGTCGTCAAGTAACCATGTTAAAGCCCTTGATAGTTACTTTTAACTGATATCAAAGATGTTTGTACAGTTTTTATTTTATTTTGGGTACCCGGTACTCATTGGGCAAAAATGTGAAACACTGTCAATTTCCCCGGGTTGGAAGAAAAGTGCCCAAATTTTACATCCAACCCAAAAATTTAGTAATATATTCAAATAGCTTATTATTTTTTATTCCAAATGGTTTATTTTAAGTCAAAAATAATTCTAGAACATGTTTGAATCAAAACTAAATATTTATTATACACGAAAATCAGTTGAGAGAAAAGTATTTTGACTATGTACTGAAAAAGTATGAAAAATAGGTGAAATTAAGTGTTAAAGTACCAACTTCAAGCTCTCTTGTGCATTTTTCAAAGATTAGAGACAAAATATTTTACATCCGTGGCCTGTGCCAGTAGCTTTCTATTGATATCAAATATATTGATATAGCTCAAAATTTGACTACTCATACGGCAAAACTGTGAGATACATACAGTTTCCCTGAGCCCAAAGAAAACGCGCAAATTTTACGTCTAACCAAAAAAGCATGTAATATGTTCACATAACTCATTATTTTAATTCCAAATGGGTTTATTTTAAGTCAACAATTATAGTTCTAGAACATGTTTGAATCAAAACTAAACATTTATACTATACAAAAATCAACTGAGAGAAAAGTATTTTGTCTATTTACTGAAAAAGTATGAAAAATGGGTAAAATTACGTTTTAAAATACCAACTTAACGCTCTCTTGTGCATTTGTCAATGCTCAGACACAAAATATTTTACATCCATGTGAAGGCCTGTGTCAGTAGCTTTCTATTGATATGAAATATATTGATATAGCTCAAAATTTGACTACTCAGTGGGCAATAATGTGAGATATGGTAAATTTTCCCGAGCCTGAAGAAAAGCGAGCTAATTTTACGTCTAACCAAAAAAGCGAGTAATATGTTCACATAACTCATTATTTTTATTCCAAATGGGTTAATTTTAAGTCAACAATAGTTTTAGAACATGTTTGAATCAAAACTAAACATTTACACTATACAAAAATCGGCTGAGAGAAAAGTATTTTGTCTATTTACTGGAAAAGTATGAAAAATGGGTAAAATTACGTGGTAAAATACCAACTTAAAGCTATATTGTGCATTTGTCATTGATCAGAAACAAAATATTTTACATCCATATAAAAGCCTGTGTCATATGTGAGTGATAATAAATAATTTAAAAATTATTCAAATGAAAATTAGCACAGTTTTAGCAAACAATCACTCCATACGCAATATTTCAAATTGCGGTTTGCGATTTTGACGGTACTAGTGTTTAAAGGGTTTTTACGGTACTTTTGGACAGGATGATTTTTGTAAGACGCGCAGATACGGATTCCTGAGAAATTTTCACTCTAGGTGGAACTCTTAGATCGTATGGACCTTTCAACACAAATAAAACCCCCCTAGCTCTGGGACTAACGGTGTTGAACGGAAAAAATATTTTTTGTAGCACCACCTCATAATGAAGCCAAAATTTTATTTGAAAGAACATGTACCATGTGTAATAGCATGAAATATATTTTCACATAAAATTGTAGTTGAAGATAGAGAACATAGGGAAAAAAAGAAATATATATATATATTCCGTCCAACACCAGAACAAATTCCGTCCAACACCGAATACAAAATTTTTCATTTTTAAATTCAAATTCGAATGGAAACCTAACCAATAACAAGAAGAATATGAAGTTTGGACGAATACCTTCGTCCAAGCTTATTGATGTTGTAACTGATCTTGCTATGTTTTATTATTATTATGTTGTGAGCAAAAATAGGACGGCTATTTCTCCTTCAGTTTCAAAATTCACACAATATCCCTTAGATAGTGAGGATGTGTACTATGACTTTTATAGTCGATCGGGATAGTTGATCTGGGTCAAAGCCATGTTTTTAAGGATCACTATGTGGTTCAATGTTGGTTCAATGATGTACATGTTGCGTGATGCATGAGTTATTGCTTGAATGGAATCATAAAAGTCGATACTCAATAAGGGTCCTTTGTAATAGGCGACTGAAAGTTACGACCTTTTAAGCAGCCCTAAAATTTGATAATTAAAATACATCTGTCCAATATTTAGTGTTCCAATGCCAGGCCAGGGTCTCAGATAGTGGCCCAGCATTGGACCAACATTGGGTGTTTGATATGGACAGTAGAAATCTTTTAAATGCTACATTTGACAATTAAAATAGCAGATATAATCCCATCAAACACGAAACATTGACCCAATGTTGTTTTAATAGAGTAAAGTCAATGAGTTTACTGGGCCCTCTGAATGTACCTCCATTTGACAAACAAATATATATCCACTCAAAAGCCTTTTTGGGACTTTTATACTCTGAAGTTTAAGCTCTGAAGTTTGAAGTCTAAAGCTCAAAGTCTGATGTTCAAAGTGCAAAGTCTGAAGTCCGATATCGGCAGTCTGATTGTCCAAAGTCTCAAGACCCAAAATCCTAAAGTCTGAGGACTAAAAGTCTGATGTGCCAAGTGTACTGTCCCAAGTCTTCTGTCCCAAGTCTGCTGTCCCAAGTCTGCTGTTCCGAGTCTGCTGTTCCGAGTCTGCTGTTCCGAGTCTGCTGTTCCGAGACTGCTGTCCCGAGTCTGCTGTCCCAAGTCTGTTGACCCAAGTCTACTGTCCCAAATCTGCTGTCCCAAATCTGCTGTCCCAAATCTGCTGTCCCAAATCTGCTGTCCCAAGTCTGCTGTCCCAAGTCTGTTGACCCAAGTCTACTGTCCCAAATCTGCTGTCCCAAATCTGCTGTCCCAAATTTGCTGTCCCAAGTCTGCTGTCCCAAGTCTGTTGACCCAGGTCTACTGTCCCAAATCTGCTGTCCCAAATCTGCTGTCCCAAGTCTGCTGTCCCAAGTCTGCTGTCCCAAGTCTGCTGTCCCAAGTCTGCTGTCCCAAGTCTGCTGTCCCAAGTCTGCTGTCCCAAGTCTGCTGTCCCAAGTCTGCTGTCCCAAGTCCGCTGTCCCAAGTCTGCTGTCCCAAATCTGCTGTCCCAAATCTGCTGTCCAACGTATGCTGTCCCAAAGTCTGCTGTCCAGAGTCTGCTGTCCAGAGTCTGCTGTTCCGAGTCTGAGGTCCCGGGTCTGCTGTCCCGAGTCTGCTGTCCCAAGTCTGCTGTCCCAAGTCTGCTGTCCCAAGTCTGCTGTCCCAAGTCTGCTGTACAGAGTCTGCTGTCCCAAATCTGCTGTCCGAAGTCTTCTGTCCAATTCTGCTGTCCAAAATCTGCTGTCGCAAGACTGGTGTCCCAAGTCTGCTGTCGGGAGTCTGCTGTCCCAAAGTCTGCTGTCCCAAGTCTGCTGTCTCAAGTCTGCTGTCCCAAATCTGATGTATCAAGTCTGCTGTCCCAAGTCTGATGTATCAATTCTGATGTTCCAAGACCGGTGTCAAATGTCTGATGTCCCAGATCTAGGGTATGAAATATGATGTCTGATGCCCGAAGTCTGATGCCCAAAGTCTGATGCCCAACGTTTGATGCCCAACGTCTGATGCCCAACGTCTGATGCCCAACGTCTGATGCCCAAAGTCTGATATCCAAAGTCTGATATCCAAAGTCTGATGCCCGAAGTTTGAAGTATCATGCCCAAAATCTGATGTCCAAAGTCTGATACCCGAAGTTTGAAGTCTGATGGCTAAAGCCTGATGCCCAAAGTTTTAAGTCTGATGTCCCAAGTCTAAATTAAAATCAATCTTTCATACTAAAAATGACCACCAAAATTGCCTAAAAACCTAATTGACCATAAAATTCAAAATAGCCACAAAAACGCATAACTAAGTCCAATTTTTAGGTACTTCAAAAGTCACATTTGCATTCTAGTTCAAAATGTGTTTTGAAAAGCAATATTTCAGTTTCCCTAATTTTGAAATTGTAATTCAACCATACAAATATTCAAACCTTAAAACAACAGCCACCCAGTCCTTGTTCTAGAGTCTTAGAATGTTAGTACGACCACATAAAAGTGATCAGGGTGTATATTTTATTCAAGTGGTACATATTTAGTCTATATCTAATTAGTGAATTTCTGTTTCTTGTTTAAACTGGTTAATAACAATAACGTCTGTTGAAGAATATCCAATTCTACTTTAATTTCTTTAATAGACATTACAATTCCCATAAACCAGTAGTCAAATTATTAAAAAAAAAACATTCAGGCAGATACATTCATCAATTTTTCTAAGATTCAGGGACACAACCCACCCCAATTTTTTTCAAATTAGCCATATAACTATACATTGGTGGTAGATGTGTATATTACTTGTTATTATTTTAACAAAAAGTAAAAAAACAATTTTTTTTCTTGTGAACTTCTTTTTTGCAGCATTGATTGAAGTACATGAAAATGCTGGATAATATTTATTACGAACATCATGCTGCTGATAAATGTAACAATATAAGACAATCTGCTGAGGCCATCCCTTATGCATAACCGCCGTTTGAAATAGCTATTCAGCCATGTGTGTACACACATTTATACACATTTTAGTTTGATTCACCCCCTACTGATACAGTTAATTATGAAATCATGTATATATGTAAAAAAGACAATTAATATTTTGCACACTGACATCCATAATAGTACAGATTTTTTGTGTATACCTGAAAGTAAGCAGTGTCATTAAAGTAGTTTGTACGTCCATCACAAAATGTGTACGTCCATCACGGCAGATATTCCTTTGGATTAAAGTATGATGGACCTTGCACAAGTTATTTTTTTTTCGATAGGGATAAAAGGAAAGATTTATCAGAGACTTTTGATAGGTTTTAAGCTGGGGAGAGTCGAAACCTAAGAAGAGGGGGAAACTTAAGGATCTCTCATGTGATGGACGTACGTACGTCCAACACATGAATAATTAAATCATTTATCAATAAATGAAATACAAAATTCCTTTTTTCATCTCTGCTTATTTTGCCAAGGTCTATTTTATACATGATTGAAATAAAAGATAGTTGGCTGGGGTATCACTAGTTAGAAAATATCATTTCAACAATTCTGTTAATAAACCTGTCAAAAACCCAGAAATTATCACTTAAATTCCCTTCGAAGTAGAAATCTTAATATTATTTTTCTAACAGCAAAAACCATCAAAATTATCCATTCCAGACCTGTTATATCACAATATCATAAAATCACACACATATATTTGCATTATTTTTTTGTCTCTTGTGTCCACTTTTGTATGGACTTGCCCATTAATAACCCTACACAAAATTGCTTAAATCAAATTCTAATTTGGAGCGGGAGCTCCTGGACTTATGTAGTCTTGTTAAAATTATTTTTGACTATAAAAGCAATGTGGTCCGGCATCTATGGGGGTAACTTTGTTTTGGCTGATAAAAGTTTGTTTCTCTTTTCATTGTGCATGGATAGCACGCCATAATCTGGGCGGATGTAGAGCTTTCATCCTTAGAGGATTATTTTAGAATATAAAATTCAATGGCCGCCATGAAATCAATAAAATTATCATAGCTTTTGCAACAATTCAGATAGAGACTAAAACTTATAATTATTTGACAGTTTCGATTTCACAAAATGCAAAATGGTAACAAAATTGCTAAGGATGAATATTAAAAACATTATATCATTAAACGTTTAGAGAAAAGCTCTAATTTTTTTAAATATTATTTATCTAATACAGAAATAATGAATCTGCTTCAATTCTTTCCAAAATTATATCAATTCATCGTTAACCTTCGTCAAATTTGTAATGCTACAAACTAAAAATACACCTTATTGATGCTAGGTATTGTACAACAAAATCAATGGGTAAATATATATTTTAAAATATATATATTAAAATGGTTCTTTGCTTTATCCTATCGAGAGAGCCAGTCAGTTTATTCAGTTAGACTTGAGTACTGGCTGTCTTAGGTGTTAGAATACTGTTCATCAGGTCACATCACAGACTGTACCAGGAAACACTGGATGTTTTTATTTGGTCACACTAACTATACACTAACAGACCAAATCTGAGAACTTGTGTCACCTTAACTCAAGCACCCAACAGTCTTGACAGAGTTTACTGTGGGAAAATTTTTTGTTTACAAAACATCAAACTAATTCTCAGCCATTGCAATTGACCATTGCCACGAACAGTTAAATTGTGTAGTCAAAGGAGTACTGACTATTGGACTACAGAATATCCTCCACAAACGTGAAGGACGTCGTCACAAGGGAGCAGGGCGATATATACCATGAACAATATACATGGGTGCAGCCGGCCTCGTGCCATTATACATGTATGATAGATGGGAAACACTTTCGGGAAGACAGCTATGACTTTCTGATTTGGGGCACAATGTAGATCAAGGATGTCATGGAACAGTTTTCTTCACC
Organism: Flabesymbios commensalis; assembly: GCA_964017125.1. NCBI lineage: Eukaryota > Metazoa > Annelida > Polychaeta > Terebellida > Flabelligeridae > Flabesymbios > Flabesymbios commensalis. The sequence goes on from OZ024902.1 coordinate 91,185,958, forward strand.
GCAGTAGAAGAGGGAAGAACAACTGGCCAAGAGTTCAGCCATCAGCAAAGCTCCCAGATAACTAGAAAGATTTGTTACAAGTTGATTAGAACAGACCGTCACACTTGCAGCAGTTGATGGGAATGAAATCTATGCCACTCGGGGAGCACCCGTATTATTTTTGGGTGCAACAATGGATCTTATAGGTATTTAGAACTGGCTCAAACATCCGTTTCACAGCTGTTGTTCATGAAATTGTTCATGCAATGGGCACAGGGAAATCTGTTGGCTTGCCCCTCATCCACGCATTCACTGGGTGTGATACAGTGTGAGAGGCTATGGCCAGATACGTGGAGGCTGCAGCTTTCCTTGCATAATTGTTGTAGACTAGTGCTTCCGTACCAAGCAGTACAACATGCAACAGACGGAACACGGAAGTGGGGGGGGGGGGGGGTACTTCTATTAACAACCATCCCAGCTCCCCATCTACAATAGTGTACTACTGGGTGTCTGCTACACACATGAAAACACAAATGTATGATGACCAGAGTGAGATGGCCCAAAAGTTTACTGTGATTTGGTGTCTAGTGTCTCCCTTCAAAAGTAGTAAATTCATGCAACAGCCACATGACTTTGAATGTGACTTTGAAGATCAACGTAAGAAAACCACTTAAATATTACAAGATATTTTAAGGCTATAACTCATCATAACAAGTATATTATAATTATATATGACATGAGTTGTATGTTGATATTTGACATAGACTTTAAAGGTCACTCAAGGTCAGCAGTTAAGACCCTCAAGGTGGTTTCACATCTGAAAATGTTCCTTGAACCCCTAAGATGTAATATGGAAAATTTCATGATTTTATGAACTTTTGCACAATCCTTATGATATCTGAGCTTAACAGCTCTAATACTCTACTTTATTGAAATGTTGTTATAGCGTTTTAGTGGCCTTCCCAATTAGCCTCTCTTCCAACAACACTGAATACCAGGCTGAAATTAATGCACAGCTCACAATTTGATCGTGTGGGCTTTAATTTCACCTTTCGGCGGCACTACTCTGACCAGTTGTCAATTTCTATATGTACACTACTTATAAATGAAATATAGTGCCTGATATATATTTTATTTTCAGTGTGATATTTTTTCGACTTTGAAAGAATTAAAATGGGACGATTAATAATACATATGCTACAATAATTTGAGTTTACTACCGTATATCCCCGTGTATAATGCGATGTTTTTTCTTAGCTATTCATGTCACAAATAGGCACCTCGTATTATACATAGATGTAGAATTGAATACAATTTTTTAGCTCTCTAGCGGTAAGTTAAGCGGTAGAACGTTTCTTTAAACGTAGGCCAGTCAGCGTGTTTGGTAAGCAGGCCTATACACACGATACTGTGCCTTTTCAACTAGTAGGAAACAAGAGACGTTCACCCAATGCTGGTACACTGTTGGGCCACCGTCTGCGACGCTGACACAGCATTGTACCAGCATTGGGTGAATGTGTCGTATTTGCTGGGAGCCCCGTCTCACATTCCCGCCGACGCGCGTGGCACCTTTGACAGCCACGGGCAGATAAATGACGCTGTTAGTCTGCAACCAATTCACACTCCTGACCTGTTCATTTATATTAATAATGATTGAATCTAAGATCTCCTTTCATATGGGAGTGTTCTATTGTGCACGACAAATCTGAACATGATATTTTCCTATTGGAATGAGAGAATGCGTTGACGAAATATAACAAGATATCACTGATTATATCTCCTATCGCAAATTCTATACATGTAGGCCTCAGAATGTCCATATTGCTGGGATAACATTAACGCCTACCGCTGTTGCCGGGCTGATACGGTATTGAGCAAATGGTGGTATATTTTAGCTGTAGTTCATGGAGCCCTGCTGTGTTATTGCACCCTGACACCTCATACAACCAAACACCTCTTGTGTCTAGACAATGCGGCTAGTCTGCAAATGTTTTACAATCACATTTCATCTTGAAATGTTCTTATTTGAGCAAGACGATATTAAATATAGTCTTTGTAATAGATAAATTAAAATAATATAAATTTGTTGGCGTAATATAAATGAGGGTATTTTAAAATCTGTGTGTATGTAGCCTATGCAGGCATCAGAATGTCTGCCCATCGAGACAGTCCCGATGACATCCACTCTGCCGTGAAAAATGAAAATACAGTATCTGCTTACTTTACAAGTAAGCAGATACTGCCCTATGGTTTTGCAGAGCTGTACTGTTGCCGCTGTTCCCGTCATTAAGCATCGTCTATGCAGGAGTACGGCGCTATTTAGTAATATAAGTTAATATCCATGCCTCACATTTAGATGGCCCGGAACGCTACCGACCGGGACGCTGCCGACATCCAAAATTTGAGGTCGTATTATACAGAGGGGTAGACGTTTTCAGGTCATCCGAGGCATCAAATCTTAACTCGTATTATACATGGCGTCGCACTATACGCGGGGATATACAGTAAGTGAATAACTGTTTGCAAAAATCCTTCAGCATATATTGTAAATGCTACATAGTGTTACATATTCGATGAGTGATGCCGTCATATGAACTCCAAGTTATCCGCTTGTATTATTGCAAAATCTAAAAATTACATCTCCCTATGAGAGTAGAGATATCTCATTACAAAATGTGTTTACGAAACCGTGTCTAAATACAGGTTGACCACAGATGATACTCTAACGACTTGTCATTTCATTTATCTCGCCATCCTCAGGAGGTTCTCCTGGCCCAGTTTAGCGTATATGTGCACAAAGGTGGCCTAATTTAACTCTTTAACCGTCAGTCCCGGTCATATTCGTTTTTTACATTTTTTACGAGCACATTGCATAAATGTGCCAGAGATCAAACGTGACATCGATCAGCAAATTTTAAAAATAGTTGACCTCAACTGTGGCAAAGCTGAATAATTTTCACCCACTTGGAGTAGTGAATCACGTCAGTTGTGGATTCCAATTGAATAACTTGGCGGTTAAAGGGTTTTTACATCGTGTAGACTATATAACTGATAAATGTACAATAAATCACAAGCTCTTTCAATCCTATCAATATCTGCTGCGGTATCTGTCATTCATATAGGTCTAAGTATTAATATAGCATTTTAAGCATGCCAAAGGAAGGTATTGTTTGCTTTGTTGTATTCATGGATAAAAAATATATATGGTTTGTTGAGAAAATCAAGTCTATATCTCAATTATTGAGAAAGCTATGATAATTTTCTTGATTCCATGGCGGCCATTTTTAATTTTTCATTCTAAAATAATCCTCTAAGGATAAAAGCTCTACATCCGCCCATGAACAATCAAAAGAGAAACAAAATTTATCAGCCAAAACAAGGTTACCCGCGTGGATGCTGGACCACATTGATTTTAAAGTCAAAAATAATTTTAAAAACACTCTGCCCGATATATCTCGGGAGCCGCGCTAAAAGGGTTGAACTAGGGCATTATGAAGCCTTATTTTAAGTATAATAACGCCTTGATGCCTTATTATAAGGTGTAATAACGCCTTCATAAGGCGTAATAACGCCGTAAAATTAGGTGTCATAACGCCTTATTAAGGCTTTGTTACGCCTCAATAAGGAAGGAAAATTGGCTAGTATGAGCCACCGTACTAATCAGTTGAGTTTTCTAATAAAATACAAACTAGAAAACACTGAACTGTGCACATACAGCACATGCTCTTAAGAAGCTGCGCGACGAAATTTGTGAGAGCATGCATGTAGAAGCCCACAACAGAGTTGTGCTGACAGCATGCTGATACGAAAGATCAACAGCACACGGCAACCTGATAACCGCTCTGTATGCTGTTGCCTAAGAGAAGCTACAATGCTGTACAAGCGTCATATTCCTGAAAGATTATCCAGTTTTATCTCAGTTATTACTTATTTTCCAACATACTATCCTTTACGTAGTGTTAATTAATGTACCCTCTCACAGTAGCAGTGTCACCACTCAGTGAACTGCTTAGCGACCCCTATTAGCATGATTTCTATATTACACATATGTGATGTTGAAAATCAGCTTCCATCGATATACCGTAAATTTTTTTGGAGTTTAAGGAATGTTTGTTATTTGTAGTGTCAATATCGAGAGACGGGACGACTTGTACTTAGTATGTTGATCGGTGGTGAGCATGAGTTCCAGCTATTATGTCCTCATAGTAAGTATGTCATCACATGAGTGATTGTGTTTCTAACGCCATATATGGTAACCTGAAGACAAATAAATATTGTTGTTGTGCTGCAAAATAATATTATTGTTTCTAAATTGTGACCACAATCTGCCATAGGAATTCGCATTGTGTATGTTTTTGTATGTTTTGAAAAAAATGGTGTTGTATTTCTTGTAGTTTTGTGCTGTGTAATCGATGAAATTAAAAATGATGCGTCCATTATTGACTTTAGCATGAGTAAGATCTGAAAAATCGTGCCAGATAACTAGACCATCACTATAAGACAAAATTTGAGGCTCCCCCCCTTGAAACAATTTCAACCACATCAAATTAAAAAAATGGGTTACCTAAGGCCATTATTATTAAGCATCCCCGATGAATATCGGGATTCATCTGGATTACTTATAAATTTTCTTTATTTTTCACGTATATGACCTATGTTACAGGGTAATTCTTCCCATATATTTTTTTTTGCACCGAGCCAAAAAATGCCATTTTCCAAAATGGCCGCCCAAAAAAAGCTTATGGGCACGATAACTTATGAACCGTTGGTTGATTTACATTAAAATTTGCTGTGGTGGTTCTCTAGGTATTTTTGATGATCTGATTAACTTTGGGGATAATTCCATTGAAAACAAAATGCCTGCCGCAGCCCTTTAAAAAAAATAATGACGTGGTGGTGGTAGGGATAATTTTTTTCTCGAATTTCATTTTCGATAATTTTTTTTATATTGCAGTAGGCTCGCCAAGTTTTAGGTGCAGTATTTTCAGGAGGGGGGGGGGGGGGCTGTTTTTTTTTTAAAACTTGCTGTAATATACAATTGCATAATGACCACCTGTCAAAAAATAGTCATATCTAGTTGACTTCACTATGCTTGTTAATATCGGAAAAACTGTGCAAGATAGATGGACCATTATCATAAAACAAAATGTGTGGTTTCAGGGAGGGATATGCCCTGAAAATTGTCAACAAATTACAAAATGGCCGACCTGCGAACCAAAATTGACTGTAATATCTGTAATATACACAGCAAACTGTGCTAGTTAGGTAGACCATTTCTGGAAACAGCATGTGAGTATTTCAGAGAAGAATTCATCCTGAAAAATCATGCGGGCAGGGTGTGGGCCGTGGCCTGCTGGCCTCTTTACTAGATTTCTTTTTGAAATATATCCCCAGTCTATATGTGATATAAAAAAACTCTAAGCCTGATTGTGATAAGATTAGAACAATTGATTGATCTGCGCATCCCACTTCTATCTCTGTTCACAGAAAAAGCAAGATTTTTTTTTATAAGTTTCTGCTACATGTATTATAAGCTATAGTGCCAACATTAAAGTGATCCCAGATCATCCATGCGACCTTTCATGATACTTTGTTTCTATTGACAGATGGGCCATCACCTGAAACACATTATACAATAGAAGCTGATGGTACAGTGAAGCAGTGGGCAAACTCTCTTAATCAAGTAAGTTGACAATAATACAGGAAAAGACATTTGCACATCATGTTAGAATGTAAGAATAGTGATTGATTTTAACATTGTCCAGATTGTTTTTTTCTATGCACTTTAATAACCAATTTCTCTCTGTCACCATATGTTCACCATTCCAACAAACTATGTACTGTAGTAGAGAATATGTTATTCATAGTTCCAAGGCTCAATATGAAAGTTGGTAAATTTTACTCACTTTGGAACTAGGAGTGAAATGATTGCAACTCTCATGATCGCGCAATGGTCATGTGGGGTTATTCGGCTCAGATCACGGAATGATCTGACCATAGGTGGGTTGCAGCTGATAGCCTAGACCCCTGGACTCTGTTCATGTAGGGGCAGTCTGTTTGATGTGGATAGCCTCCTTCACCTTGCACCTCATCCAGTCCTGTTCTCTGCTTAGGACTTTTATGTTGTCCATGGAGACACTGACCGGTGGCATTACAGTGGTGTACTACTCCAGTAGATTTGTCCGAATACAATATTCCTAAACCTGGTGCTGAGGGTCTGTTTGTCTCCCCAATATAGGTGTGGTGGATGTCGTTATCACACATTATGTGGTAGATAGTGCCACACATTTTTTCCTTGGGTTTTTTTGTATTTGGGGCATACGAGCATTGAGCAAGTCGAGCAACAGGTAGACCCCATGGGACTGGTAAATGTATGTGTATGTCCTCCACAGCTGCTCAGATAAAACCTGTATATATAGGGCAGTCCTAACTAGCATGGGACGGGCAGATTTCCTGATCATCTTGTCTTCGGTGGTGAGAGCCCCTTCTATGAACAGAGACCAGGGCTCCCAGCTGCCACCCATGATCTGCTGAAGACAAGTCGAATCATCACAATCGTTTCCTTCCTAGTTCCAAAGTGAATAAAAGGTAACCACTTTCATGTACTGTTACAGTAGTATTTTTTTTGTCTCGCTATTAATGTATTAAAATTTGTACAAACCCCAATTTGGGACATTTCACAGTCTCTTCAACTCGTGAGAAAATTTTGTTTAAGCTGTTTGTTATTGACCAGTTGGTTTGTTAAATTGTCATCTGGCCATTACTAAATGTCACACAAATTCCTGTAGGCCTAGTTTCCATGACAATAGGCATGTCTACCGGACGAGTTTAATCCTGTAACTTTTCAACCCTATGAGTCCTGCAGTTCAACAAAATTCATAATTTAAACATGGCATGTGTATCTGAATGGTTTGAGCATTACAACTTGAATATCACCCTTACCGTTTAAACATAATTTAGTAAATTGCAAAGTTACTTATGAATTGAGTTTTTTCCGCGCTTGATAAACATACATACATGTGCAGAAAATGTGGTTTCTTTAATCAAAACGTTGCACACAAACACATATTCTGAATAAGAAACTTTTATTGTCATTAAAAACATGGCACCCACACAGTAAAATTTTGAATTTATGTTATGAAAGTATTATATTTTATGTTTTAATCATTGTATTCAATTATCAATCCTACATCTTACACATTCACATTACACAGTTAGTAGATTACATAACCACAGGAGGATAAGACCGCAACAGTATCGGTTGTGTAGTCACTAGTCCTCAAATATGTATAAATATATTTCGCAATGAACATGATGAACATAAATTATTAGAACAAACTGGCAGGGGATGTTATTACAAGATTACAAATGATATAACAGTTTCTTTTATAATTTTAGGGTTATCTCTTTAACCGTTAAAGCGCTAAATTAGGGAAGGTAATTTTTTACAGACTTGAAGCTGTGTCTAGCTACCTTGACACAGTGACAAGTCAATAAAAAATACTCGCAAACCTGTGTACAACTTAAATCAAAAAATTTTGAGTGACCTTCTTGACATTGTTACTCATTATATGGCACTGGTATAGTTTTCAAATATATCTAGCAATAAAACTTTTCAAAAATGGAGATATGTGAATTATCTTTGCTAGATATGCAAATAGTTTCATTCAAATTCTACATGCGATTAATTTTTACTCTATAATTTAATTCTTCGGGGCTAATATGCATTCTTGAAATTATTTTGATCTGTATAATTGTATAAACTTTCTTATTTCTCCAGATTTTGCAACATGACTTGGAGGCACCACCATCACTCTCAGAAGTTCTGAATCGGTTAGTATAGCAAAATTCTTAGTTTCTTTTAGGTAAGGCGTGTTTTAAATACATACATGTACATAAAAACATTATGTGTAACATCGTTAGAATATTAAGGGAGTTATTATGCTAAGAGCTGCTGTAATATATGCTTATGCCCTAGGCCTACATGTATTTGGCATGTTTACGCCTTATATGTACATGTATTATATATCAATTTAACTCATTCCAGACGGGACTTGACGGGACAAAACATACCCCGAGATACATGTAACTTGTGTTTTGTGATGCCATAAAAGTACATCCATGTTTTCGCATATTGTGATTCAATTTGGCAGTTTGCGAAGTTCCTTTTTCGTGGCAGTGCATTATTTATTTAGGTGACACGATCCAGTTAATCTACTGTAGATCATTTCTGCTAGGATAATACCGTGAGTTTTGGTTTGTTTTGGTCAAGACCGGGGTCAACTGTGTGTATACATGTGCTCATATTGCTGTGACCTCACCGGTAACCTCACTAGTGTTTCCCGCTGGAATGAGTTGTCATTGGCGGAGCTAGAGCATCCCGTACTACGTCATTACTTTTGAAGACGGTGTGAGGAGGCAGCAGTCAGCTTATACCGTGGTTAGGGCACCGGCAAAGAGGTTCGCCCTAAACGGAAGCTAATGTTGATTAGCCATAGCAGCCGTGACACACTGCGCACTGCGCAGTTGGCCTATACAGTTATACAGAAAAGTCTAAATCAAAATCGGTAAATAAATGCATGCACCAGCTATCAGTACTGATGTTCAGAGTTAGTAGACATGACGTGTTGTGTGGATTATCTAACTGTTTTAAGACTAGAAATGGCGGACACTGATACGGATCGAGACAAACAAAGCTCTGGCTCAGCACAGCGTCTTTTCTCAGTTTGAGAAAAACAGTCTAGCGTTTTGATAAAAACAAGTTTTTTTAGCAATTTGCTAAAAACAATTTCGCATTGAACAAATTGCTAAAAACAAATTCGCATTTAGTGGTTTGAGAAAATGAATTTAGCAGATGCTAAAAAGCTTTTAGCGTTATTTAGAGTTTGCATTTGTACATTATAATGCAACCTGTTATAAATCAATTTTTATCTTTTGTATCTACTGTAGCCTTTTTATCTATTGTAGCATAGTAGCATGACTCTTTCAAATATATTTGTTTTATTTTTCTCAGGGCTGTTTCTATGTATGGTAATCTACCTACTCCTCGTATCCTCAGCAAAGAAAGCACATCTCCTGATGAGGTATGTCCACTAATTTTTTGCATGAGCCAAAACAGATTATAGACTAATAATCTCGGTTCCAGAGCAGATCTCTGAAATCCCTTGGGGGATCCATTCCATATTGCACACACACATCACCCATGGGTGTAGATGTGCCTTTTGGGGGTTATGACATTTGATCTATTTCTGACCTACATTTCTAAGCTAAAATAATGTGTTTTTTTTCTTGTTTACTCTTACATTATCTTAACCCGTTGAACACATGAATTTTATGACGCTGTCCTGTAATTAATGGTCTCCCTAAATTGCGAACATCTCCGGGGCTTGTCACAAACGGGTTAAGTGAAAAAAAAAGGATGTGCATCATGTGATTAATTTTAAACCGTTCCTTGGAAATGTGTATTCTTTTTGTGGGACTCCAGGCTTTATGGATACAGGATGTTGTCACCGTCTGCATTTTTCAATTTCTGACAACATTGTAAATTGCTTTAACCCTGTTAACGCTGAACTCCTGGATACACTTGCATTCCCACCGCTGAATTCCTGGGGAGGGGTTTTGACAAAAATCAGAATATTTAGCAATTCCAGATTTGTCTGAAGACACCAGCAGGATCTTAGCTTTTGAGCAAATAATAAGTTGTGCTCCACTGGTGCATAACACCAAGGTCATTTCATGGTCTCATCAAGGTCATTTCAAGGTAAACTGGCGAAAAATATTAAAAATACCCATTTTTTATTATTTTCAAGCTTGTTAGTGGTGCAGTCTAATACTAGTTAGAAAGGACTGATGGTGATACATTGCCATTCTTATTCATCAGATCCACTATCCTTCCACTAACGTCAGCTAACTACTAGTGGCTCTGATTGATTACACTGTAGAATGTGTTCTGTAGAAATAATTATGAACTTGACCTCATGTTTTATCAGGCTAATAAGGAAATACCTAACAAAAATGGTGTCCTTGACATTCTAAACCACATGGTCAGGTCAAGGAATACAAGTGGCCAGGCACGTGACTATTTTTATGAAATTAACAGCTTCTTTTAACATGTTAAGAGAGGGTGGGGTGGACCAGAGAGGGGTTCGACTACATCACTACATCTAAAATGATATATTTCGTGTCCAATTTGGCGTCTGTACATGTATCACGTCTGTACATGTATCATGTGTATTGACTATCCTAGTGTAGCTGTATTATATAAGTCAAAAAATACATTCTAAACACATGGTCAATGTTGATTTTATGCTGGGCCAGCGTCGTAATACCCCCATGTTTGCCCTTATTGCACCCCTTCCTCAAGGTTCAATTGAACAAGCAAAATTACAATTATGCAGCAGCGTGTAGCATCAGCTTGGGCTTCCATCGCAAAAGATTGATACAAATTGGGTGTGGAGGTTGACATGGGTTGAGGTTGTGGTTTGCTGCAGGGATACTGCCCAAAAGAAAGGTGAAGGTTATATCAATGTCATGTAAAATGTCACGTTTATCAGTTTATGGGTGATGTGTAATAAATGCGTAATGAACAGGTGTGCAACTATGCAATCAGTACTGCTGCGATATCTGTCATCTATATACATGATATATAAGTATTATTATAGCATTTTAAGCATGATAATGATGCAAAAGGAATATATCGTTTGTTTTATTGTATTCCTTGATTACAAGAATGTATGGTTTGGTGAGAAAATCGAGTCTCTATCTCAATTATTAACAAAATTATGATAATTTTATTGATTTCATGGCGGTCATTGTGAATTTTTCATTTTAAAAGAATCTGTTAAGGATGAAAGCTTTACATCCACCCAGATACATGTATGATTATGGGGGGCTATCCATGCACAATCAAAAGAGAAACAAACTTTTATCAGCCAAAACAAGGTCATCCCAATGGATGTCGGACCACATTGATTTTACAGTAAAAAATAATTTAAAAAGCCACTCTGCCCGAGATATCTCAGGACGCGCGACAGCAGGACATTTTTTCAACCTGAGATATCTCGGGACCCGCGCTAAAAGGGTTAAATAAGCATTTTTAATAAAAATGTTTGTTTCATCTGGGGCAATTTTCCAGTAAAGAAATTGAACTTTTTTTAGGATTTTAGTATGGAGGAGGAAGAAGAGGAAGAAGAACATGAGGTATGCCATCACATGTATTTAGAACATTTTAAAAAATTCCTTTTGTATCCATAGTGGCAATAACTTATACAATAAAGTGTTTTAAAATTTACTGTTTGTATTTTAATAATTAAATGTCAATTCTCAAAATAGGAGATTGAACACATATTGTAAAAAGTGATGTGTATTCATCTGATCCATCACCTCATAATTCTTTTGACCACATCTAGTTTTTGTTTAAATTTCATTTGTTCAAGGAATATTTTGCTCAGAATCACGTATCAAAAACCTACCCAATTCTGCCCATTCGCTAATCAATATTCAAATTGATTAGCGAAATATTTATACATCAATGATAATGATTTAATCATACAGGGTGTGTAACAACCCCTTCACTATAGGCAGGAGAGTTTCGACAGGGCGTGGTTTTGGGCTTGCAAAACACGCCCACACGCCCTACAAGCTAACACGGTGCGCCTCAGGCAAACCTACTTTATAGTATATTATGCGGTTAAGTATTGGAATATATTTTCCTAACACGCATTTTATTGGGAATTGAAAAACAGTTTCTCGCTACAACCATTCTACAGTTTGCAAAAACTGACTACACAACTCAACGGTAAATTGCTTGCAATTGTTTCACCCCCTAGCAAATGCTGCTGATACTGACCAGATGTATAGCAAAATGGCTGACACACAAACATGACAAGCAAAAAGCTTCAAAATACCTTCAAAAGTTTATTTTTTTTTAAATATTTTTTTAAAGTATATATGTATGTATATACTTTAACGCCGGAAAGTACAGTATACTATGAACCATTGGTTAAATCGCATTCAAATTTTGATGCGCTGATTCTCTAGGTACATGTATTCTGGTTGATATGATTAACTTTTTGGGAAGAATCCATATATTATTTTTGTGCATATTATTTTGTTAGTCTGTATATGTTTCTATCACATCTACTGTATTTTCTGATGTATTGCCCGCTGTGGAGTATAGCCCGCAGAGGGTTAATTTAACCAAAAACCGCTGCTTTGATAATAGATACTCCGCACTGGTGTATACCCCGCGCATTCCCTGCACACGCCGCCGATGTGTGATCCAGTCACAACACTACAGTTGTGACGAACATACTGCATCTCAGAGCTAGGCCTATATACATGTAGCAATATAAAATCTGATATGTTTTATATAGTCCTGATGCCGACATTGTATTTTATAATACAGTAGAATCCCGTTATAGCTCGAATCGTTACACCGCAATATCGGTTATAACTCGGTCCGCGCATGGACCCCGTTTTTTACAGGGTGAAATTTGACTAATAGTGCGTATTTTTCATTCTTGATCACGCCAGTCTGGTTAAAACATCGCCCATTCACGTAACGCTGTGCTGACCAGGCATGTATGCATGCAGTAATCATTGCACCCCTCCCCACCCCTCGCGGACACACTGTTGGCAGGTGCGACAATGGACAACGCGTCGGATAACCTTCTGACTGCTACTGTTCAAAATGAAATAATAAGTAACAATTATGTAACGCGCTATATATGTTATACGGCGGAAAATGGTGATCCAGTAAGTTACCACAGTATAAATTTAAAGAGATGAATAAAAGATTCTGAGCTCTGATGATACTGGTAGGCCTATACCGCGGTATATGGTGGTAAAGTTACAGCGGTATAAAATTAAAAGAGGTGAATAAATGATGGTTCTGATGATACTGTTAGGCCTATACCGCGGTATAAGGTGATCCAGTTACCGCAGTATGGAAGAGGCAAATAAATGATTGTAGGTTCTGAGTGATGATACTGTTATGGACCATCGTGAAATAGTAATTATCCTCTGGTATATGCTCATTTTAACAAAGGGGACTATTTAGCGCCAATAGCCTAATTTAGAAATGACACGTAGATATTTTGATAAGTGTTGATGATTGTTTCTGTCCAACAACTCACCTGTGCAATGTTATGTTTGTGCAAGATCACAGCAAGGAGGACAATACCAATTTGTTGTGTGTATGTCACACATTTAATAAGTACACCTTACTCTCATCAATCACCACCTGCACATTAACTGTCTGGCCGTCTGTGTACATTAACAGTACTGGAACTTAACAGGTCTCCTATTGTGACGGCACGTTACGCAACATCTACAGCCCATTCTTAACTCTGTATACACAAGGCAGATGAATACGGCACAATGTCGGGCCAACGTCTCAAATAAAATAAACTTTATTCCGAAAAGGTATACCATTTAGCGCTAGAGCAGTGGTTAGCAATGGACAATCATGATGTTGATCCAGCATTGAAACAGTGTTGTGCTGTAGTCACGCGATGACGCTATACTATACCTATATGTATTGTGACCTCAAGAATAATGTACAGTATGGGAAACAATATATAATTCTCGCTGTATCTCAAGGCCTCGTGAACAAAGGATATAAAGCCCACCCTCTCGTAATACCTGTCAATCAAACTGTTCCAAAGCATTGATTGGTGGTAGGAGAGCTCAGTCCGTCCCTATTTCGCATAACACCGTGATGCCCGTGAGATAGTGCGAGGTTTTGTCCATGCACACGAGAATGATCAGTGATATAGTCCACATTCATACATGATAAACAATTTTCTAATTGTTGCGTCAACGCTGGCATAACATTTTAAATTTGGGCCAGTGCTGGCTTAGTTTAAAGAATATATAAATACACCTCATTTTTTGCATAAAACAGAAGAGTGTATTTGTTATAAAAACGCAGGGGCGTGACGCCCTATACGCAACGTACGCAAAGGGTTACACATTAATTTGCAAATTTTAAATTTTCCCCCAAACCCCCCCTTTTTGCCCCTCCCCCAACTTTTTTTTACAAAAACGGTTACACATTAAAAAGCCTCTAGGAACGCCCCTGAAACGTCTAGCCTAATCACGCTTTGTGTGATCCCATAGCATTCACAGGGTCGGTGTAGATCCCTTACACCTTTCATTCAAGTCTAAAGTCACACTTCAATCTGTTAACTACACATGGAGTGATTTCACGGAGCCCAAGATGTCATCATATCTCGCGAGTAGCCAAAAGGTTCTAATTGCGCTTAACTAGAAAAACATGAGACTAAATAACTTGCCCACCCTAGTGTTATATAAAGAGTGAATTTTCAATCGAAATGGCATATTTGCTTTGACCACGAAACAGAGAGCATCGCTTCAAAAATATTGTACACAATTTATTTATTGAAATAATTTTGCCAATAAATGATAAATTAAATATTGTATATTTCTAATTCATTATTTATCCCGTTCATTTGTAATAAATACAGAGTTATATCTAGCACATAGCATCTACCACTGCCGCGTATAGCGTGTCCATATAGACCCAATGTATGGCCATTAGCGGTAGAAAGTTCGTCCCGCTATAGCGCGATCCACTTATAACGCGGTCACGTTTTTTGGACCCCAACTGCCGCGTTAGATCGGGATTCTACTGTAATACATTATTAGAAACATTTTGGGGTATATCAACGGCCTATTGTAAGCCAGGCCGGCGAGATCTGCACGTTAGTGTATATTACATGTAGGCCTACTCATGCCTCTCATCACAGTCAACACTTAATGTGTCACACTGTTTATTGTAGTTCTCCCGCCGTTGTGTATATGCATTGACTGTACACATATACCACACAGAACAATATAACAACTTGGCTGAATTGCGCGCAAATATCTGCAGCTTGCTGGTGACATCATAGACCTCGCCTGGTCTCAGGTGGAAGTCATTCTGAGGCCTGAACGTTTGAAATTTAGTCTATCATGGGAAATGTAATTGTTTTGTTTTATTAATATTTGTATTTTAATATTTTGCCGACTTGTTTCTATCATTCTAATGCAGGGCATCCAATGTTTGTGTGTAGCGGCTCACTGTGAGAGTGGAGTATCTGTGTAGTGGCCATCCACCGCTAGTTCCACGGAGAGGAAAATAATAGTGAATTATTCGCAGGTTAACCGCGGCCCGTGGCAGTAAAATGTCACACCTTTATTGATGCAATGTCTGAATTACCGAGTGGCGGCTCACTGTTAAAGGGCAGTGTGTGTGTAGTGGCCATCCACCGCTAGTTCCCATGTGGCCCGCCATGAGTGCAGTAAAGTACATAAAAAAACGACGCATTTAGACGCGATATAAGAAGACATTTAACCATGATTTAAAAAAAAAAATGTCCTCTTGCAATTTCGGACTTCAACAATGTATATCCCGCATTCGTTATATACCCCGCACCAGGCTTTCCAAGGAGTACAAAGTAGCAGGTTAAACACCAAAAAATACGGTAGTTTAAAAGGTAATCTTGGCCTTTTAGCTCTATCAGTATGAGTTGTTTATTTCTGCTGGCTTGTATGTATGCATGGTTGTTGGTGGTGAATTTAAGTGATACTCAATAGGCCTACCATATATGTTGCATTTGATTCTACTCTTTAACAGATGTATCTTTCTCTGTGTCTTACAGCATTTAACTTTGTCTGATGATGACAGTGCTTTTACAACAGAATGGGAACTTCTTGTAGCACGAAAAAAGGTATTGTTAAAGGAAGGGATAAATAGTTATTTTATTTATGTTTCTTCACATTGATTATCAAGTATATATATTTATGCCATCTTGAAAACATACTGAGCTGAATTATTACTATCAAATGTGCCAAATAATTTAAATTGCTCTGAATTTTTAATAAAGTTATGTAAAAAAATAGTTTTTTTTTTAAGTAACTGGATCTTTTGTATTGAATTAACAGTTATATTGGATTTTAATATTTTAAGTGTGTGAGGCATGTACCCAACATATACTTTCAGCTCCGTGTCCTAATCTTTGTCCCTCGCACCTTCTCTGATTTACCCTTCATTTGTATATCAGGGCACAATTCCTTGTGAATATTTACCTGATTTAAAACAAATTCACATAGCTCTGTCAAGTTTGAAGATGAGAGCTGTTTCATAATAATTGGGGTTGCCATGGCTGTTTTTAAACATACTCAGAAATTCTTTGTAAGCACCATACACTACTTGATATTAAACCAATTTCCCTTATTTATTTACCTTGCTTGTGACACCTCTGTAGCCCAGACATCCTGCTGTTAGTACACAGTGGACTACTCCTTTAATTAGGACAGTAAACGGAGTTATTTTTAAATTTAATTGATAGAGCTCATTTAAAATTTACTTTCATATTTTTTTGGGTGGTTCATGTACCAGTACCACTTGCTTTGTAAATCATAATTGCACTCTGATCATTGATGTTGTGAAATCATGTACTGCTTAAAAACAAATACATTTACAAACCATTTTTTAAAGGTTTGCCAATTACAGGGACAACAATCCTGCATTTGGAAAAAAATACCACTTAGTCACTGTCCTGAATAATAACAACATATTGATAGCAATCACTAAAAAAATATAGAGAAATATTATCTTCCACTTGATTATCTATTGTTTTATGTTGTTAATTGTAACACAAAACTAACGTTTTACATGTTTGCACATACATGGCTGAAAAACACTATGTTGTCAATATGAAGTTGCTGGCCTAAAACATATAAAATATCCATGCAATGCATTTTATTTTTATATCTTTTTTGTGTTACCGATCTAAACGAAGATTTTAAATATGAAAAATTAGGCTAATGATGAAGTCTCATTTTGATGCTGGGGTATTTTTCACCCATATATGAAGCTAGGATTAGTAGGATCATTTACAAATCATAGTTTTGAAAAAATAAAATTCTCTGACTCTAAATCTGTATTTTTATCGATGTTACTCAACATGACTGATCAAAGAAATTTTAAAATCAATGTGTCATCTAAAATTGCATATTTTTGCACTATCCTACTACTGAGTAAATGTGAATATACTTTCGTACATTTTTTGAAAACAAAAATACCAAATCGTACTTAAAAAATGTGTAGTACAAATACTAATATACATGTACTTGGCTCCAATTTATATCTTCCAATATTTATCTTCAGAAACGGTGGGCACAGAAAGAACTTCAAATTAGAGAAGATCTTCAGAAAGTTAACAAGACAGCTTCACTTGTGCAAGATACTCTTTCAGGTATTTATTAGCCCCCGCCGTCACCGTAGGTGAGACGGAGGGAGCTATGGATTCCTCCTCCATTTTTTTTAGCTCCCGCCGTCACCGTAGGTGAGACGGAGGGAGCTATGGATTCCGCCTTCGTTTTTTTTTTGCTTCTTCTTTTGCCTATAACTTTGTGAGGAAATAAGCTAGGATAACAATTTTTGGTATGTGGGTTACTTCCAGGTGGATAATGGACAGGTTAAAATATTTTTAATATGAATTCAATACGCAAGGTCGCAGAGGAGAAAATGATGATGTTACGGCGTTGTGCCGTTGGGCCGTCTGTAAACAATTCGTTTCCGGAGCATATCTCTGAAAGTACTTGTCCGATTGTCTTCAAATTTTACACACAACACCCCTAGGGGGTCTAGTTGTGCCTTTTGGGGTATTTGAACTTTGACCTACTTTTGGTTCAGAACTATGACCTATTTAGACGTTTTGACGCGCACTTCGTTTCCGGAGCAGATCTCGAAAAGTTCTGGGCCGATGACAGTCATATTGCACATGCATGTTCTCTAAGGTCCCTAGTTGTGCCTTTTTAGGTTTTTGGACCTTGACCTTGAAGTTGACCCAGCACTTTGACCTAATTTATAACATCGGTAAATCCGACTGAAAGATTTTTGCGGAATATCATGAAAACCGCTCTAGATAGCTACACCATTACTATAAAACAAATTGTGAGGTTTCAGGGGAGGATGCATCTTGAAAAATTTCAAGTCGATAAAATTAAAAATGGCCGCCTATCGGCCATCATTCACCTCGACAGGCCTGATATTGCGGAATATCATGAAAACCGCTCAAGATAGCTACACCATTAATATCAAATAAATTGTAAGGTTTCAAGAGAGGATGCATCTTGAAAAATTTCAAGTTGATAAAATTCAAAATGGCCGCCTATCAGCCTTTTTATTCACCTCGACAGGCCTGATATTGTGGAAAATCATGAAAACCGCTCAAGATATCTACACCATTACTATAAAACAAATTGTAAGGTTTCAGGAGAGGATGCATTTTGAAAAATTCACCTCGTCCAAGTTCAAAATGGCCGCCAATCGGCCATTATTCACTTTCACATGGCCGTTATTTGGTAAACCGTGCTAGATGGCTAGACTATTAAACAAAATGTGTGATTTCAGGAGAGGATGCATCTTGAAAAAATTCGACTTAATAAAATTCAAAATGGCCGCTTATCGGCCATTATTCACTTTCACATGGCCGATATTTGATCAACCGTGCTAGATGACTAGACCATTACTATAAAACGAGATGTGAGATTTCAAATGAGGAAGCATCTTGAAAAAATTTGACTTGATCAAATTCAAAATGGCCGCCTTTTCGGCCATTATTCATTTTTACATGGCTGATATTTGGTAAACCGTGCTAGATGGCTAGACCATTACCTGAAGACTATAAAACAAAGTGTGAGTTTTCGGGGGAGGATGCACCCTGAAAATTTTTAACTTACGAATTCAAAATGGTTGACATTCAGCATTATTTACCTCGATAGGCCTGATATCAGGTAATCTGTACTAGATAGCTAGACCATTACTATAAAACAAAATATGACGTTTCGGGAGAGGATGCCTTTTAAAAACTTTCGACGCAATCGAATTCAAAATGGCCGCCCATCGGCCACTATTTACTTTCACATTGCTGATATTTGGTTAACCATGTTAGATAGCTGGACCATTACTAGAAAACAAAATGCGAGATTACAGGAGAGGATGCATCTTGAAAAAAATTGACTCAATCAAATTCAAAATAGCTGCCTATCGGCCATTATTAACTTTCACATAGCCGTTATTTGGTAACCGTACTAGATGGCTAGACCATTACTATAAAACAAAATGTGAGATTTCAGGAGAGGATGCATTTTGAAAAATTTCGACTTGATCAAATTCAAAATGGCCCCCTATCGGCCATTTTTCACTTTCACATGGGCGATATTTGGTAAACCATACTAGATGGCTAGACCATCACTATAGAATGAAATGTGAGATTTCAGCTGAGGATGCATCTTGGAAAATTTCGACTTGATCAAATTAAAAATGGCCGCCTTCAGGCCATTATTCACTTTCACATGGCCGATATTTGGTAAACCGTGCTAGATAGCTAGACGATTACTATAGAATGAAATGTGAGATTTCAGCTGAGAATGCATCTTGAAAAATTCTGACTTAATCAAATTCAAAATGGCCCCCTATCGGCCATTATTTACTTTCACATGCCCAATATTTTGCAAACTGTGTTAGATGTTAGTCCATTACTATTAAACAAAATTTGAGGTTTCGGGGGAGGATGCACCCTAATTTTTTAACTAGTGTATATCGAATTCAAAAGACCATAAATCAGCTATTAGTTACCTCGATTGGCCTGATATCGGGTAAACCGTGCCAGATAGGTAGACCATTACTGGGATACTGATTAGGATCATTAATTTCAATGGAGGTTTGCAATCTCTGACAGACTGTCTATTTTTTATCTTACTCTTAGACTGAGCTTCTTAGACCTAGTTGTCTTGCGTCTTGATTTTTGACCTAGCCTAGGACTACATTAATAACCCTACATAAAATTGCTTAAATAAAATTCTAATTCGGAGCGGGAGCTCCTGGACTTATGTAGTCTTTTTCTTTTATGCTCAAAGCTCTCATTGTGACGGGAGATCAATATTGTCAATATCCATTCATCTGTCAGGTCTTTTTTATCAGTAAGATCAAACAACAACTTTTATTATTGTTGTTGTTGCTGTTGCTACTGCTGTTGTACTAAGCACATCGATTTGTAATTTTATTATCCATGATGGTTGTCCCAATTGGAAGTAAGCACCCAATAATTGCCAATGTTTTCTGATCTTCTCAAAACTCTTCTCAGAACATTCACTGACAGATTACTCTGGTATATTCAAATATAAGATTGTAATCAAACACTACCATACAATTCGAAGTAAATGCTATGCAGTCTGCAATATTTATCTGACTTTAGCAAATTATTCTTATAACATAATCTGACTGATCACCCTGTTTAAAATCTAAAATTGTCTAATTTGCATGGCCACTGGAACACTTCCTTAGCCATAAATATTATTTGATCTATGCAAAGCTTCCAATGATCATCCCCATCTCCACTTCATTGGTAATCAACTTTTAATTCTGGAAGGTGGAGACTTTCATATATACAGTGAAACCCTGTCCCAGCAGTTAAATGTAGTACTATGGTCGGCCGGTCACCCAAAACGCGGTCAGTTTTTTCACAGCGAGAAATCTATTTCTAACTTGGTAAAACGGCCACATAGATATTTTTTTGAAACAGACTGGCTGCTCAACCGAAGTTTTATCACCAATACTGACTGATAATCAACTCCGGCCGAGTACCGTAATTGCTGGACTATATTAAGCTACTTTTTTCAATTTTTAACTGTCTGCGCGATATACAACAGGTGCGCGATATGTATGGCTGAGGTCTTTAATCCCTCCAATTGTCTGATCACTGATCTGAGTAAAATAAGTAGTTTTGTCACAGCTAGCTTGGTTATGCTGTGTACACATGTCGACACCTGCTGTGACAGGTAGCATCACTCATCCATTAATGAATACGGCTCATTAGCATTAGTGTGTAATATATAAGAGGGGATTTGTCATGTCACCTACAGTATCACTCTTATTCTCAGTTGGAAGGATTTCCTGTTCAATTATAACTGACATGCAGCGTGTCACACGCTGAGCTGTTATTCTGACACAACTCAACAACATGTCGCCCACCACATATGGCCAATATACAAAGCTGGCTAAAGTGACAAAACTCACATGATGTCCTACGGCAAAACTACACAACAGTTTTTAAGCTGCAAGTGATTTGATATGACTGGCAGTAAATCCGCGACATTGGGAAAGCAATGCTTGTTCTGCTCCCATAAGTCATTGCGAAACACATGGTAGCTGGCTCAATTCTGGTGTAATGTTAGGTGACCGTGGTCCACTAGTGATACAGCACTTTGTGTTGTTGTAAGCCACGCCAAGCTGTGAACACACATGGCAAATACAAGACGTTGATCATATGTTGGCTAAAGTTGGGGATAAGGTTGACTTGTTACTTATGCCAGACAAGCATGTCTGCTCTGTTAATCACCCTATTAGCCCACAAGTCATCTCGGGTGCTGGCACAAAGTCGAGCCTTTACGCTTCCACGCTCACAAAACATGCAGTTGTCTACATCTGGCTTATTGATACAGGGCTGTCATTTGTTTCTCTCCAAGTTTTGTATAACAAAGTCAAGTCAGCTAATTTCCATTGAAACTTGCCGAATATCGGTGATGCTGCTTCAATGCTGTGATGTTAGACCCGCATTGAACCAGCATTGTGCCGCCATTATTTATGCATTGAAATAGACATCAACTTCAAACTGTTAACATCGTAACTTACAGTTAATCCTTGTAAAAAAATAGCAATCAATCGATGGCAGGACCCCTCAGCCGTTGGCTCTGTCCATCAATATCAAGAAATAATGAGAAAAAATGACCCCCACTACCACCATGTCAATTTTTTTTAAAAATGGCTACGGAAGCCATTTTGTTTTTAATGGATTCATCCCAAAAGTTAATCAGATCATCAGAAATACCTAGAGAACAACCATACAAAATTGAATGCAATCCAACCAACGGTTCATAAGTTATTGTGCCCACAACCTTTTTAGGCGGACATCTTGGAAAATGGCCGCTTATGGCTTGGTGCCAAAAAAAAAATATTGGATGAATTGCTCAGGCACATAGGTCATGTTTGTAAAAAATAAACAAAATTCATCTGTTAACTTTTTAGTAGGAGCCTCTGGTGATCACTATAGCCCACAGCCTTAATGGCTGAGGGGTAAAAACAAACATTGATTTTACTTAAATGATGATGTGACTTCTACACCAAGAAATATTTAAATGAAAATATTTCCACAACTTGTTCATCTAATATTTGTTAAATATTTTTTGCAAGGGTATTAGTTGAGGTAGATTTTGATCTTTGTGACACAATTTTACAATGCAACCTGTTTATGGTCAGTGGTGACCTGGTTGAATTGGCTGTCAAAAATTATATGACTTGCAACAAAAAAGAGGTAATCCCTGTTAAATTATCACATATTACAGGCAGGAAAAGGAAACAAACTACAAATGATTATTCTGATTTTAATGTATTATAATTATTATCTTTCTTGTGCTAATTGAATGCAACTTTTTTTAATAATGTAGATTGTAGGTCTCTATGTGTTTTAATGATTATATTTAATCATGCCAAAATTTTTAACATTTATATATATTATAATGGGGCCTAAATAAATAAATTTTTACTTGAGGTACCACTTCGTCAATGAGACATTTTTTTGAGAGTCCCTCAGTACGTCCGCTTAGTGAGATTCTATGGTTTTACACAATGAACAAGAATAACAATGTGACATAGTAATTTTATCAAATGAAAACTCTACTATGAATGACTTGCAACCATTTGGAATACACTAAAATTATTTCCTTGGAAAATATCAAAATACCACTATTATACATTTCATTTGAGTGAATTTTCAGAGTTGAATTTCACAATTCATTTTTTTCTATTCTTTCTAATGCTTTTAAAATTTATAATAATACCCTATGTATTTTCTTATAAATGAATGGTGATTATGTTTTTTTTGTAAAGCAGGAACAGACAAGGACTCTGGTGTGCAGATATTCACCAGTCGGGCAGCATCAGGCATACTCACAAATGATCTCATCAAGATTATGGAAAATGAACAGGTAATTTTTGCAGAATATCATCTAGCCTATCATGTCTAATCAATAAGTTTGGAATAACGATGTACATGCACTAGTTTATCTATTCATTGTTTCCGCTCTAATGCAGTACTGAAATTGCTGTTATCTTTTTCATCTAACACATTTAGTCTATTGACCTTTAGGCCATTATGTTTTTTTTCTCTGTTTTAGATGAGCGCGCGCATTAGATTTAGGCTGCGCATTACCAAAAAAAAACATGGTTTTTTTTCTGCTCAGCCAGCGTATTAGATTGTTGCTGATTTCCGAAAAAAAACAATCAATTTCGGGAGATAAAAAAAACATTCTGAAAAAAACAAGTTCATTTCAAGAGATAAACTTGTTTTTTTTTCGTCGCCCTCATGACCTTTTTTTGAAAAAAGATCAAATTTTTTTTTTATTTAGTCGCCCTCATTAACTTTTCCAGAAATATGTCCAATGTTTTTTTATTTTGTTGCCCTCATTAACTTTTCTAAAAATTAGTTCAATGTTTTTTTTTTTAAATGTTTTTTTTTTCCCGCCCTCTCTTATTAGATTATGGATTTTTTCTGATCTAATACAGATAAATTAAAACAAGTGGCCTTAGTGGTCGAAACCTGTCCACGCTTATAAAGCCTCAATCCACAAATCCACTGACACAGCCGGAACAACCCCCGAAACATACTGAAAAGCGACTGTACCATATTTTTAGGTGTATAGCCACTGATGCTTACAATCTAGGATTTTGCCGAAATTTGTCACTCAAAATGTTGATAAATAGATAGTCTTGTGTCTTCCCGAGTCAATTGCAGTCCCGCTCAATCATGGCTAATTACTTCAGCAGCTATTTGTTTGTTTGTTTTTAATATAGTCAAGACGTCTAGTGAAATAATATTTCATAAAAACGTTGCATTTTTTTTTTTAAATATCATATAGTCATTTAATAATTCAATTATAAAGAATAATCTTCTAATCAGGCTTCGATTGCTACCCATTCTGATTGATACATGGCGTTGATCGCTGGAAGCTTTTATTTCATTCACCAGATGTCGCTGTCGGCGGTGACGTGACTTGCCTATTCATATACACTGTACCTACTGAATATTAGCGGATTTTATAATTAGAGGCCTACATATTTCACTGCAATGTATATGATTTACTCCTAATGTAATTTTCAAATTGAAGTCAATGGTATCCTAAAGTACAGATGAAATGAATCATGATAAAAAGTTTAAATAATATTACAAATTGGCCCACAATGCATATATTTGTCTTAATTAGAATAAAGCTCGATAGATTACTATTTATATTAGATCTACTGTGTTATAGTCACTTACATTTATCTAGTATGAATGTCAATATCACAATAGCTTGTCACAAATTTTAAACCCAACTGATGAAACTGCATTGTTTTTTATGTGGCATAGGGCCAAGGGCTTCAGGTGCTTTCACTGTTATTTTA
Source organism: Flabesymbios commensalis (assembly GCA_964017125.1). NCBI lineage: Eukaryota > Metazoa > Annelida > Polychaeta > Terebellida > Flabelligeridae > Flabesymbios > Flabesymbios commensalis. Next base: position 91,210,451 of record OZ024902.1, read on the forward strand.
GTGTCACAAATTTGTCACAAATTTTAAACCCAACTGATGAAACTGCATTGTTTTTTATGTGGCATAGGGCCAAGGGCTTCAGGTGCTTTCACTGTTATTTTAGTGAATTTTGTTAATCCAATAAAAAAAGTAAAAGCGTCTGAGGTGGTCTCAGAAATCACAAGCGCAAACATTTACTCAGGAAGGCTGACTGCAAAACCACCCACCCCCGGGCACCCACCTGATTATTTTCTTGTTTTTTTCACTGAGGGACAATCACGTCCCCAATAAGTAATTTTGTACTATTTTTTACAGAATAACTATGTATTTTCCAGACAGTAAAATTCACAGCTGAGCCCATCGAAGATAGCATTTATCAATGGGGTGTTAAACTCTATGGATTTGACTGTGGGAGTGAGCTGGCTGCTGACCTTGCTGAAGTTAATACACAGTTTGGATACAACTACATTGAACTTCAATTGGTAATAAATACCATTATTTATTTTGACATCTGGCAAAAAATGTAAATTTTGTCAAAAAAATTATTTTCTCTTCTGTTATCTGTCTGACATGACTAATTTGATATACCATATATCCCCGTGTATAATTCGATGTTTTTTCTTAGCTATTCATGTCACAAAAAGGGACCTCGTATTATACATACATGTAGATGTAGAATTTAATACAAATTTTTAGCTCTCTAGCGGTAAGTTCAGCGGTAAGTTCTCTAGCGGTAAAACGTATACCCAGTCAGCGTGTTTGGTAAGCAGGCCTATACACACGATACAACGAGACTGTGCCTTTCCAACTAGCAGCAAACAAGAGACGTTCACCCAATGCTGGTACATTGTTGGGCCACTGTCTGCGACGCTGACACAACATTGTACCAGCATTGGGTGAATGTGTCGTGTTTGCTGAGAGCCCCCGTCTCACATTCCCGCCGACGCGCGTGGCACCTTTGACAACCACGGGCAGATAAATGACGCAGTTAGTCTGCAACCAATTCACACTCCTGACCTGTTCATTTATATTAATAATGATTTAATCTAAGATCGCCTCATATGGGAGTGTTCTATTGTGTACGACAAATCTGAACATGATATTTTCATATTGGAATGAGAGAATGTGTTGACGAAATATAACAAGATATCACAGATTATATCTCCTATCGCAAATTCTATACATAGAGGCCTCAGAATGTTCATATTGCTGGGATAACATTAACGCCTGCCGCTGTTGCCGCGGCTGATACGGAATTGAGCAAATAGTGGTATCTGTTAGCTGTAGTTCATGGAGCGCTGCTGTGTTATTGCACCCTGACACTTATACAGCCAAATACCTCTTGTGTCTAGACAATGCGGCTAGTCTGCAAATGTTTTACAATCACATTTCATCTTGGAATGTTCTTATTTGAGCACGACGATATAAAAATATAGTCTTTGTAATATATAAAATAAAATAATATAAATTTGTCGGCGAAATATAAATACGGGTATTTTAAAATCTGTGTGTACATGTAGCCTATGCAGGCCTCAGAATGTCTGCCGATCGAGACAGTCCCGATGACATCCACTGCCTAAAAAATTAAAATACAGTATCTGCTCACTTTATAAGTAAGCAGATACTGCCCTTTGGTTTTGCAGAGCTGTACTGTTGCCGCTGTTCCCATCATTGAGCATCGTCTATGCAGGTGTCACGGCGCTATTTAGTAGAATAAGATAATATCCATGCCTCACATTTAGATGGCCCGGAACGCTGCCCACCGGGACACTGCCGACATTCAAAATTTGAGGTCTATTATACAGAGGGGTAGACGTTTTTCAGGTCATCCGAGGCCTCAAACTCTTAACATGGCGTCGCACTATACGCGGGGATATACGGTAAATGGTCATGAGACTTTTTTCTAATTATAGTCTCTTATAAACAATGATTAGAGGGTGAAGCCTAATCCTGTTGCAGATGGTCGTTGTTTACTTTGCCTACCTGCTTCTAAAATTAAGAACAATAATACTTTCCTGTTTTTAAACCATGACAGAATATGGTTAAAAGCTGTGATTTTGATCATCTCAGACTCACTTCGTTATACATCTACATTAGTTATATATGTACATCTGCTATATGTATGCTTATACATGTATATGTAAATTGCTATCAAATCATATTCTTTTAAAAGTAATTGTTTTAGTGTGTATTCTTTACAGGATTTTGCAGTCGGATTGTATCCTTTCTACCCACCACTAGTGAAGGTTATCAGACCTAGATTACAGGTTTGTCATGTCCTATGTGATTTGTAAAATGTGACCTGTGTTTGTAGCACTGTAGTTGCAAGTATGAGATTTAAAAAAATTACAATAATGTACTTTAGGATTGTCTCACTATATGCTGATAGTTATAATGAGATGCTGGGAAAAGTGATATGTGGTGATGGAATTTAATTGGCGATGATTGATCTATCTATTGATAGCTTCAAACAAGATTACAACTAGGCCCATGTATATGTTTTCCTATTTTTCAGCACAAGTAGGTTATAACAAAATCTGGATAATTTTTAAGTTTAAATCACCTTTTATTTATGCGTAATTTTTAAACACACCTTATAATTACAATTTTTTTAGAGCGAAGCTCTACTGTTCCATTTGTCTGGGCTAAATGTATTTTGGTGTCTATTTATTCCACGACAATGACGTTAAATTCGTTGAGCTGAGAACATATCTAACGTTATGTGTCTGTTAAAAAGAACTTTTTTCATTGCAACACGAGCTCCGATTTTGAGATTTCTATTTAGATGCTCAGATAAACACAGTTAAATATCTGTCTTTCTGTTATATCATGTCAGCCTTTAGAGATTACAAGTGGCCCAGTAAACAGCGTACAGGTCAACCAAGTGAACTACATGTATATACAGTTCACTGGGTGAACATGTCCTCCTCTGTCTCCTGCCTCTGTCCAGTTAAATAATTAGGTCAGTTCGGTGACGTCACGCGTGAACCCGCTGCGCGACGTTAGCTGCAGACCAACAAGCAGAGTTCTGATATGCACGGCACGTGCATTAGGCCTCTACACAGTGACACCGCCCAGCAAACACAAGGCTACACAACCAATGCTGTCAACCAAGGCATTCAACCAATGCTGTTTCAATGTTGGCCAGCGTCGCCGTAGTTGGCCCAACATGGAAACAGTATTCGGTGAATGCCTCATGTTTGCTGGTAGGACTGCATCATATTTCTACAGATCTGTAGAAATACGATGCAGTCTTCCTACCTGCCCAGAAAACACAAGGTAGTACATCATCATGTATCTGTATCCCGGGTTCTGTATCTATGCAGATACAGTCATGTTATAATTATGTCTTTATAATATTCTGCCTCCATTCTCTTGTCTACTTAAAAAGCGCGACAAGCAGTTCATGGGAGATATTTTTTTTGCTAGGGCCAAGCAAACACTCACACAAGACATTCAACCTATGCTGTTTCAATGTTAGGCCAGCGTCGCCGTCGTTGGCCCATCATTGAGAAACTAACAGCTCCAACAATTTTCATCGTGTTTGTTGGGTACATAGCCAGCGGCTCCGGTAATCCTGGAGGTGTCGGTGACGAAATTTTGCTGCCCTAGGGGAGGGGCTGTCCAATTAAATTCTGATCAATATAATTATAAATAGTATAAATTGTTTTAGAGGTAGGCCTAGTCGTTTGTATATTAAATACATGTAGCCCTATACGTGTGTTTGCATTTTATATTGTTTGTTAATGGAATGTTAGTTTATATAATCTCATTCTGAAATATTATTTCACCTATTGATATATTTTGATAATATGATCTTTGGATAAGATTGTAATATAGTAGACCTCGATTAAAAAACGGAGAAATGCAAATTTGACTAGGCCTAAAATAATTATAGGAATATGCAGGCTTATCGGTTTAATTGGCCTGCTATTGTTATAAATAATCTACAAACACACAATATATAATACTGGTATTGTATGACAAAGTAATAATAATTGCAAAAAACTTTGAACGGACTTCAGATAGACTTTAGACTTCAGACTTTCAACTTCAAATTTTGGGCGTTAGACTCTGGACTTCGGTTTCAGACTTAGACAACATACAACTGACAGACTTCAGACTTTGGTTTCAGACTCGGATTTTAGACATACTTTGGACTTCAGACATTGGACATAATTCAGACAGTTTTCGGACATCAAACTTAACATTTCGTCAGACTTCGTACATCAGACTACCGATTGTGGACTTTAGACATCAGTGTTCAGACTTCGTATTGTGGACTTCGGACATACTTCAGACGTTGGATTATAGCCTTTATTGTCAGACATCGTACAGACTTCAAACTTCGGACTCAAAGACTCGGTCAATTTATTTGTCACACAACAAAAACAAACATACATATGTAACCAAATAAGCTCACAAAATACATTATAATATATGTTATGAGGATCAGGAGCACTGCTGATCAATGGTGATCGCTATCATGCAGACCACTTCAGACAGACTTCGGACAGTCTTCAGACTTATGACAGACTTCAGACAAACTTCGGACAGACTTCAGACGTCAGACTCCCACTTCAGACTTTAGACCTCGGCCAGACTTCGAACATAAGGATTTGGATTTTGGCCTTCAGACTTTGAATTTCACACTATAGATTTAAGACTTCAGACAGACTTCGAACTTCTGACATCAGAATTCGAGCTTCAAACTTTGAACTTTAGACTTGAGTTCAGATTTTAGACTTTGGATATACTTCGGACAGACCTCATCCTTCGGATTTTGAACTTCGGTCTTTGAATTTCAGACTTTGGACAATATAGGCTACTTCAGATTTCTTCGGACTTAAAGAGTTCAGACTTTGGACTTCAGTTCAGAGTTTAGAAACCCTCACTGGGTTTTAAACTTTAAACAGTTAAATAATAAATTCAACACCATTTTCTATGACTATGACTATGATTAAAATAAGCAAAACAGTTAAGCAGCTTTAATAATTATTGTGAGACAGCTTCATTTTAGCTGTCCGTAGAACAATAACCCTGAAGGTCGACGCAAGTTCTACTTCAGTGCCGTCAGGCTCTAGTTTAAGGATGCTGTCAAAATTTAAAATGGCCACCAGAGGTCAACTCCAAATTTTTTTGTGAGCACAAAAACTCTAAAACTTAGTCAGAAATTATTCGAATTTTACTGTCACACTCCCCACGATATGGAGATGTGCAGGTGACTTTTTCAAGGTTTTTTGAAATTCAAAATAGCCGCCACAGATCAACTTCAATTTTTTTGTGGGCGCAAAAACTGAAGTTGTAGTCATAAATAATTCACTTTTTACAATCACATTACCCACCATATAGAAATGTGCAGGTGATTTTATTGAACTATAAAATGGCCACCACAAGTCGGTTTTTTAAATATTTGGCGGGGGATGATATAGGACTTCAGGCCTCTTGTTTTATTTTTATGTTTTTTCAATCACAGGGTTCAATGATGCAGAGGGTTACAAATATGGAGATGCTAAAGCTATCTTACTGGAACTTTACAAAAGACATGTGTAGTGTCTTAGTTGATGTAAAAGCTTTCTTGCAGCAGTGGGCAAGGTTATTCACTTTTATTTATAATTAGATATATGCCAAATTATGAAGCATAAAGTTGATTCATTTAATAATTAACTCAAAAATTTACATTCAGAGTTGAAGTACTACATTTCTTTTTATCAGGTGATTTATCAAGCTAAAATGAAATTAATGTCAAAATATAAATGTTGTAGACTTGAAGTTGGAAGTGAGAGGAATGACAGAAAGCGATATCCACATGGTTCTTATGTTGACATAGAACACCACCTTCTTCGTTTAGCATTGGTAGGAAATTGATGTTATTAGAAGTACAGTGCACCTAATTTATCATGTACCGGCTATATTTTTCAAGTTTTTTTATTTGTGTTCATATCTTTTTGCACTGAAGCATCTACCATTGAATGTTAACTCACGAATTTGTGGCCTGTTATATGCATACACTATATTATTGTTTGATGCGCATTTCCCCATGCAACTTGGCTTCTCTCTGAAGAAGTTATTCTTACCATACGTTGGATTGTCACCCAACGCTGTTAATACTGTGTGAGTACAACAATGCAATTTTAATATAATTTGTAAAGTAAGTTGTGTACAATCATCCCTCTGCTTTTACCTTATGAACAACTACTTTTTAAGGCACAAGACTAATTCATGAGGTTAATAATTTACCATATTTCGCTTTTTATCAGTTTATTAGTAGTGGTGCAGGTTAAATTTGAGATATATTTTTTTGCCACTGAGCCATAAACAGCCATTTTCCAAGATGTTTGCCCAGAAAGCTTGTGGGCGCGATATCTTATGAAGCCTTTGTTGAATCGCATTCAAATTTGATACGGTGGTTCTCTAGGTATTTCTGTAGCTTGGCGCACTTACCCACCCAATAAAGCTGAATTCAAAAATGCTGCGTATGACATCAAAAATGGCCACTGCTTGGACATAACATCCTTTCCTTGTAAACACGCAGATTTGTATTCAGCTTAATATATGTGCTACTCAGTTATGGAAACACCTCTCATATGCATTCATTTCGACTTGATACTATACTAGGGGTGCATGCACAAGAGAGGGAGAACTATTGTATTCAGGCCTGACAAAGTGGTGAGGGCTGCCCGTGCATTTAAAGCCTGACACTCTGTCCCAAATGGGATTGAAATTTCTGAAATTTGGAAAGCCCTGGTATTACATGTACTATCAGGACATTCCTACTATTTTACTTTTCAAATGAGCAGACACGGCATTATAGTATAGATTTGATATTTTGTCGTCAAAATCTAACGTCTAAAGACGTCAGTTTCTGACGTCTAAAATCTGTCCCTACACTGTAAGAATCTAATTATTTGTAATGGCCGTAGGCCTGTGCCATAGGTATTCAAATTATTCAGAAAGAGCTGAGTAAGACATTTATGATAATTTCAAATTGAAAAAAAACCCTTTGATTTTTATGGGTTATACAAAAATAATTCAGCGCTCTAAGGGTGAAAACCAAACCAGCTTTCCAATGGCCACTATGTGAATTTTTGTTAGTATTATAAAAAGAGAATGTTATCAATATTCTTGTGATTGATGAATCTAATTCGGGAATTCTATAAATGTAGATGCTAACTTTCTTTATATTCCATCACACAGGTCAGTGAAGTAAATCCAAGATGTAATAAAAGATATCAAATATCTGGTGACAAAAGGTTAGATCCGGCACCTCTTCTCCCCCCACAGGTAATTATTGGAGCTGACAATATAAGCTAATATGTGAAGTAAAAAAACGGCTAACTTGAAATATTTGTTTAAATTGAGCACAAATATTTGAAAATTTTGATGTTTAGACACACATTTTATTCCCGAAAACTGATTTGTTCAGCCAATAAAATAAATTAAAAATGACAATAGTTGTGATCAGCAATATAAGGGTTAATATGAAATGTTGTTACAAAATTATGTGTATAAAATTTGTAACTTAACAAACAAACAAACAAACAAAAAATCTTGACCACTGAATTGCTAGTATTATTTATATTATCTTATAAATGTATTTTATGCAAACTCAATATAATGCTATATTGCCTATGACTATTGGCTCGGCCCATAGAATGCAATATGTTATATCCCAACAAGAGCATGGGCGTAGTGCTGCCAGTCAGGAAGCATGGTCCAGCCAGGAGACCTAAGCAGGGTGTGGGCTATTCTGCGATGTCTGGAATCATTTCAAAAAATATTTAAGAATATATTTAAATTATCTACTCGCCATGATTCTAATCAAACTTTATTTGATTGGATTTTGCTGATATAAAAACACGCTATGCTTCGATGTTTAACAGTAAGGATTGTTATGTCATGTCCGCCTTCAACTCCAGTATTGTAGCTCCTAGTATAACTCATTTATTGACACTGTCATGTATATACCGTATATATATGTCTGATTTTTTCATTGAAGTATTTTAATTTCAGTCAAAGAAAAAAAGGCAAGAAGAATTTTGGGCAGCTGGTGTTGGGTACGGACATTCAAGGCGTCCTGAGTGGGATCACAATGCATACCTTGCAGCTCAACGGGAAAAAGATAAACAAGTATACAATCATTGTAATTCAAATTAAAATGAAGTGATGTCCTAAAAATGTTAATGCAGCATTTCCCATCGCAGGCCATTTTGTACTGCTCGTTAGGGACTTGGGAAAGACAAAAAGATCTATAAATCGGGACTTTGACATTTGCGTTGATATGAGGGAAAATTCACTGAATCTTCAGAAACAATTTTCCTGGCTGAAAAGTGATGTAAAACACTATTCTACTTCTAATTGTAAAGACTTGAAAGGCCTCACATCCAGATGTCACAAGCACATTAACCCTTTGTCCGCCAAATTATTCAATCTGAATTTTCATCCACTTGAAGTTGTGTCTCGCTGACGCGATCCACAACTTCAATGAGTGAAAATTGTTCAGATTTGACAAAATGGAGGTCGTCTGTTTTCAAATATTGCTGAATAATGTCACATTTTATCTTTAACATGTTTAAAATGCGGTACTTAATGTGCTAATAAAAAATGAAAACCCTAATATATGCGACACCAGCAGTTAAAGTGTTAATCTCACTATGTAGCTTCTCGTGTTATATCTCACACATTTCAAACATGACAGCTACTCTGCCATTAAGACTCACTGTTGACATAATAATAAAAAGAATAATCAAATAATAGTAGAACATAATGTTTCGTTATTTTCCTGTGATCAATGATTTTTAAGAGGATCCTCAATAGACAATAGATTTTATCTGCGGACATGTTGTCTGCAGTTAAAGTCTATTTTGGCCATCAAGCCCTAGAAGCTACCATTGTCACCTACATAGTCTGATTGTCCTCTGTTGGTACCACCAGCTTATTTACAAAGAGATCATTTATGAACATGCCCTAGTACTGCAGTCATGTCTTTAGGGACACATTATATTTTAAGCCCATTGAAAAATCAAGGGCAAGTGGGGACGTCGCCTCTAACAATCAAGGAAATATTATCTGACATTCCAATATCCAAAGTGTAAATCAAGGGTTATGGGACTTTGAGTGGCATAAATCCCAACTTTACAAATCATAAAATGTGTTTTTAAATGTGTTTTATTGTGTACACATTTTGCTGTATACAGTACTATGTTTAGATTTTACACATAATATTTCATTCACAGTTTGCTAATTGCATTTCCAGTATACTGAAGATGATATAATATTTTAATACATTTTTCTGCAGCATAATCTGAAATGATGGTCACAATAAGATTTTGAATATATTTCATTTTCAGGGTAGCAGTAATTTTATAGCAATTAATTTTTTATTGTAGATTGAAAGTGTTCTTCACAAGATTCTTATTGAACTAAAGAGACTTTATGCTAATCATGCACCACAATTAAAGCCACGAAGGCAGCAAGCTGCCTGTAACAGTGAAGAGAATGAAAGTGTTGATCCTGTTGAAGACATGTATCACATACTTGAGGGCTCTGCAATTATTCCATACATAGAGGTAGAAATAATGAGTATAATGTCAAGATCATCTTTTTCAGCCTATGATTGGAAATATTTTTTAAGATTTGCTTACATTTTCCTGGACACCAGTTAAACATGCTATGCAATGGCTTGTGAAAGTTAAACCTTTTCTGGCTTTATATTTTATTGGTTCATGTACAATGAGGCTTAGATCAATTAGTTCTAAGCTTGAATAAAACAATTACCTTAGAAGTATTCCATTGCTCAAATAATAAGCATATAGAGACATTTTTGCTATTTCAATTTCTAGAATGATTTTGATATATTTGACATAAATTTTGATGGGTTTTTTTACTTGCAATGTTATTACAATTATTTCATGTAATCCTTGAATATTTCATTTCTGTTCCAGCAAAATTTCAAGGCAGATTCTTTTTTAGAAATTTGCAGACACACATCGGTATGTATTGCATCAGGCTTTTCAGGCCTCAGCCAAAATTTTAGCGGATGCCTATTGTCGTCACCAGGCGCGTCCGTCCGTCTGTCTGCCACTTTTAGCACTATAACTTGTTCCGCATAACTGCAATGCACATTAATCTTCACATACAGGTTAAGCGTGACTAAAGCTTGACTAATTTCACATTTGACCTTTCTGTGACCCCTATGACTTTTTTCCAATCGACAATTTTTCTTTTTAAAGCGATTCACTCAACAATTTTTTATGTTTCGCTCGAAAATTTATACCAGATATACATTTTACTAATAGCTCGGATGAGTTTGAAATTGAGCGAGATTCTGACAGAAACTAGGTCATGGCGGCCAAAATTGCCGATGATCGGCCATTATTTTTTTAATATGCGTAATATCTGGAAAACCGGACCAGATAGCTAGACCATTACTATAGAACAAAATGTGCAGTTTCAGGTAGAGATATACCATAAAAAATTAAACTTGATCAAAATGGCCGACCGAAAATTTCAATAATCGCGGCGGGCTATTGTCGAATGTGGTCTTGTTTCAAATGATTTTCACTTTTAAACGATGATTAGAGGCTGAGGCATTTTTCCGTCGCCGACGGGCCTTGTTAACTACTATTACTAGCGTTTTCTATTTTACTGTACATTATTCCCGCTTAAGCTCAGAAATAACGTTTTATGGTTATATGCTTTTTTATTATTTTGCAGGTTTATAAAGTCACATTAGATACAGTCAAAGAAATTGGTGAGTAGAATATCTTCACCTTACAGATTTAACACTTTCAGCGTGGGGACCGTCTCTAGGTGTTAGAATCTGACGTCTATAGATGCCAGTTCCGATGTCTAAAAACGATACCTGCACCGAAAGAAATAAATTTATTAATGGCTGTAGACCCAAAACATTGGTTTTCAAATGAAGCGGAAAGAGCTAACTAAGACAGTTATGTTGATTTTAAAATGAAAAAGCTCTTTCGTTTCCATGGTTTATACAAACATATTTCAGCAGTGTAAGGGTTAACCCTTGTCCTGCTATGGATGTTTTAGATCAATCAAAATACCACCTAATTTTGATAAAATAGTTTTTAATAGATACTTTGTTGATCCAATAATTTAATTTTAAACATGTCTATTTTTCATAAATAGTAATATTTTTCATCATTTGAAGCTGGAAATTGCGTTAGCAATTCCAGTTTCAAATGACGAAAAATACAATTGAAGCAATTTAGCAGGACAAGGGTTAATGTCTTATGCCAAATATCCGGTGAATTTTTGGTGTAAAATAAGCTGAATTTCAAGCCCTGTCGATATGGTGATTTTTTCAGCCATGCAGCCGCGCCTGCTCAAGCTTCTAAGCCGCTTGCCAGACCAAGAACATTCTGTTTATGACCTACTGCACTCCCTGGAAGAGAAGGTTGGTATACCCATTCAAATACACAATTTAACTAATACAGCATATTTTCTGATGAGGAATGTGCTACACTAGCCTACACGATCACTGGTGATTATAAGTAAGACCTAAGAATCAGAATCTAGCAGCTTTCACCTGGTAGGGTGATGTTTACAGTAAGATCAGGCAAGTATGAAGATGCAGATTCACCGGTACATGAAACATGTAGACCTACACATGAAAGGGCACTATAATGTAGAGACTTACTGGTATTGTTCCAGTGCAATCTATTGTTATTATTATTCAAATGAAGTAAATGCTCTAAAATTGTCTGACTATTATCTGGGACTTCTTACCTTGGAGTTAGAGCATTGGTTACTTAGCATATCCAAGATCATCTCCACGACATTTCCTTGAACATGTTGAAAGAATGAACCTAAACTCTCTTGAATTGTCAATTTTAATCTGATCTTCAAAGGCAATTCTTGAACTGATTACACATTCCATTACCTTGTATAAACAATTCATTTTCTTATTGAAACATTTACAATAATGTAATACAAAATTTATCTTGCTGCATCGCTCATGGCTACTGATGAGCGTTACATTTCAATAGTAGTGTCTGTGTCAAGGCAATTCCTTGACCTTGAAATTTCTGCATATATGTCAAACGTTTATTTATGATGAAAGTGGTAGGTGGCTATGATTTGAAAGTAGGTAGGCTGGAATAAATACAGGAGCATGCCAGCTGTTTCACAGGTTCGCGTCATTACATTGTAATTAAATCAGTTGGTTCCCACCCTCAGGTACCCTATTGTGGTTCTCATGTGATAAATTATAGTGGTATAAGGGTTGGATGAAAACAATGTTGTGAGAACTGCTTATCTTAAGTATAACCAGCCGCACAAAAAAGGAATACGACATTTAATTTTTTTTTTTTTTGTGGGTTTGTTACCTGTGTCCTGCCTGTTTTGTAAACTGATATAATTTAAAAATTATTTTTGATACCATTTTAGGCAAGTGTGCTACTGCAACATATCTGTAAAGCGGGTAATGGAAGCATCCCAAAGCCTCCCAAGAAATCCACATCATGTTGTGCCACAGTCAATAAGAAAGGACGGGAAAAATCACTGGCTAATGATTGTGCTTATCCCACAAATGGAGAGCCACAGGCCAGCTCATCAGAGAAAACTGCAGAGGAAAAGCTTGCAAGGTTAATATGTTTTTTTTTTTAATGAATAATTATTGAATAAATTGAAAATGTATTGAATTAATATAATTAGTATCATATTACTCAGAATATGTTTTTTACCTGTTGATTTTAATTTAGTTTTTTAACTTGTGGTTTAAATTGTTACATTTTTGGGTAACAGAAACAAATGTTTGCATAGTTTAGCAGGGATTCAATTGCTTACCGGTTTACTCTTAAGATACTGAGCAATTGAAGTTACACAATAATATATATGTATATTTACAAAAAAATATGTTATGTAAATAATGTGATACGTGTCTTTAACTTATTTTGTTTACGCTAGTTTCTTTGATGTAATTTCAGAGACTTTCAGGTGTTATTCAGAGATGTGAAAGGTAATCTATTTGACTTACATTTCGTGGTACCTTTATGATAAATATCCAATAATATTTATTCCATGTAAGCTATAATGTACTCTGTCTGAAATTAGTGTGAAGAAAGTAGTATAATAAGCTATGCAATGTGCAGTTATGTTGAAAGAAGAATCATCCCGCTGCCAGTTTTTGACACAATAACTTTACAAAATTTTATATATATTTTTTTTAACTCTTCTAAGCTTTTGCTTTGCTATGCGGAATATGAAAAATCAACAAATAATACAGTAATGATGTTACTATCATATTGTGCACTATGTGGTCACTGGTGCTCTGCCCTGGAGTACCTGTAATGTAATACTCTTAATACCGGAAAAAATGTCATCTCAAATTAACTAGAAACCACTGCTGCAGATAAGCGGCATATTTGTGTAATTGAAAGTCAATTAAAAAATGTTCAAAACTAAATTCAATGCATTGTATAGCAATACTCATTTGAAAAGGTGAGTATTCAATTAACTCTGAAATGTGTGCATAGCACTCAATTTAGATCAAAATGAAATGAAAAAAGTCCTGGTGGATCACCCTGTCCCTCTTGTTTTTTCCAAATGTCACTCAGATCTCTGATTAAACACTAAAATTCAAATTAATGACTACTGCAAATATTGAAATACTGAGTATGTGTAAGAAAAAGATAACTGCACATAAATTCTGCAGGTGCTATGATGCCATATATGTGGTAGTGCAGTTATCAACCAAATAGTCCCTGATGTTTTCAATTAAATTTGAATTACAGATGCATTTAGCCGCATAGGTATGCCACCAGAGCCACCAGGTGTTGAACATAACAGTCATGAGCCTGAACTAATGGAAATAGCCTTCATGACTGATGAGGTATAGATGAATATTTATTATATTGTTTACACTATTATTAGAAGCATAGATTTCAATTGTTTTGTTTTATAATAGCAATTATCCATTTAATATGTAAACATGTATGCACTATATCTGACAATCTGTGCCGGATAGCAAGACCATTACTATAAAAGAAAATGTTAAGGTTTCAGGGAGTGATATGACCCGAAACATTTTATCAAATTTAAATTTAGTTTATTAATGGTTATTTTATTTGTCAGGTCGTTCTTGTCATCACAATAATTCAATAAAATCTCAAGCTAACAGTTCCATATTAATACCAGTGATATACCTCATGGAAGTCTAGGTCAAGTTCAAAGTTTGTTGACCTCGACCTATTTTTCATTGTCATAGAGGGTATTAAAGGAAAAAGTTTGTCATCACGATATATCCACTCTTACAATTTTTATTACTTCCATATTAATACCAGTGATCGATATGATGAAAAGATGGGTGACCTTGACCTATTTTTCAAGGTCACAGAGGCTAGTAAAGGGAAAAAATTGTCATCACGATATCTCCGCACCTACAATTTATGTTACTTCCATATTAATACCAGTGATCCATATGATGAAACTTCAGGCCAAGTTCAAAGATTGGTGACCTTCACCTTTTTGTCAAGCTCAGATTTTGATAAAGGAAAAGGTTTGTCATCAAGATATCTCCACACCTATAACTTGTATTACTTCCATATAAATACCACTGAGAATATGATGAAACTCCAGGTCAAGTTCAAAGTTGGGTTACCTTGACCTATTTCTCAAGGTGACAGAGACTGATAAAAGAAAATGTTTGTCATCATGATATCTCCACACCTACAATTTCTATTACCGTATATCCCCGCGTATAGTGCGACGCCATGTATAATACGAGTTAAGATTTGAGGCCTTGGATGACCTGAAAAACGTCTACCCCTCTGTATAATACGACCTCAAATTTTGGATGTCGGCAGCGTCCCGGTCGACAGCGTTCCGGGCCATCTAAATGTGAGGCATGGATATTATCTTATTCTACTAAATAGCGCCGTGACACCTGCATAGACGATGCTCGATGACGGGAACAGCGGCAACAGTACAGCTCTGCAAAACCAAAGGGCAGTATCTCCTTACTTATAAAGTAAGCAAATACTGTATTTTCATTTTCCACGGCAGAGTGGATGTCATCGGGACTGTCTCGATCGGCAGACATTCTGAGGCCTGCATAGGCTACATATATATACACACAGGTTTAAAATACCCGAATTTATATTTCGCCGACAAATTTATATTATTTTAATTTATCTATTACAAAGACCATTTTTTAATATCGTCGTGCTCAAATAAGAACATTCCAAGATGAAATGTGATTGTAAAACATTTGCAGACTAGCAGCATTGTCTAGACACAAGAGGTGTTTGGTTATATAAGTGTCAGGGTACAATAACACAGCAGCTCTCCATGAACTACAGCTAACAGATACCACCATTTGCTCAATACCGTATCAGCCGCGGCAACAGCGGGGGGCGTTAATGTTATCCCAACAATATGGACATTCTGAGGCCTACATGTATAGAATTTGCGATAGGAGATATAATCAGTAATATCTTGTTATATTTCGTCAACGCATTCTCTCATTCCAATATGAAAATATCATGTTCAGATTTGTCGTACACAATAGAACACTCCCATATGAAAGGCGATCTTAGATTAAATCATTATTAATATAAATGGTCAGGAGTGTGAATTGGTTGCAGAATAACGGCGTCATTTATCTGCCCGTGGTTGTCAAAGGTGCCACGCGCGTCGGCGGGAATGTGAGACGGGGGCTCCCAGCAAACACGACCCATTCACCCAATGCTGGTACAATGTTGTGTCAGCGTCGCAGACGGTGGCCCAACAATGTACCAGCATTGGGTAAACGTCTCTTGTTTGCTACTAGTTGGAAAGGCACGGTCTTGTTGTATCGTGTAGGCCTGCTTACCAAACACGCTGCCTGGCCTATGTTTAAAGATACGTTCTACCGCTAGAGAAATTACCGCTGAACTTACCGCTAGAGAGCTAAAAATTTATATTAAATTCTACATCTATGTATAATACGAGGTGCCTTTTTGTGACATGAATAGCTAAGAAAAAACATCGCATTATACACGGGGATATACGGTACATGTCCTTCCATTTTAATATCACTGATGTATATAATTAAACTCAAGGATTGGTGACCTTGACCTATTTGTCAAGGTCAAAGAGACTGATAAAAGAAAAAGTTTGTCCTCATATCTCCACACCTGCAATATGTATTGCTTCCATATTAATACCAATGATCCAGGGTAGCCCCCATGAGAGTGACACATAGTGTCTTGATACAAAATGAATGATACTACATTTAATGTGTATTTTCTCTTTTTGATATGTCAAATAAACAAGTCTGAGTGTGATCCATATGATGAAACTCAAGTTCTCGTTCAAGGATGAGTGACCTTGACCTATTTGTCCCTAAATATGATCCATTTCCTCTGTGTTGCTGTTCATAGCCTATGGCAATTCACAGAAAGGCAATAGAGTGGTGTAATTGACAGATGATATGAACAAGTCTGACCTAACAGTCAATCCTTGTGACCCTGTGATCAGTGGGCATTAGACCGGTAATGTATATCAGAGGTTATTAACTGGCTGAATAATGTGCTTAGTACTGCACACTAGCGTTCACAGTGTCGCAACAGCTGCCAGGCATGACGCTTATCAAACAACAGCAATATCCAGCTTATCCAGTGAACATGTTGGGTTAATGTTTATTGATTTTTAAACGACAGGCCAACATTGGTTCAATGTCTCCTATACTGTATAACCAATAAATGCTGTGCCATCCTCTGCGATGTTCTTACAACATTGGACCAGGATATGCTCAGGCTTGTGTTTTCCATGTAGCGAGACGATACTGGGTCACTTGTTGAGTTGTGTCAGAATAACAGCAGTGTGTCAGTTATGATGGAACAGAGAGTAACAGTATAAGTGATTGACATGACATAACAAATCCCCTCTTAATGCACACATCCGTCCTACCAAGCAGTGCTCATTTATGAGGCTACATTTATGGCAAGTGTGATAACGCACAGCAAAATGGCTCTAACTGACTGATTGCACTCGGATCAGTGATCAGACAGTCAGACAGATTAAACAGTGCCCCAGCCATAAATAACCAGCACCATACAGTTCAAAATAATAAAAAAAAGTTTGGCTATTACAGTACTTTTCTTTGATGTTCTTGGGTAATATTACCATTCAATTTCAGAGTCGTGGAGTTATTGTTTAATCATTAGATGACATTGGCAATTTTACTATTATATTTATTTCTTGGGCACTAGACATGCCACATCTCAAAGACCTGATGGCTGTTACAACATGCTGTATTGATCACATGTGGCCTCTTTGAGAATTAATAGTAGTGTAGTAATTCATACTGCACCAATTTTGCTTTATTTTTGTAAAATTTATTTTCAGACAGATACACTTGAATCTCAATATAAGAAGATATTACGTAAAATACAGTTTGATTCCCATGATATGGAGGGTAAGTAAATACTAATTGTATTTACTGCTAGCTAGTCAATTAATTAAAGCCAGACTTTTTTTATTATCGTATACATGTATGTTTTACGGGCAGAAATTACCAGGATGCAATGTCGGGATTTGGAATGAAATTAGAATTCAAATGTATCTTAAAATTGCCGACTGTGTTGAAAGGCATAACTCTTTGGAGGGAGTGGATCAGACAAATGTGGAATAACACGTTGGGGTATTGAAAATCGACATCAGCAGGAACAAAAAAAACAATTTTTATTTTATTTTAGTCAAATCAATGACGGCGGCCCCGTAAAACATATAATAAAAAAGTCTGGTCTAAGTATGTAGTTTCTGATTCAGTTTTTATCACCGGCCCGAAGAGGAAGGGGGGTTTTAGTTGCGCCATGATTCCATCCGGTGTCACGTTTTCTTGTGGGCGTAAAAAACTACTGGTCATTTTGTTGTTTGATATAGAGATGTGCAGGTGATTTTTTCAAGGTTTTACAGACATTCAAAATGGCTGCCACGGATCAACTTTAGTTTTTTTGTGGGCGCAAAAACCCAAAAATTTGGTCAGAAATTATTTACATTTTACAATCACATTCCCCACGATATGGAGATGTGAAGGTGATTTTTTTTAGGTTTTACTGAAATTCAAAATGGCCACTCCATTCAACTTCAATTTTTTTGTGAGAGCAAAAACTCAACAAATTGAAGTCAGAAATAATTCACATATTACAATCACAGTAAAAACCATCTGGAAATGTGCAGGTGATTTTACTGAAATTTAAAATGGCAACCACAAGTTGACTTTTTAAATATTTGTGACCGCAAAAACTGTTACCTAATTTATGGATGGGTTTAATATAGGACTGCAGGCCTCTTGTTATTATATCTCTGGTTAATGAATATTATAAAGTAAATTTAAGATTGTTTTCAATTGATTATCAAATGAAATGTATAAAGGTAATTTAAGCATGTGGTGATTTTACACAGTTGAAGGAATGTATGCGCACAATTATTCTCATGAGTACAAGAAACAACCGCCGCCACAACCAGCTCAGGTATGTACATTAAGCAACGCACACTTTAATGAAAAAATAGACTAATTTTTCAAAATGAAATCCTGATTGAATAAGTACTAAACACAATTTTTGATATTTTGTGCTAGTGACGTCAGAATTATACAAAAAACTATGGAATGTACGCTAATGTGTAGATTACTGTATATGTCAATGCATCTAAGCCACCAGTGTTGATGAGATATTCAATGATTATTTCGAACTTACTGTAGTGTTTGTTCATTAAACACCACCACCCGTGCCGCTGCTCACAAGAGTTTGGAAACCAAATATCTTAAAAACCACATCCTAATCACCATGATGGTGTCTGTTTAAAAATGATTAATTTAGCCCTTGATACTGCACTCTCTAAATTCACCCTCCAAATACTAGCCTTCTGTGACTGACACTGATGTTGCATAACATCCACTGTTGGTTTCCTAGATTATAATGACATGTTTAGTGAGATGATTTGTTATTGTACAGCTTCTAGAGGTCGTTTGTATTTCTGTAAATAGTTATTGAGCCAGCGCTCAACCCTTGTTATCTTTGACAAAAATAATTTACAGGTTTTCCGGATTGCTCAAGACATAACATCTTTATCAACATCACTGCCACTAGCGCTCTCTTCATGTATATGCCTCAGAACAGTAAGTTTAACTATTATTTCTTCAACTTGAATATCAGGGGGTCTGAATTAAAAATCGTATGAAATGGAGAATATAGGCAGCCGTCCAATATTGTCTATTATTGCCCACTAAAACCGTATTTATCCATATTGCCCATTATTGCCCAGTGGGCCGGGTAATTTTAATATTACCCGGGTTTTTGCCAACCCTGACTTGAAAATATTGCTTATATTAACTGTATACCTGTCTACTTTATTTTCTGTTTACATGACAATACTTCCAATTGAATATCAAAGTCATCTCTTATTTTGTGTTTTTATGCCTCCGCCGCGAAGCGAGCTAAAGCATTATGTTCTCAGGTTGTCCGTCCATCCGGCCGAAGCCATTATGTTCTTGGGTTGTCCGTCCGTCCGGCTGTCCATCCGTCCGGTCATTATTTTTATTGCTAAAATTCAATAACAACTGAAGCTAACAGTTTCATTTTAATACCAGTGATAGACCTTATTAAATTCTAGGTCATGTTCACAGATGGGTGACCTTGACCTAAAAGTTTTTTTTACCAAAGGTCAAGGTCAAAGGTTATGGTCAATGTCAAAGATTCAAAAAAATGTTTTGTTAACGCAATAATAAATAATTATTCCAGCTCTCCATTTTTTTATGTGAAGTTACTCATGAGTATGGAGATGACCTGATGAGACTTTCAGCTTTCCACCAATAATCAAAATGGCTGCCAGCTGGCGACTAATTTTTTTTTTTACTTGAAACTTGGTTTATATAGGTCTTCAGTGTCTGCGAGTCTATTGTGCGACTGAAAACAAGGCTACGGCAGCCATATTGATTTTGTCAAGCCGCCGTACGTCGCCAGCTTTGGCTACTACGACAACATTGTCATCACGATATCACAGAAAAATCTAGGTCAGGGGGAGAGGAGATAGAGTAGGCCTACATGGGCCTCATGTGATGGCGGAGGCATACAATTGACACATATGCGTCAAATTTCCCTTCTAGTTTTTAATGAAATATTTTTTATTTGATTTCTATTTAACTCTATGAAAGGAGCTTGATAAAATATCTCACTGTACAGCTCTGAAGGCACACACAAGAGAGGTGCTTGCATAACTGTGGAATGCAAAATAAATTATGACAAAACAGTTCTATGTATATATTTAAAATGATATATTAATACATCAAGATTGCTGTGAAAATTTGAAATTTGCCCATAAAAAATAATTATTTTTATGATGTTCTTATCTTATTAAAAAAAAACCTTTTGTATTGTGATTTCTTCAACACATGCCAGGAGTGCTTATCATTTACCTTCAGTTTCTTCCTATATGCTTTAAAACGTAATTCCCATATATCAATCTTGTGACAACATATGAAAACGTTGGACCAGCCTCACGTATTAGCAGTGTTAACTATACATGCACATACACGAGCTAGCAGAGATACAACATCGATATGTATAGGAATAAAATGTTGATTATCACTCCATTGCCAAATTTACCTATAGCAGATAGTGGTAGAGATACAAATCATGGTATGGGGGGGGGGGGGGGGGTAGTTAACTAAGCTGCCACAGATACTCTTCCAGGGTTGTCTGAAAGTTGATCCATTTTGCCCCGGTATGGGAACGATAGTAGTCAAGAGCTCAGTGTGTAATGTGGTCATGTGTCGCATATTGCTCTCATCTGCAACAGAGACATTCTATAGAATGTCTCTGGTATGAGCCAGGATGCCGCGTTGGCTAGTACCTGAATAAATTCAGTGGCTGCATGCACGATGCCAGCCTTGAGAATCTGTGTTATGTGTTGTTGCAGTGATTGATGCCTTTTAATAAGTCTCCACCCACTATGTGGTGGTGATGGAGACTTATTGTTTTTGCTCAGTCCGCTGCATTTTGTTTCTGCTCTCACTCGAAAACCCTTGCTCGGATTATTTCCAAATATTTGCAGTATGCATACTGGCCCAGGGGAATATGCCTGGTAATTTTTTTTTGCGTTTTTTTCAGTTTCTTCAACAAAATCCAAGATGGCCGCCAAAATCCTATGTTGTTTCTAGAGCTTGAACCGCTTTATGGATTTGTTTCATGTTTGCTTTAAATGAAAGACCTTACCCCGGCCGTGTGCTGAAAAGCTTTTGGTGTGATGCTGATAATAAAAACTGTGATTTTTTTGTGTTTTAATATTTTAGCGGATATTTCAGTTTTGCTCATTTTGGCCATCATCAAAATTTGGTAATATAGCCATACACCCCTACTCGGATTATTTCTAAATATTTCCAGTATGCATATTGGCCCTGGGAAATTTGCCCTATAAATTTTTTTGGGCGTTTTTCAGCTTTTTCAGCAAATTCCAAGATGGCCACCAAAATCCTATGTCGCTCTCTAGAGCTTGAACCGCTTTATGGATTTGTTTCATGTTTGGTTTAAAGGAGAGACCCTACACTGCACATGTGCTGATTAGTTTTTGGTGTGATTCTGATAATAAAAACTTTGATTTTTTTACGTTTCGGAATTTTTGTGGATATTTCAGTTTTGTTCATTTTGGCTATCATCAAATTTGGTAATATAGCTATACACCCCTGCCCGGATTATTTCTAAATATTTGCAGTATGCATATTGGCCCTAAGAAATTTTCCCGGTAAATCTTTTGGGCATTTTTCTTCTTTAACAAAATCCAAGATGGCCACCAAAATCCTATGTCACTCTCTAGAGCTTGAACTGCTTCATAGATTTGTGTTATGCTTGGTTCTAAGGAAGAACCCTACCCTGGTCGTGTGCCGATTAGCTTTTGATGTGATTATCATAATAAAAACTTATATTTTTTTACGTTTTAGGATTTCAGCTGATATTTAGGTTTTGCTTATTTTGGCTATTATCAAAATTTAGTAATATTGCTATACAGCTCAAATGTTTGGGTATCCTCACTGGCCCTGAGAAAATTGTCAGGAGAATTGTTTTTCTTTTTTTATTTTTTCAACAAAATTCAAGATGGCTGACGAATCACATGTTATTCTCAAGAGCTAGAACTGCTTCACCGATTTGTTCCAAGGAAGCAACTTACCCTGGACATATGCTGATTACATTTTGGTGTGATTTTGACATCACATTTTTGCGTGGTTTACTTAAAAAAATTGGCGACAGTACTGTATTTCTCTATAATTAATGTATTTTGGTTGCTTAATTCATGTGGGGCAGGTGGAGACGCAAGCTTTGCCCCTCAGGCAAATCTAGTTTCACCATTAAGCAGCCCTCGCCAAGGCGGGATGCCTACTTTATTCCACACGGTCCGCCGCCGCCGCAGTTATTTGTTTTCAAGATAGCTACAAATCTATCAACTTCTGCTTTCTCGTACCTCACATCACCAGGGTTCCCCACAGAAAAAAAAATCATCCGGTTGTTCTCTCAAAAATATTAACTTAGCGCGCGCGAGCAGCTTAAAACCCTTATACTGCTGCATAAAATTTGCAGCATGTGTGGTTGCCCACTAAGTGATATCTGGCACGTTTTTTCTTAAAAAAATGGTAATCTAATGAACAAATGATACTAAAAGCCAATAAATTACAAAATCAGTCACTGTCTGTTAGCCATCTTTAAAACGCAAATGGAAGGACACCACAAAACGAAACTGAAAAAAAAAAATCTAAAAGAATAAAAAAAAAAATATATATATATATTTTTTTTTTAGAATTCATCCGGTCGGGCAGCCGGCATTTCCGGCACTGTGGTGAAACCTGCACATAGCAATCACATACCACTGGGAAATTGTTTTGGTGACATTTTGATCCCCATATCATCAACCCTTTAATTACTATGGCCACTAACGAAGAAATGCTCGTTAGCGTGTTTCAGGGAAAAGTTGCCATCAGATCTTCTTTTAATTTGGCAAATATGTTCAGCTAATGACTAATGACCTGATTAACTTTTGGGATCAAGCAATTTCAAAATAGCCGTTTAGTGTCCATTTGGAATTTTGTAATATTTACTTAGCTCAAGAAATGCAAAATGACTGGACCATTAATATAAAACAAAATGTAATGTCTCACCCATGACAAATTTCACACTAAAAAATCCAAAATGGCTGCCAGTCGGCCATTTTTTTATATATTTTTTTCACTTGGAAATCTTGCATGATAGCTGATCTATGAATTTCTGCTTCCTCATACTTCACATAGCGATCACATGCCACAATTTTAAAATAGTGGTCGAGCGATTACAGAGGGCTGCTTTCGTGTTCGTTTCCGAACAACTCTTCCTAGTTACTTTGACACCTTGGCTGGCATCATAATTTGATCTGCGTTATACTGGTGCGGTTTTCTATCAAACTGGTATCTATATACTTCTTCATAAACAAGAAATAATGTATGTTTGAGAAAGGGTTGATTGGATAGGGCAAAAGTTTTTCAGCAGTGATAAGTGGTGGGCACTCATAATGTTTTAATAATGGGTTTGTTAGTGCAAAAAATATGCATGCTTATGAGAGGGGCACATTGTTGAGAGGGTGTGTTAGAAAGAGGAACTGCTATTAATATACCACTTTTTTGTAGGATGATGACAAGCTGACACTGATGAGGGCATTAATCACAGGGTGAGAATTTTATTGTATTCAACCTGTGGATTGTATGAGCATAAATATGCTACGCAACACTATTTGCATTACATGTACAATTTGTAACCATCGACTGCCGCCACTGTTTAGCTCATCCGGACTAGATGAGCTTATGCCATCGTGTTGCGTCTGTCGTCCGTCGTATGTCGTCTGTCCACAATTCACAAGAAATACTTTCCCTCAATTCTTATCTGATTTTAATTTTGTTTGGTTTGTTTGAAAGAGTTCGTGCCTGGGCAAAGAACTACCTCGCAGATTTCTGAAAATTTAATTATTAATTAACTTAAGACCTGATTACGACCTAATTAGAACACTGTCCACAATTCACAAGAAATGCTTCTCCTCCCTCAATTCTTATCTGATTTCAATTTTGTTTGGTTTGTTTGAAAGACCTCTTGCCTGTGCATAGAAATACCTCGTGGATTTCAGAATTTTTAATTATTAATTAACTTATGACCTAATTAGGACCTTATTAGGGCACTCTGTCCAGAATTCACAAGGAATGCTTCTCCCTCAATTCTTATCTGATTTAAATTTTGTTTGGTTTGTTTGAAAGAGCTCGTGCCTGTGCATAGAACCTTGCGGATTTCGGAAATTTTAATTATTAATTAACTTATGACCTAATTAGGACCTAATTAGGGCACTCTGTCCACAATTCACAAGAAATGCTTCTCCCTCAATTCTTCTTCGATTTCAATTTTGTTTGATATGTTTGAAAGAGCTTGTGCCTGTGCATAGAACTACCCCGCAGATTTCGGAAATTGTAATTATTAATTAACTTATGATCTAATTAGGGCACTCTGTCCACAATTCACAAGAAATGCTTATCCTCTCTCAATTCTTATCCCATTTCAATTGTGTTTCATTTATTTGAAAGACCACAATCGTGCCTTTGCATAGAACTTGTTATTTGCACTATTTTGTTTACGTGTGTCCTATGTGTAATTCTCTTAGTATTGTTTTTTCTCAATTAGTCAACCATTGTCTCATGGACACATTAACTCTAAAATCATTCTTGCAAGCAGCTTGATATTTGGTGGGATGTTTACATGTAAGCCTACACAGACAGTATCTTCAACAACTGTTGGATAAATTTCCTTTTAAAATGGCCATTCTCAAAATAAAAGTTATGTATATACTGCCGGGGCGTTAATTAGAATGCCCCTCTGTGATTACAGGGTGGATGGGCTGTTATTGGAGAAGTTTTTACATTATTGGAACTCATTCCAATAATGTTTTAATATGGTTCACAAAACAGATTTTGGGCACTGTTTTTTTGTGTCCATATAATGTGTGTCCCAAATGACTATAACTCATATCTTCTCAAATACGGCAAAACGCATAGGTTCAGTTTTCTGTCATTCCATAGCCTACAGTAGACCGACCAAACGTTGTTTCTGAATAAGCATAAATATCTGTATTTGCTGAGTTATTAGGATCTCCGTCTTCAATTTTACAACAGTTAGGGGTCTTGAAATTTTGAGCTGTTGGTTGGGCTATTGAATTATACCCTGTAGATAGCCAGTAGATTTTACCGAGAACAATGCCTACCTTAGTCCAGTTGCTGCGCTTATATGTTCAATGGGGACCTAGAAATTATGAGAAGTGTAAGATGTTTCGACTGATTCATATTATTATGATGTCACTGGACAAATTTAGGTTTGTTGCCCAGGTGGCAACTTTGGGCAACTTTTTTTATTAGCATAATTAAAATAATTAGCATAATCGGCCTAATCTTCATTATAATCCAAGGTAAAACGTTACTTTTGAACCTGTGGCTGCAGAAAAAAAGGCCAATATCAAATTTATGTTTAGGTCAGATCAAAACAAATCACTTCTGATCTTATATTTATCCTCTGCCTCGCTTATAATAGTTTTTTCGTCTGTCCGTCCGTCCGTCGTGCCGTCCATTCATCACTAGCCTTGGCTAATCGATATATTAATAACTGTTTCAGCTGCAGTGGTCACATTTGTATCTGGCGAATATCTCGCTGAAATTCGAACATGGGTGACCTTGACCTATTTTTTCAGATCGTACAGATCAAAGGTCACGCTTGCCTTATTTCCAATCAATATATAAAGACCGCTCTAAGAAACCGTTCTAGTTACAGTGTCCCAGTCTGCACCACTGGTGTATCTGGTGAATATCGCGGTCAAGTTGAGATATAGGCGACTGTTACATATGTTTTAAACAATGGGTGACGACTAAAGGACAAGGTCAATGCCATATAACATGTATAATTTTATCAAATTTATATTTTAACAACAAATGCGAGAGTTTGCTGTATTGTGGTCTTGTCGGTCCAGTGTTTCAGGGTTTCAAGATTGATTATTTTAGTTACAGGTCACGATTAAACAGAATATGTCAAGGTCGTCAGACATCACGTGATGTAACTGTATGTATAGTTGATACATGCACACAAAACGAGTAACTTTTTCAATTGTGTATGAGGCTTTGTATGCACGTTTTCTCATCATTGGGCAGAAGCGAAACATTCAACTCCTTCCAGTGTTTCAGTACGAGCTTTCCCCTGTACAACATTCTTTGGTCGATGAATTTGTGAATCTGCTGGGCGGCGACCCTATGGTAGTGGTTAGCACCGCTACCTTTCACGCTAGTGTTCGGTCGTTCGTTTACCGGTCTCGGCCGTTTCAAAAAACAACAAAAATGTTTCTTCCTCATCCACTTGTGAAACTCAGTATTGTGGGGGACCTCCGTGACCGATAGGTAGCGTGTTCGGCCTCAGACCTCCAGGGTTTGAATTTCGAATCCCGTGTCTGGATGGAGGGCAGTGTCATCTCACTCATTTCACCATCCTCAGGAGGTTATCCTGGCCCAATTCAGCCTGTATGTGCACAGGAGGGCATAAAGCCAGATTCATTTCATTTGGATATCTGCTAAAGGGTGACAGGTCTGTACTGATGAAGGCAGACATTGCAGACAGTTGTAAGGCATGCCTCACACGTGGTGAAAAGTACCAAGGTGCAACTATCTTTGTCATCTTTGCTCGATAGGCATATGAAGAATTAAGTGCCGAAGATCATAAGTGTCAGAGAAGAGCTGGTGAGGGTGCTGCAATATATATCAACGGACTTCTAAATCGCGATGCAATAAACCACAGCCAACAAGCGCCAGCTGAATCAACTTCTCTGCAGTTTCAGTCATGGACACAACATCAGCATGGTGGGAAGAGAAAACTGTCTTGTACATCACAATGAGACTGAAAAAACCTTGGTAAGCTACAAGTTGAAATTTGGTGAAAAAAGTGAGGCAGTGGGACAGATCAGTGCTTAACACCATGCTGTCATTGCGCTGAGAGGAAATGCCGAGGTCTGTCACAGTGCGACACGGTTTCTTTCCCATGTGGAAAGGGCAAGGTCCCAGCATTAAAAAAAACAATATTCCTGCACTAGATGAGGTACTGGGGGAACATGATGTCACAGAAAGTGACTTGATGGATATAATAGGTCAGACATTTTTCTTATCAGTCTACTCAGAGAATATATTTTTAACTGCACCGGTACAACATCCATCGCAAAAAACCTCCTACACTGAATTCCCTGCCCCCCCTACGAATATCAACCTGGATCTCCATAATCGTCGCGCTCGTCTCCAAATGTGGAAGGCTCTCGCTCCGGAAATGTCACAAATCAAAAGCAACTAAAGAGATCGCCAACTTTGGCTGGCAGATTGCAGAAGGTTCGCAAGTGATGAAATTTACTTCCTAAGCTTCTTGGTGTCATCAGTCTTAGATATTGTGGAGAGCCTCCGCGACCGAGTGGTATCGTGCTCGGCCTTAGACCGCCAGGGCTCGAATTTAGAATCCTGTGTCTGGAGGGCAGCGTCATTTCATTCATCTCACCATTGTCAGGAGGTTTCCCTGGCCCAGTTTAGCCTATATGTGTACAAAGGTGGCCTATAACTCCCATTAATTTCATTCAGTCTTAGATGATTGTTGCAAAGAATCAGAGGAAATTCATGTTGAGGAGGAAGAGGAGGAGGGCGAGTCCGAAGTCGGGGGGATAGAAAACAATGAACTGTTATATATAAGCTTATCGTACATGAAGTGTTAGGATGTTAGAGTATGTTTCAATGGTTTGTTATATCTGTGTTGTTCACACCTTGTCAATAACACCCAGTTAGCCTGTGTTAATTGTATGGATAACTTTTTTGAGCAAAATGATTATTTCACTGTTTTTATTGAAACAGGGCCGTTGTCATGTGGTGATAATTATGTGGACGCCCATCAGTCTTTAATTTGTGTGGCCCATGACACGAACCTCTTTGTTTTGCCAGCAAGTATAATGCGCTGTTTATTTACGTATGTCGGCCTACTGTAGCCTGTGTATAGCTGCAGGTACGACCAAAAATTGAATGAAAATTGCCATTGAAAGAATTTTCACCTCTAAATTGCGCCAGAATGCAGCTATAGAGCCTATTTTTTCAACATTTATGCGGGATGCCCCCAGCCCCCATATTACATTTAGGGATGGTCGTTCTGTATCCCCCCCCCCCTTGTCTTAGTTTGTATACGGACCTGTGAATGACTCAGCGATAGGCATATGGCTAATTACCCTAGAATTGATACTCACAGAAGAGCCAATTTTGACCTACCTAGACCAAATTAGACTGTAGCAGGTTTAGGGGTATTCAAGGGTGAGTTTTCAGGTACAGCAGCTGCATAGATATAAGGATTTTATTGTAAAAGTGAAGCAAAAGAACCCAACTATTTTAATGTGTGAAGTATAACAATTGTTGGCCTATGTCTACATAGCCTATAAATAATGAGCTACAAGAAGAATATAATTGGCATTCTGGTGTTTGCTAACACAATACTTACTTTAATAATCTATATCAATATATAACGTAACTACTAGGCCTACCCCCCCTAAAGGAAAACTCCTAGAGATATGTATATATTTAGGCATACACTCAATTCTGTGAATCTAACTTCAGATTAAATTGCAATTTAATTATGACTAACGTTACTCTTTTACACTGATTAGGTCGTGGGCGTCCTGGGCACTGTCCATTTCATATTATTGGTCAATTTAGTTTGATTTGCATCATAATCATTCCTTTTGACCTGGATCTCTTTATTACCATTAATGTCAGAAATGAATTCCTTATGTCTGAATTATATTGAAATGTGGTATTGGAGATTTGTGTACGTCCATTGGTTCAAAATTAACATTTGGCATTACTCCCCATTGCAAATTTTGCTAATTATGTTAATTATGCTAATTAAAAAAGTTGCCCAAAGTTGCCGTCTGGGCAACAAAGCTGAATTTGCTCATAAACCCATTGGGAACATGAATCAATCGAAAAACCTTACACTTCTCACAATTTCTAGGTTCTCTGGACGGCAACTGGACTACCTTGGGATCAAACTAGGCCAATATAATCTTGATAAACCACCAGAATGAGAATTTGAAACTGGGGAAAGCTAACAGATGTTTTGCTCTTGAGACCAAATCTGTCATGATATCTATACAATATTTTGCAATAATATATATCGCCTTTGAATCTGACATTGATCCGTGTTGTTTCAATGCTGGGCCAACATCTAGGAATGGTCCTATTTACGATAACATCTGCTGATCGGCTTTCAGCGACCACGTGATAACGTGTAGCCTCATTGTACATGTTGTATAGGAATTCTCTTACAACTGCGGTGCAAAGCCAAAATGCAGTATCTGCTCTATTTACAAGTGAGCACATACTGCTTCTGCAGACTTTGCAGAGGAGATAGCGTACTACAATGAAGGCATATACGCCACTGATCTGCATGTGCAGGTCTGTGGTAGGTAGGCATATACACACTGTGTCACGCTGTAGGCCTACCCACCTTTGATTATGTAATTTGTTACACTGTGGCATGACTAAGCTACTGGCTGTGGAATAAATCTATTTTATTTCTAAATATCTAAGGAATAAAAATGACATATTTGTGCTTTTCAGCTAAAACTATCCGAGATTGATACATTATATAATCCTCTAGCTAGAAAATTGAGGAAATGACGATTTATTTCCCAGCAAGCACAAATCCATCACTGTATGTTGTTATATGTTGATTATGTTATTGTTTATGCTGGATCAATGTTGTACCAGCGTTGTTGACGGCGGTCCAGCATTGAACCTGCATTGGGTCATTATCCCGTGGTCGCTGTGTGGTGTATCAGTGTATAGGCCTACATCCAGGTATTATCAGCTTGGCTGTCTAGACATCCCCATCCCGAGGTGAATAAATATCATAAAGATGAAAAAATATCATTGAAATTAACTAACTATATTTAAGTAGGATCAAACGTCAAAGTAAATAATAATGAACATTATCAAAATATCACGATGGAAAGTGATTTTCAACGTCATATAAACGATGGTTATATGATGATATTGAGATGCCTGTGGGACTGGGAGGGTTGGGTTAAGCACCCTAATCACACAGCATATTAAAAAAACACGCAAATTTGGAGCAAAAGATGCGCTTCTCCGCGAAAGATGAACGCTTGAGGCTTCTCGGCCTAAAATGTCAATTTAAAGAACTGACGTCTCTCAAAAAATGTAAAAAGGCATACATTTCCATTATTCAGCATTATGACCCCATCCACGGAACACTAGATTATATAAGCACACTGCTGGTGTTACTGTATAGGCCTAGTTTACTCATGTACGCGGTTAGCCTGTAGACCATGCATTTCATCTTGGAATGTTCTTAATAATATATCCGAGAGATGTGGGTGACGAAATGAATGAATGGATATACTGTAGATCTGGTAATATTCGCGAGGTTTTAATTTTCGCGATAAGGACAAATTCGCGAATTTAGTAATCAAGCGAAATTACTATTATAATAGCGCTACCTATCATCTAAATTGATAATTCGCGAATTTTGGAATTCGCGAAAGTCTAAACACGCGAAAATTACCAGATCCACAGTATATGAAATTGCGCCTAGGTAACTCCTCGCTACCCCGAGCTCATAGGCGCCAAAATCAGAAGGAGTGTTCAGTATGGCAGTTGTTATCTCATTCCAGATCTTGCTAAATTAGGGGGGGGGGGGATGTTTAACTATATTCTGGTCAATTTAATTTTGTTATTAATAGTACCACTAGTATAGTAGTCTATGGAATTAAATCCAAACCTAATTATATTACCGTAATCGTTCGTTATATTATACATGTAAGCTACACCCGTGTTTGCATGTTAAGTTGCGTATTAAATTAAGGCAATGGCTACTGCCACAGTACTGTGGTACTAAATGTCCCATTGGCTATTTTCACCAGACCAATCAGAATTAAGGATTTCAGACTGTGGCAGCAGCTTTGGAAATGCTATTACCACCAAACCAATCAGCATCAGTGTAACAAAAATACTGACCAATCACAGCAAATAACTTTATTACCACAATACTGTGTCAATAAGATTCATTTCTGCTTAAATATCTAAACGGATGAGGTCATGTTACCAGATTAGTGTAACAATAAGGTATCTTACAGTCCGTGTACATGTGCAAGTAATTGCTGCCACATGATTGTGTTAATAAGGGTTTGTCATTCCTTGCTACTGAATTGATGTGTCTATAAGCTTCTCGTTGTTGCTAATCTTCACCGCAGCAGTTCTGTGTAACTGTTTATAATGTTAGCCACAGTGCTGTGTCAATAAGGTGTCTTACTCTTTCTCTAAGCCTATAAGTCATTGCTACCACAGAGCTGTGGCAATAAAGTTTCTTACTCTCTCTATACACTTAAAATCTGTGCTGCCACAATGCTGTGTCAATAAGGTATCTTCCCCTTTCTCTACACATGGAAGACTTTGCTACCACAGAGATGTGGCAATAACGGTTCTTACGGTCTCTATTCACTTAAAATCTGCGCTGCCACAGTGCTGTGTCAATAAGGTATCTTACTCTTTTTCTATACATAAAAGTCCTTGCTACCACAGTGCTGTGGCAATAACGTTTCTTACTGTATCTATTCACTTAAAATATGTGCTGCCACAGTACTTTGTCAATAAGGTATCTTACTCTTTCTCTACGCATGGAAGTCATTGCTACCACAGTGCTGTGACAATAACGTTTCTTACAGTTTCTATACATTTGAAATCTTACCTGCCACATTGCTGTGACAATAAGGTATCTTACTCTTTTCCTATACATATAAATCCTTGCTACCACATTGCTGTGGCAATAACGTTTCTTATTGTCTCTATACACCTGAAAATCTCTTTGCTGCCGCAGCTCTGTTTTAATAATGTATCTTATTTTTTTCTCCATACATAGAAATTGTTGCTACCACAGAGCTGTGGAAATAACGTTCCTTACCAATATACACATGATACAAATCCTTGCTACCACAGTGCTGTGTAAAAAAGTTTCTCAGCGCCCATTGCCACCTAAAAGTACTTTTTACCACTCATTTTGTACACCTTAACGTCTTTCATACCACACTGATGCCGTCTACACATACCAGAGTCCTTGCTAGCACAGTGCTCTGTCAATGAAGTTTCTTACTGTCTCAATACATTTAAAAATATTTGCTGCTAGAGTGCTGTGTGAATACGTCTCCTATTCTTAGCTCCCGCCGTCACCGTAGGTGAGACGGAGGGAGCTATGGATTCCGCCTCCGTTTTTTTTTGCCTCTTCTTTTGCCTATAACTTTGTGAGAAAATAAGCTAGGATAACAATTTTTAGTATGCGGGTTACTTCCAGGTGGATAATGGATAGGTAAAATATTTTTAATCTGAATTCAATACGCAAGGTCGCAGAGGAGAAAATGATGATGTTACGGCGTTGGGCCGTTGGGCCGTCCGTAAACAATTCGTTTCCGGAGCATATCTCTGAAAGTACTTGTCTGATTGTCTTCAAATATTACACACAACACCCCTAGGGGGTCTAGTTGTGCCTTTTGGTTCAGAACTATGACCTATTTAGACGTTTTGACGCGCACTTCGTTTCCGGAGCAGATCTCGAAAAGTACTGGGCCGATGACAGTCATATTGCACATACATGTTCTCTAAGGTCTCTAGGTGTGCCTTTTCAGGTTTTTGGATCTTGACCTTGATGTTGACCCAGCACTTTGACCTAATTTATAACATCGGTAAATTCGACTGAAAGATTTTGCGGAATATCATGAAAACCGCTCAAGATAGCTACACCATTACTATAAAACAAATTGTGAGGTTTCAGGAGAGGATGCATGTTGCAAAATTTCAAGTCGATAACATTAAAAATGGCCGCCTATCGGCCACCATTCACCTCGACAGGCCTGATATTGCGGAATATCATAAAAACCGCTCAAGATAGTTACACCATTAATATCAAATAAATTGTAAGGTTTCAGGAGAGGATGCATCTTGAAAAAATTCAAGTTGATAAAATTCAAAATGGCCGCCAATCGGTCATTATTCACTTTCACATGGCCGTTATTTGGTAAACCGTGCTAGATGGCTAGCTCTGAACTTAGAAGTACTTGCTACCATAGTGTCGTTGCAAAAATGTTTTTATTGTCTCCACACACTCTCAAATATTTGCTGCCACAGTGTTGTTTTAATATGGTTTGTGACTGCTTATGTAGGCCTACATCTGCAAGTCAAGTCTACATCTACATTCATGTGTCAATGAGATTTATTACTGTATCTATGCACTTACAAGTCACTGCTACCACAGTCATGTGTCAATAAGGTTGATTACTGTCTGTATGTACTTGCAAATCATCGCTGACACAATTCTGTTTCAATAAAGCGTCTTAGTGCTCATCTATACCTACAAGTCACTGCTACCATGAAATTGACGAATATATGGCTACAAAAAAATCGGCGAAGATTTGGCAAAACAATTGTCACCAACCGCTCGTAGAGGGAATAATTTTGCATGGTGTGACAGTAGTTGATGACAAATAAGGGGGATCTCACCGGCCTGGAGATTATTTGGCGATGTTAATAAATTTGCGAAATTCTCGAAATCTTTACCAAACATTCACCAAATTTCCCCAAACGTTTTCTTCTTTCGCCAAACCTTCTCTGTTCATCTTGCTATCACAATACGGTGGCAATTGTGTTTATTGTACTTTCTTTACACTTACAACTCATTTCCACCACAATGTTGTTTAAGCAAGCCTATGGCTTCTTACTATCTATACACTTACAAGTCCTTGTTACCACTGTGCGGTGTCTCTAAACTTACAAGTCCTTACTGCCACAGTTCTGTGTCAATAAGGTTTACGTTTCGTATGGTATATTTACACTTACCAATCATCTATGCCACTGTCGTGTCACTAATTTTTCTTACTACCCCTTTACACTCAGACGTTCTATGCTATCACAGTACAGTGTCTATAGCTCGGTGTTGTCCGCAGTGTTGTCGTAATACATAGGTGTCTTTACAGTTTGAATTCCTTGTTATCATAGTGCTCTGCTCTACCATGTCCCAACTTCAAGTCGTAGCAACACTTAGTAATATTATGGAAAAGAAAACAAAAGTTTCATTAAAAAATATATTTATTCATTGGTTGTTAAGACACTATAATATGCCTACGCCGTTAAACTGAGCTGCCCCAACTATCATAGTCTGAAGTGGCTGGTGATTATTTCAGCATTCTGAAAAGACATAGAAACAAAATTGCACATATTTAAATATTAGTGAATACAAATGTAAAAACATGAAAAATTTGGCAAGTTATTGTGTCTACAAACAAGCAAAAATCGGCCATTTTGTGTGATAAATCATTCAGCTATTTTTATTTTGCTCAACCATTATTGAACAACTTGTCAGTTAACTGAATGGGTATTAGCAACCCATAGAACAAATTTGATCAGGATAGACCTACATGAAAATCTGGCTAAGGAAATGTTAACGCCGATGTCGACGCCGCCCCCGAACTTCAGTGGCAAAAGTCTACCTTAAAAAAGGGCGGGCTAAAAAGATATTTTTTAAGCTGCTGCCTAAGCGTCAAACACTTTACACCCAAAAAATTGTACATTTGTTTGGCCCAGTGATCCTAGCCTGAACTGGCCGGTGTATAGTAATTTTATTTTAAAAAGACATGTATTTGTATTTCAATATTGTGTATTGAAAATCTATACAAAATAAAATTTGATGGCATAGTTATGACTGTACATTTAATTTCCAATACTATATCCTGGAAAATGTCATACCATCAAAACAAAACACCACAGCTTGAACTTTCGTCTTGTTGACAGCTGGTAAGAGTTTTTGTGCTCCATTTATATGACTTGGTCTCTGTTCTTGCTTTTGTAGACTGCCTAAAACATAACCACATACATGTATTGTGTTTAAATTGTGACAATTCTACTATTGGTTGATTTGTTCAACCAGATTCAGACCTATTTCAGTAGTAAAAGCAATTTCTGATATTAAGATTGCAGTGTACTTAGGATTGTAAATATACTTAGGAAAAGTAACGCTAGTAAATTCCATCATGACATTTAATTGTTTAACTAAAATGAATACAGAATATACAACTGTATAACCTATATGCATTTGCATTCACAACCTCGCATTTATTTTACACAACTCGGTCGTTTAATAACAATTTGTATTTCTTTTACATTTCCCCCTCTCCTGAAATCATTGACTCCTATCGTGTTGTGTTTGGTAGGCTATCACGAGTAGCACACAAGGGCTACCAATTGGAACGTGTTTCATAAAATGTTTGTCGCTGATGCCACATCAGGATGAAATCATACTGAGCAAACACAACCTGAAAAAGCTCTATAATACTTTAGGCTAACGGATCATAAAACACAAATGTATGTACATTCTATCTATGGCGCCACGCAATTCAGCAAGTGTCTTTTTAGTATGTGGACAAGATGAAAAGTAGGTAGTAATTGTTTTTGACACAGCAATGTGGCAGTAAGAACTTGTACATGTAGAGGGGTAGTAATAACCTTTATTGACACAGCACTGTGACAGCAAGGACTTGTACATGTAGAGGGGTAGTCGGAACCCTTATTGACACAGCACTGTGGCAGTAAGGACTTGTACATGTAGAGGGGTAGTAATAACCCTTATTGACACAGCACTGTGGCAGTAAGGACTTGTACATGTAGAGGGGTAGTAAAAACAGTATTGACACAGCACTGTGGCAGCAAGGACTTGTACATGTAAAGGGGTAGTAAAAAACCTTATTGACACAGCACTGTGGCAGTAAGGACTTGTACATGTAGAGGGGTTGTCGGAACCCTTATTGACACAGCACTGTGGCAGTAAGGACTTGTACATGTAGATGGGTAGTAATAACCCTTATTGACACAGCACTGCGGCAGTGAGGACTTGTACATGTAGAGGGGTAGTCGGAACCCTTAGTGACACAGCACTGTGGCAGCAAGGACTTGTACATGTAGAGGAGTATTAAAAACCCTTATTGACACAGCACTATGGCAGCAAGGACTTGTACATGTAGATGGGTAGTAATAACCCTTATTGACACAGCACTGTGGCAGCAAGGACTTGTACATGTAGAGGGGTAGTAGGAACCCTTATTGACAAAGCACTGTGGCAGCAAGGACTTGTACATGTAGAGGAGTATTAAAAACCCTTATTGACACAGCACTATGGCAGCAAGGACTTGTACATGTAAAGGGGTAGTAAAAAACCTTATTGACACAGCACTGTGGCAGAAAGGACTTGTACATGTAAAGGAGTAGTAAAAACCATTATTGACACAGAACTGTGGCAGTAAGGACTTGTACATGTAGAGGGGTAGTAAAACACCTTATTGACACA
Organism: Flabesymbios commensalis; assembly: GCA_964017125.1. Lineage (NCBI taxonomy): Eukaryota > Metazoa > Annelida > Polychaeta > Terebellida > Flabelligeridae > Flabesymbios > Flabesymbios commensalis. The sequence continues at coordinate 91,246,894 of OZ024902.1, forward strand.
GCACTGTGGCAATAAAGATTTATACATGTAGCGGGGTAGTATGATCCCTTATTGACACAGCACTGTGCCAGCAAGGACTTGTACATGTAGAGGAGTAGTACAAAACCGTATTGACACAGTACTGTGGCCTTGGATAAACGTAGTCAAGTCTAACGCGAACTGGGTTTCCGAGAGCAGTTCATAGTCACACATTATGGCCAAATGTGTACACATAGGGCCTAGGCCTACAATAAAAGACAGGATTGACTAAAAGTATCACATTACTCACTTGATGGTGTCATCGATTTACACAAATTCATGCTTCTTCCCATAATTCCATATTGTCTCGCTCGATAATGTCCAAGATAAAACATTTGCGGCAGCCGAAAATTCACTTGAGGCCGTTTTAAATGCTTCCTAATTGACAGACGTCTTTCCGATCAACATGGCGACGGTGTAATGGCGGCAATCCACTCAGCCCTGCCACTCCACATGCGAAACTGTATGATGGCCCCTGATTGGTTTGGTGAAAATAGCGATTCGCTCTGCTATTGCCACAGTACTGTGACAATAGACACTTCCTTAAATTAATGTAATAACTACAACCACAAAATATTATAATAGCGATATTAGAATTATGACTAGGGCCTATATACTAAGTTACAATCATTTTGACTACAATTGCGTGTCTCTTACTTAATATGACTGTCGCCCAGATGGGAATTATCGCGTTCATGTGATATATACGCTAAATAAAAATATATTGACATACTATCGTGCTCTGCATTAGCTCTTGGCTGTGAAAGGTGTCAGCTAAAGGTGCTTACACACTGGCTACGTGTTGCGATCGAGTGGCGGTATCTGGGTTCAGCCGGCAAACACAGACCTCCAACCAGGGTTGACAAAATGCTTGGTCAGCGTTGCCGACGGTGGACCAAAATTGAACAAACGTTGGCTCAATGGCAGGTCAATTTTAGACCTTTTACACATTTATTGTAAGTAACGGAGCAATGAAACGCATACTTATTTCGGCGACCGTCGATGAGCAGTGAAGATATGGCAGTGCATCAGATCACTGAGCGACCACAGATCTCAGACACGGGGTCAACGTTTTTCATAACTAGTGGTCGCTCATTGTACTATATATTCAAAATAATCATGAAGAATCATGTATTTTTTATATATTTTAATTTGAAATAAAAGCATTTTTATAACAAACTACGTATATATACAGATATACTAGTATCAATAACTAAAAAAGACTAAGTACTATCTTTTTATTTTGCTTTGTTATCATATAATTATGTAGTCATCTACCGAAAATCGTGAGTAGCGAGAAGAATTAAATCTACCACCTTTTTGTCATTTTCACATTTCCTTGGAGACAACTGAACCCCCTCATAATGGTCTGTCAGCGCTATGTATTACCATGCTTACAATCGTAGCATTTTGACTTATCTTGTAAGGTGTTATGTTCGTACCCAGCAAGCACGAGACATTGATCCAATGGTGGGCAACGTCGAAGACGTTGTGCCAACGTTAACTCAACATTATGTCAATGTTGCAACAACAACGATTCTTGTCAATTTAAAAGTTTTTGTCAAAACAGTACTACCATGGGCACTCAATAATGCTGGAGCGGGTTATTTTACACAATATGTATGGGCAAAACCATGGAATTGCGACATAACAGCTATTTTTTTTAAAGCATGCCAACACAAGATTAACTCTGTTGCTAGACAAATAACAACTTTGCACAAAATTTTTTGTATGAATTCATTTATTCTGGCTAATATTAATAATATATATCCACAGCGCCACCTAGTGGTAATTTTTTACTATTTTTTCCTACAAAGTGATAGGTATTTTCAATGTTGATGAAAAATTATTATCTGAATTATTTTACTTAGTTTAAGGATACTAGGTGACCATGGGAAGGTATGCTTTGATGCTATGCAAAGAAAACAAAAAAATGTCTTGAACGTTTGGTTTATTGTGAGATTTAAGTGTCGTGATGTATGCAACGTTGCGTACATCACCAAAAAATGTAATTTATTTTATTATGAAAAAATTTCAGTGAATATTCTCAATATTTTTTTATAACCCATATTATGTACAAATGCTATAACATTTGTATAATTAGTTAAGCTGGGAAGTACCGCACAAAGATGAATTCGTGATGTACGCAACAGGATTGTGATGTACGCAACATGTAATTTCATTGAACAGTATAAAACGTAACAAACGTTTACAATGTCATTTAGGAGCGGCATAAAATTAAAGTGATTCTCTTTAGAAGTATATTTGATTGCATAGACGTGTTAGAATATATCTTATTAGTGATAGAAGGTCGTTTAAATTATATTTTATATTTCAGAAGATTTTTGGTATAATTTAATAATTTCATGTTATTCTGGGGTTAAACATGTGAAATGGCTAGATTTGATAAAAATCTCGTTTTATAGATTCATTGCATGTTAAATATTATGTTTGATAATTATGGTGTTATTAGAAGACCATAGAATATCTCAAATATATTTCCAGCAAAGGCAAGTCATTTTGATGAACCTCCAAACCCCCCCCCCCCCCAAAAAAAGAAAAAATAGATTCAATATTAGCTAGCTTACATCTATATCTATTGTAAACATCAATTTATGTTGCAAAAAATGCACCCAACTATGAACTGTGTGTATTATAAATATAAGTATTATATTACACCAGATGGGATTAATTATCACAAACATTTCATCCTTGTCATCACAAACATGATTGCTGCTGTCTGTGAGTGTGATGGTGGCGGAAAATCTTTAACAATTCTTTCGCAGGGGTGATATGTAATTTAAACAGCGACCAATAGTTAACAGAATGCTGTTCTAGATATTGTCTAAACTGGTATCACAGAGAGCTCTATGTATTTCTATGAAAAGTTATCTATTGATCATACAAATATTTTACAAAATTTGAATGTTGAAAGGAGACATTGATTTCTAACCAATTTAACAACACAGAAGATTATATATTGGGAATCTGGCCATTTATTTATGTAAACATTTATATAAATTTATGTTATACTAAATTATAATATATATATAATTTTGAAATGTGCTGTAGTTGTTATGGTGACATAACCATGTGCTAAATGTGTGGCAGTGTTTCCTGTTTTAACTTCATAACTATCATACATAATTTTAAATTAAAATGCATGAAAATATTCTACATTTCCAATTTAATTGCTCCTTCTTTTTGACATGTTGACAGACCGTTGCATACATCACGGTAAATATGTTGCATACATCACTCTTGTATCAACAGTTTCCAGAAAAACAAGAAGCTAGCGGATAAAAATTATTCTACTTTTGAAGATAAATTGAGGACATTAACTTGATAGAATAGAGAGTATATTAAAAAAAATATTTACTGACAGGATAGAGGCTAAAGTTTTCTAAAGTTCAAAACTAGTGTCACAACGATGTTGCATACATCAAGATTGAATATTGCCGCCTGGCTACATTCCATAAATAGATTTTTCCACAATATGACCAATAGATACAACAGAGTCAATGTGTGATTGTATGCATGGATCATATTAGGGGTTTCACTTTATATTTTATATTGGCAGCCAACACAAAAAAATAAAACTGTCACAATGTTGCATACATCACGATGGTCTTGCCCATATATATTTATATCATAATGAAGAATGTTGCTCCAATTTTATTGAATTACAAGTATATATTATACCGTAGTCATTTACCTCGTCATTTAAGTACTGGTAGTTCTAGTTACAGTGCATGTATGAGGACTTGATGACCGCAAGGGTGTGACCCCAATGTTGGTTGGATATTGGGTAGACGCCGTAGACGGTGGGCCAAAATTTTACCAGCATTGGGTCAACGTCTCGCGTGGGTCCGCAGTGCGGCACTGTGTATTGGCCCCGGTTATACTTTCATGTAGTCTGGTGTTTGATGATTGCAGTTGTAAGTACAAGGATTAAGTTGTTGTGTTTATTGGAGCCTGTTGAACCCTGCCTATAGAGGCTTGGTAGTTATCCTATGAATAATATAATATCAGTGATAATTATAATATCTTATAACATGATTTATTAAAAAACATCATATGAGTTTGTTTTATAATATTTATTACTCGATTTTTAAGACAAGTCACTACATCCGAGACAGGGTGTTAGGAGTGCTTGCACAGTATTTTAATATACTACTATCATGAGAACTAACAAAAAAACATCTTGCACTTGTGCATCTAATTATTTTTAAGCAAGCTTTTGCAATCTAAAGTAATTATTGACGGAAAATATATATTTGTTTTGTTTACAGTTTCACATGCATGGCCCATTGCTTTAATATCAACTTCAGTCGGTCAAAAAATAACTCTCAATATTGTTCAGAACCGCAGGGTTCTTGTTCAATGATCATATAGTGTACATGTTCGTAAGTTTTATTTTCAAATTGGGGGGGGGTCGATTGGAATAATTATGGGTGTTTATTAGAATAAATACGGTATCTCCATATGTTGAACAAAAGGTAAATTAGGCCTTCAGTTTATATTAACCATTTATAGGAAACCATAAAATCGGATCTAGTAACATCAAAATGTTTGACCTCTGGTGATCTTCAAATTTCGACCACTGAGTGAATCGCCCTTAAATGGATTTAACTTGAAAAATATCTAGGATCGCTTTAAAGTTTCTAATATTTACCGGTGGGAAACAATTTTTGTTTAGTTGCCATTTTGATTCAGCAGAATTTTGTGACATTTACATGATTATCTCAAAAACAAAATAGTTGTACCATGAATATAAAACAAAATATAAGATCGCATGAAAGGATAAACCATAACAAATTTTGCCTAAATAAAAAACATATGGCCGACTGTCAGTTTTGTTCTTTATCTCAGAAATCTTGCAAAATAGCTGGACCATTTCTATAAAATAAATGCCTGTTGTTACACATAGGTTAACATGTGACAAATTTTGCAGATGTAAAATTGACAAAAAACTGACTGTCAGTCATATTGTTTGAAACATTACATGATGGGAATATAAAATAAACTGTCCTTCTTTATAACCTGTGCTACACAATGATAACATATGACAAATTTGCTTATATAAAGATCTAAATAGCGGGGAAGAGAGGGCTGCTTTCGTGTTTGTTTCAGAACAACTCCTTCATATTGCCTGTCCAACATTTCTGTAAGTTAAAATAAAATGAATGATCCTGAGATATAATATCGTCAATGGTGCGTTATAATACCTATATGTTTGACAGCTATCACACACAAAAAAAAATCTTCTTCTTTACAACTATTGGACAAATCAGTCAAACAAAAAGTTAAAATGATTACTCCTGGAACAGACTAGAGTCAAGATTTTTTATGAAAAGCATGTATTAGAAATATATCATTTAATTTGTTTTCATGTGTTACAGACCTGAAGGGACACCATACTCTGGAGGTTGCTTTCAGTTTGATATCTACTTCCCTTCATCATACCCTAAAATGGCTCCATCAGTTAATTTACAGGTAAGGTTTATCTAAACAACAGTTAAGACAACATAAAGTAACAATTATCTAAAATTTCAATACGGAAGAAATACAATCATTTTTTATCTCTTTGTTACCCCTCAGCCATTAAGGCTGTGGGGTATAGTGATCACCAGAGCAGGCGGTCGTACGGTCAGAAATTCAGCTCTTGCTAAAAAGTTAACTGATGAATTGTGTGTATTTTTTACAGACATGACCTATGTGCCTGGGCAATTCATCCCATATATGTTATTTTGGTACCAAGCCATAAGCGGCCATTTTCCAAAATAGCCGCCTAAAAAGCTTGTGGGCACGATAACTTATCAACCGTTGGTTGGATTGCATTCAAATTCGGTATTTCTGATGATCTGATCAACTTTTGGGATGAATCCATTAAAAATAAAAAAGGCATCGCAGCCAATTAAAAAAAAAATGACATGGTGGTAGTGGGGGCCCGAGGTCATTTTTTTCTCATTATTTCTTGATATTGATGGACAGAGCCTACGGCTGAGGGGTTCTGCCATCAATTGATGGCTATTTTTTATATTTATAGTGATTTCGACCTTCTAATCGAATTAATTCTTAGCCTGATTTTTTCATATAATCTATGTCAATGTTATGCAGACTTCCTATGGTCTGTGTTCTGCAAAAATCTATTATTTGCAATGATAATGCATCACCCACCTGAAGTTGTGTCTTGATTTGAGACCAAATATTTGAAAATCTTGATCTTTAAGCACTCCTTTTATTCCCAATGACTGTTATTTAACCTGGTCTGAGTTTTTTGTCGTCAATTTTGAATTATGTTGGGTTATTTTTATTATGACAGATTTATTGGAATTTTGTTCATCTTTTTTTTTGCTGCCATTTTGAATTGGAATTTTAGATTTCAGACTTTAGAATTCAGATTTTAAATTGCATAAATCAGAAGTCTCCATTGAGCTTTTGTACTTTTATATAGATATATCTTTGTTTGTGAAATGGGAACACATTCAGAGGGCCCAGTAAACACATTGACTTGTCTCTCTGTTCACTGAATATTGTATCACTGTCTGCGACACTGGCCCAACATTAAAACAACATTGAGTCAACGATTCGTGTTTGATAGAATTAGAACTGTTATTTTAATTGTCAAATCCAGCACTTAAAAGGTTACTACTGACCATTGTGAACATGCAAGTTTGATTCAATGGTAGGCATCCGTTTGGAAGACTGGCCCTGCATTGAAATAGCATTAGGTAAATGCAATTTAATTATCAAATCTAGCGTTTGAAGGGTTAATAGGGCGAACCAGCCTGGACACAATGCCCGCATTTCTGTCTGAGTCTATTGATGCAATGAATGGATATCAGCCGACATGTAATGCTTTCACCCGCCATTCAAATCACATGAAAATTAAAATCCCCCTCGCTTGTTAGTCCAGAATTTATAATAGGTAAACATATCATACAAACATGTGGTTAACGTGCTTTCTGTGTGTGATTATGGTGCAAAAAAAACATATTTTAAAAATATTGAAAACCCAAAGAATGATCAGCCTCTGTAAACATGGTAAATGAAAAACTAAAAAAGCAAAAATGACAATCCCGCATACAATAGAGATACCTCTTTTTTTATTCATATCTCTTTTTGGAGACACCAAAATCCAGTTAAACTATCCCTATCTTTTAAAAAAAAATCATAGCATGAAGCATAAATAGATAAGGATCATTGTGCCAAGGCTTGAAGTCGATTGGATCAAAACTGAGGGAGAAATAGCACTATAAAATTTGAATCAGAAGAAAAGAAGTAGCAAGAATTGTTGCAAAGTCAATATGTTTAGGCCTAGCGCAAACATAACTGATGATGATTTGAGTGGACAAGTGCATCTGATGAATCAGAACGGGCTCAACCAGAGAGTGACAAGGAAGAAATACATTTACACTTTAGAACATGTGTTACCTGTTTGTACATTTAAAACATCTCACATCTGTTTATTTTGTTTTGTAGACTACAGGAGGTGGAACAGTTAGATTTAATCCGAATCTGTACAAGTGAGTTGTAAATTTTTTCTACCTTTCATTCTGGTTATTTCTTATTGTCTCAATGTGTGTGTCTGTATATCTGCCAATCTGTCATCCATCCAACCGTTCGTTGAAGGTTTGTCATCACTATAGCTTGGTGTGTTTTAATCCCATCTACACCAAACTTCTGCCGTGGGAGTAGGCCTACTCTAGATCAAGTTCAAAGAAGGGTGACCATGGCATATTTTCTATGTCACAGAAGCAAGTGTCAGGCATGATTGGGGAAGCTGGATCAGTTTTATTCCCATTGACACCAAATTTATACCAGTTAGCTCTGCGAGTTTTAATCATATCAACACCAAACTTGTACCAGATATGGACCTGGGACCTTTTCTGAAGGTCACAGATGCTGACAAAATAAATTTAGATGTAACCATGATAGCTTGACGAGTGTTAATGCCATCCACACCATATTGGCAACAGGCCAACAGTGATGCATCTCTGGGGACTCTATGTATTAAATATTTTTAAAGAATCTGATTAAAATATAACAGAAAAGTTGCTTAATCATCACCACGTTTTCACACAAGGTGTTTTTATTTTCTGATAGCTGTGGTAAAGTTTGTTTATCACTTCTTGGCACATGGGAAGGACAGCAAGGAGAGACATGGAATGAAACCACCTCCACTATTTTACAGGTATGAAAAGCCATTTGTAACAGTATAAAAACGTGTATCTCTACAATTTTTTTCTAGTGGTAGATTTTTAATTTTTTCTATTGCTTATAAAATTTGTGACCAGCCATTCACTACCATTCTTTTTTGGCGAAGTATCTTGAACTAAGTATTGAAATGAGCTATATACAGCCGGATGCCATCATAGTCTGCGAAAGCTGGCTTAACAGAAAAAAAATCATCCATATATTGTGTTATACTCTTGAATAAAAATTGTGTAAATGTTGTGTTATAATTTAAGCAGATTATATCAAGCTACAGCACGAACAATTTTTTCTTACTAGTTTTCCAATTTAAAAATCGTGCTATAAATTTACTAAACTAAGTATTATAATTCAAACATATTGCCATATTTGTAGGACGAAATAGCGCATTGGTCTGGCATGGTGCGAGGTAAAGAAAACACAATGCATATCTGTCATTACAATTAACCCTTGTGGCGTCGCCCCGACATTGTCTGATCAGCGGGCCGTAATTCGATTACTGTCTTATTTGAGGTTAATGAGCAGAAATATAACTACTAAAATGTCATATTTTTTTTAAGTTAGGTGCTTTTAATATAACCAGGCATATAAATAAAAAGTAGGCCTAATGTATACATATATCATGTATATATCATTCTGGATAATAATACATCGCTTAAATATATTATTATATTGTCCACTAGCATCCAGAGGGTCGCCAGACATGGCACAGCTTCCAGACAGACAGCTGTCTGGCAAATCCCTAAAGTTTGTGCTATATACTGATTCAATGTTAGCCCACTTTCTACGACGTAGACATCGGCAAACCACTGATCCAACACGTGCTTAATGTTGTGCATCATACCACCATCAGCGCCCGGGCACAAGAAGCATTGAGCCAGTGCTGGCTTAACATTGGGCCAGCGTCGCAGACAGTGTGCCATCATTAAAACAGCATCGAGTGGGGGTCTTCAGTTTGCTGGGGATTGCCGCCTTCCCAGCAAACAAGACGTTTGACCTAATGCTGGCTTAATGTTGGTCCACCGTCTATGACACTAGACCAACATTAATCCATCATTGGATCAATGTCTTGTGTCTGCTTGGTTTTCCCTTGAATAGTTGTGATCTATGTCGCACGATTCACTTACACCACGATTTGAGTTATTGGACCCCAACGATCGTGTTATAACGATGTTCGTTTGTAGCTGAATTTCTACCGAATTGTTTTTGTCAAACATCATGGATAATGGGAGATGTATTGTCTAGTGCTGTGTCAATGCTGGGCCAGTCTTTTGAATACAACTCTTGATTTGAAGCAATGTAGGAAAATATTCCCATGGGTTCACCTGGTGATTTTTTATATAAACTATTATGTGTCTGGTGGTTCATTGATTTCAATAAAAACGTGGCCATAATATGTTTTAGTAATTATATATTCCCTTAATTTTAACTGCCATCTAATGGGTATTTTTGTCATTTGTGTTTAAATAAAAATATAAGTTTGCACAAGACTACATTGTTTTCTCACGATGGGAAACTGATTTTGATGGAGGGTAATATAGCCATTTTTGCTACATTGCCATAACATTCGACCGGTGGTTACATTTTTTTGTTTCAATTGATAACCTACTCATCACCTGTTCCATACATGTACCTGTTATATGTTACGTAACCCTGCGCATAAACATGCATGTACTTATATTTGAACATGGAATATTCTGTTTAAGTATAGAAAATACCAACTTCTAATGTTTTTTTTATTTTGCAACAATAATAGTAGGCCTATTAGTATAGCCGTCATGAATGCATTATCATTTAACTTTATAATGATATAAGAGACAACATTATCATCACAGCTGGTGTTTATATTGTCATAGCTGTCAACAGATTCGGAGTAGTTCATGCCCTTGTCCGTATTGGACTGAACTTGAGCCTGAGACGGGAACTGCTCATTGTTATCAAATCATGTAGTTTGCCCTAAAGGAACAGTAGACCTGTAATGTAATCATCTAGTTATTCACTCACTGACACTCAAACTGGTGTGACACGGTCACCTCCCTCCTCTTCCGACCCTTTATCAATTAGTGCCCTTTAACATGTATACTATCCAGTCCCTTATGCAATTGTCTTTGCAAGGGTCTGTTTAGTTCTGTATCAACAGGCGAGTATGAGGATGATTCTTTCTGGAATTTCTATATTAGTTTCTTCAGACCTACATTTAGGAATGGCGCTTTAAAAAAATTGTTAATAATAATAATACACATGTATTGTTCACTATTCTTAAAGTACTATACATCCATATCCTATGATGGAGCTCTATATTTCCCTGTTGTTATTTAGGTATTGGTGTCAATACAGTCACTCATTCTTGTTCCTGAACCATACTTTAACGAGCCAGGTTATGAACAGGAAATTGGCACAGAAGCAGGTCGACGACATAGTGCAGAATATAATGCGGGTAAGTAGGTCTGCTGTACAGCTTCGATCTTTTTGTCTGATACACATAAATTCTATATCCAATGTTAAGAAGAAGCTTGTCAAAAATAAAGTAGGTATGATCTTTTCTAAAAACAGATTGCGATTATCCACATGATGATCAATAATAAGGCTACAACTAACTATTGATTAGAAGTTTGTATTATTCAAATCAAAACAAAAAAATTATTAACAGGGTTCATACGGTTATGGACAACCTGGAAAAGTCTTTGAATTTTACTTTTCTTAAAAAGGCATGGAAAAGTCATGGAAAACTGTCCTAAATTATGGAAATGTCATGGAAATAAAAAATAAAGCTTGTGTACATATTTTTAATCTATCTTCATTATTTTTTAAGATTTTCATTGGGTGTCGCTGTGTTGTACAAACTAAAAGACAAACAACAACATTCAACAAAAAACCTATAATCTACAGGATATGCGGTCTAGTCAGTTGCGCCACATATTTAGGGCAATTTTTTTGAAAAAAAAAAGAACGATCGCTTCAATTTTATTCCATAGGTTCACTTTTCCCATACCTCGGTCTAGTTAAACAACCCTCTCTGTATTCCACACAGTCCGCCACCGCCGCTGTAGTTATTTGTTTTCAAAATAGTTACTAATCTATGATTTTCACATAGCCACCACATACCACTGGGGAATTGTTTTGGTGACATTTTGATCCCCATATCATCGACCATTCAATTACTATAGCCACTAACAAAGAAATGCACGTTAGCGTGTTTCAGGAAGAAATTTCCATCCGATCTTGATTTAATTGGGCAAATATATTCAGCTATGTCAGCCAATGACCTGAATAACTTTTGGGAGAAAACAATTTCAAAATGGCCATTTGAATTTGAGTAATTTTGTGATAATTACATAATTACATAACAATGTGAAATAGTCGGACCAAGAATAAAATCAAAATGTTAGGTCTCACACAAGGATAGCCCATGACAAATTCCGAGGAAATAAAGTCCGAAATGGCCGACTGGTGGCCATAGCTAATCTATGAACCTCTGCTTCCTCATACATTATATTTCTATTATCCTAGCTGGTAGGCGTATGGTGCTGGTCTGGTGGAATTTCAGAAATGATGCAACACGTGATAATACCGTTGTACCTCCGGGTAGCACATTATTTGCAGGCCCAACCTGGTGAATGTGGTGGGAACTAGCATTGCAATATGTTCAATTGGGTGCAATTTCAGTTATTTTCCATGTCTTTGGTGATGGAAAAGCCTCTTAAACAAGAATACTTAACTTTCATTTTCACACTTTTCCAAAATTAATTTATATATTTTTGGTACCAAGGTAGAGCCCTGAAAAATAAATACAGAATTAGAAAAAAATGGTGGATTTCCATTTGGTACCCCAGGGTTCAATTTACTGCATCACATACCGGGGTATACATTATTAATCTTAAAGAGTACATATATGCACTCTGTATTCAGATGTGAGGATAAACAACATAAAGTATGCAATGATAGCACAGCTGCAGAACCCAAGTCCTGGGTTTGAAGATCTAATAAGAGCTCATTTTCACCTGAAGAAAGACAGATTACTACAGGTAATATTGCTGATACACTTTTCATATTGTGAATATAAGTCAAGCAACTGTTTGGGATTAACTAGTTTATATGATAAGTAGGTCTACAAAACCTGGCAAATGACGATGAGACATGATTGCCAGCAGTGATATTTACCAGTATGTATCATCATTATCACTTAGTCATACATGTACTACGATTTATTCATTTACAATCAAGTGTCTAGCTTAGCCAATTTCACACATAATTTTTTGTGTTGATATAATGTGTTGCATATGCTATTTTTTAAAGATCATCGGCGTATGGGGAAGAATAAGCTTCTTTGACTAAAAAGTTTATGAATGATTTGTGCAATTATTATGATTGCAGGAAATAGATGGTTGGCTGCGTGGATCTAAAAGTAGTAAGCTGGAACGAGCAATACAAAATCTGAAAAAAGAACTCAACAAGTTACAACCCCCTGCCATTCTTAGAAATTCCACACCACCAAATGATCTTGATGAGGTTTGACATAGGCGTCCACTAAGAACTGCTGGCTCCAGCAGTAATAGCTGTTGTTCACCAGAAGAAATCACTTGTCACGTCATCTGACGCGGGGTTGTGGAAATGTAGCAGAAATGTGGTAAACAGATAAAACAGAAAGACAGCCTGGATACCTGCTTTTCTGCTGACAGCCGCTGAAGCCCCCTAGGAAATTATGTGCACAGAACTCATCTCATACTCTTGCCAATATTCCCACCTGGATAGTATGTTGGCATATATTGTTGCCTGTGCGTATTTTAAGAAGGATACTTCTTGCCACTGGGCTGTGTATTTGTGTAGAAATGCAGCAGCCATTCACTGGAAGGACTGGCAAATTGAGTAACTGCATCTATCTAGCGTAAATTATTAAAATTCACATTAGCTTTAATCTATGTGATTCCATTTTGGATATATTAAGACTGCATATGTGCCACTGTGCAGGGCGATGTTCACCATGTTAATATTTTGAAGTATTGACTCACATTCAGGTTCACCTATCTGATATACCATAATTATAACATACAAAAACAAACATAATAGTACATGTCAGGAGACTGTCACTAAGATCATATATGATTGCTGTCGTGACAACCACCTATAAGACAGTGATCGTAATCAGATATGTTTTACATGTGTACAAGGCCTAGTATTGTCTATTCAGGGACTTAAATGTATATGGTAGTTTCAGTGGGTTATTTCTGTGAAATAAAATAGTATGTGGGATAGTTTATATTGCTATAGATATAGGGATTTATATCAACTTTTACGAGAAATCCGGAATTCGATTTATTGAAATCAGCTTTTGTGGTTATTGTGGGTATCCTTACTTCAGTGAATGAACTAATGTACACCTTATATTTTCTTTCTACCCACTGGTTACCACCAGCGATAATATGAGAAGACAAAATATCAAAATTGAGGAAAATTAAAATGTTTGTAAAAAAAAGTGTTTTTTTCTCAGATTTTTTTTCAAATTTGGCTTGCTGCTGTAAATTTATTTACCATGATGACATTGAAAGCTATGAGGGAGAGACTTCCCTACTGAGAAGTGAAATGGTTGTAGTACACATTTCTGACAAGTAAATATAGAACATCACAATAATGCTTTTATGGCATCTTAAGAGACATGTTGCCAGATCTTTTTAGTAGATGGGTCTGATGTGGCGTACACACGTCTCTACAGTAAGACTGTAGGGAAGTCAGAGCTGCCGGGTCTGTCAGTGTTTGTGCGTTCTAGGCAGCTCTCAAATAAGTTAAGACTTAGCTATTTGTGAGTTATATCTGCTTCTGATGTAGATATGTCCCTACATTGTATGTATATGTTTGGCAGAGACATATGTATAATGTAACTGTAGGGGCAGCCCCATTTACGAAATGATGAGTTGGCATTGACTGCCATTATAACGTATGAATAGCCACTCAGTTTAATTTATGTTTTCACTAATATGTGAACAATATATTTTTGCTTTTCTCCTCACTTTATTATCAATCAATTCAATGACAACCCTACTCACCACCACTCAGAACTGTTTTTCCGTCATGTTGCTCAAAGATAATTTAGAGAATTACGAGTAGGTAAATATCAGTCAATGTTGTTAATTACTCCAACCATTGGTATATGACATTTCATTCTATTTCTCCGCACAGTATATCTGGTATTTTTATTATAGGTCTATATAATCATGTAGGATAATGTTTGTCTAAAAAAATTGAAACACTTCACTTTGTGGGGAGCTACCTGTACATGCTAAATGATAAGTTTGGGGTTATCTGTTTTCTTCTTTAGGAAAACTCGCCTTAGTTTGAGTTACCTTTTAGACACCATGATGAAATAATACTGCGGTTGTCAGTTTACACAAAATATGTGCTCAAGAAAAAAATAATTAGTTTCCTGGCTGCTGCTCTAGATTGCAGATAATTATCGGCTATGTGTCAAGGTCATTAATCATCATTTCATCATAAAATGAATGTGATAAGTAGTAACTCTTGTCTATGTAATCCGTTTGAGCAAATGCCAAGAGCAAAACTAATGAAATGTGAATGACATGTTGTATATATTTGCCCATAGATGTGATCTGACCAAAACCTGCTTAAAAATGTTCAAAATACTATGCGCCTTTGAGATCTCACCTCTTTACATGTAGATAAAGCGCATTTGACCTTTATTGTTATTTTTAATGGTCAAATTCATTCTGACATTTGATATACAGGCATGCATTTGCTTAATGGGACTCAAGCAGGCTAAAATCATAAGAAAAATCGCTGATTTTATTTTGGCTTCATGTCCATAGACTAGAACTGCAATTTTTTTTAATTTTTGTGCTGTGCATTTACCAGTTAGGCTACATATGGAGACGAAATTCTCGTATTTCTTATTTTATACTTAAATAAAATTTCGGGAAATTGATCACATAAGGTTCTTAGATATGGTCAAGTGACTAAATGCTTGCAGTGTTTATAGGTCTCAGTCAAATTCTGACTGATCGCTTTTGTCTCAATGTGGTGTAACCATCATCAGCCTATCTGATCACCACTCTTTTTGCTATAACTTTTGCGTTAGTGGAAACCTTCACATCTATGCTAAATAAACCATGACTAAAACTCACTCTCAAGAGTATCTTGATTATCTGATTTCTTCGAACCACATTTTTTCTCATAACCATACACTAAAAATGCTTTATAAGTACATGATTATATACTTTTTAAAGCTGATATGATATGTTACTGTAACTTACATGTTGAGATTTCTCTAAATCACATTTCTCTAAGAAACCTTTGGTCAGTTTCTGACCTAGCATTTAGTCCCACTGGATTCATTACCGTTGGAAATGATGGCTTAAGATTGTTTTAGTAAAACAATTTGTAGTTTAAATTTATTCTGAATAGTACGTGTAAGTCTATGCAGTTTGTGTAATATTTAAAAAAACAAAAAAACTTGCGAGTGGATAATTCAATCTTCTAACTATATATTTTCATCACACCTAGCTGAGTCAAATAACAGTAAATTATTTTAAATGATATTTTATTCGTTGGTGCTAAATATAGTCATATTACTGCCCAGACTACCAACAATTCCGTAAAGGAACATGTCTAGTTGTATGTCATTGCTATTTATATTGAGGTTTTACTTGTTTGATATGGTTTAGTTCATGTGTTGCTTGTGTAGGCCTACAACACTTCGGGTGACAGAGAGAACCACAACACTAAGTCTTTATAATTTAATCCCCCCAAGTATAGAGCTTGACCAATCCTTCTTTACTCTGACTGCTTTGTTGAACTCTATCTATACTTTTTTTCTGGTGGTAAATACTGGCCATAATGTGGGTACATTTTATCTCCAGTATATCCAACAAGCCACGTACTGACTGTCAACTATTTTATAAGATATGTATCGGCTAGTCTGTAATAGATGTTTAAGATTCCTGGAACCAGTCCACTATTTGTTGTTTATATTAATTGCGCGATGCTTTTTTTGGCCCTGCCATCAATAGTGCCACAAATCAATTTATCTGTCACGTGATAGTGAACACGATCTGTCACTTGATAGTGAACTCGTGATTTTGCTCATTTTTTGGCATTGACACAAAAGTGTTGGTTTTCTAAGATTACTGCCCAGAAATTTATGAACGTGTTATCTTCTGAACTGCTTGTGGCATTGCATTCCAATTTTGTATAATAGCTTGCTCGATAATTCTCGGAATATCATAACATTTGGAAACAAGACATAACATTTAGGTAAATTATTGCTATATATCAGCAAAAATGTACTGTATTCACAATAAATTTAGAATGGTGCAATGCGCTGTCTCTGTTAAATGTCATTGAAGCCATATATAGAGGCAGGTTTTAGATTCTATTTATGCCACTCTTGAGAAGGTTTACAAACAGAAAATTTGTTGCTGAAGTGGAAAAACAGTAATTTAATACAGTTCACCACCCGTGGAGCTCGTTCACATGGAGTGAATCTATTGGTAACAAACAACCAACCAACCAATATAATATGTATTAAATGCTTACAGCCTCCCCTATAATAGATGGCTTCACTCTAATCAACAACAGCAATTACTTCTAACATCAGTTGAAAATAACGATATGAACTATGAACCAAATTAAATGAAGACGTCTTGTGTGTAGACAACTTATGATAATGCAGCTGTTATAGATGATAATTTGATCCACTTCGTTTGCATATACGTTTTGTACAATTTGCATAATACATAATATGTTTGAAAACGTGTCATGTCATCTGATTATGGTTGCGATAGTGTAGCAGTAACATTGTTATTGGGGATTTCGAAATTAAAAAAAAATGATGCATTAAAAATTTGTTAGGACAAATCTTTGCTTGGCAGTATTTATATATGCGATGGTTTAACAACTGGTTTTAAGATCTTACTTGCTAAAAAAAAAATATGAATACGTCTTAGATTATACGTTTCTTTGGTAAAATGTATATTTAAATCTGTTTTTTGTTTATTTTATAATCAAAAGATATTTTGTTTAAAAAATATTTCCTTGTATAATTGTAAGATTCATTATGTATCACTTTGTGTTGTCAATTAATAGTATGGGTGCATGCCCACTGTATTCCACCATACCATAAAATGTTTAAACAATATTGTAGACACAATAGAACTATAGCTCAGTGCACCTACACGGCGGGAGCTCTAGTTCTAGTAGACGCATATTTGCATTAATATAAAAGAAAAAAATCTTCTTTAATTTCTTGCCCTAGAATTTCACATTTCAAGTGTTCAGGGGAGTTTGCTGTGTATTAGTATAATCATATAAATATTGTCAAATACTTCACGTGCTTGTAAATTCTTGTACTATTATATTTTGTATGAGGGTTTGCACAATCCGTGGGTAAAGGAAAGTGATATTTTAGAATGCTTGTGATCGCGGTGCGGGTCGCTGTGTGGCCACATTATTGATTGAGAGTTGTGCTTTGTATGCAAGTAATGTATACTATAATATACATATTGTGGAAATTCTACTATAAGAATATTAAAATATTAAACTATGGTACGGTTTTTAGTTTTTATTTAAGAATTCCTAGCTTACCATAAGTTGGCTAATGTTACAACTACCGCAGACTACCAGTTACACCACGCAGTGTGTAAATCAATGACAATAGCAGTAGTTCCGTATCACCTAATTATGCCTAAGTGTTGTTTGGCCTGCTAAACGCGGCGACAAGTATATAGGGCCTATCATTTTACTTACTATGTTTCATACACCATGAACCATTGAATTTCGGAACAATAATTGCACTTTTGGTTCAGGCCGGTCAGAAATTATCAAATGAGCGACTCCGGTGTATCAAATTAAAGAATCATTCAATTGCAAAATGCGCATGCCTGGGACGGTCAAGTGTAGGCCAACAGTAGCCTATTCAGTACAGATTGACGGCATTAATATAGCCACTGAACTGATTACAAGATACTACTTAAACGAGACATTGATCCAATGCTGTTTTAATGCTAGGCCAACGTCTGCGACGCTGGCCCAACATTGAACCAACATTGAATAAATGTACAATGTTTGAGAGGAAGTCCTCCTGGCCAGCAAACACAAGACATTTTTATAACATTTATACAACGTCAGCCCAACGTCTTCGACGTTGGTCCAACATTGCATAAAGTCATACAAATGTTTTGCGTTTACTGGGTGTCAAGCAGTTTCAACATCCCCGCAGTAATAGTCAGTTTGTTTGCAAGCCAGCGACCAAGTTGGGGCAAGGGCCAAGGGCTTTGAATAATTAGCTCACAGATGTCGCTCAAGTATATATGAACTTGCTGTGATTTGAGAACTTGGCTCTTATTGAGGCTTTGGATATGAAACGCATATTTAGTATTATTATGGAATAGAGCCTCGGCACTATTGCCTTCTGGGGGACCCTTGTCCCGCGAATTTTGACAGTTGACCACACCTTTAAGATATGGGTGACATAGGCTATACGTTCAATATGTAATCAGATGGTATTTTCCGAAGGTATAGGATGTACAGGGAGAGGCGTGGGTGTGAAACGGGAGTGTTAATATATACGCATTAAATTTTTCTCGTGATAGTTTGATCTCCATATTATCAATCCATAAAGGGACACTGATTACTGGGTTTGTTGTAACGTCGATAATGTGAGAAATAAAAAGTCCTACAACTGAAGGAAATTCCATTAATGACCAAGATAGGATTTTGAATTAATGAAAGCTATTCCATGAGTGTCTTCTGAATCGATAAGTGCAGAAGAAAAAGTAATAGAGCCACTCAAAGAAATAAACTGGTTTCAAGTCTTGAATTGTGACGACGTTGATAAGGCCCGGTCAGCTTTCCATGGACTCTTTGTGGGTGTCATTGATAAGGTGGCTCCAGTGAAGAAAGTCAGTTTAAAGCAACGATCAGAGCCATGGATAACACATGGAATTTTAGAGCTGATTAAAGAGAGAGATATAGTACTTTTAGAATTTAAACGATACAAAATAAAGTGAAAAAAGCCAAAAATTATTTTTTAAATGACAAGGTTGAAGAATGTGAAGGGTCCTCCCAGCTATGGAAAACCTTGAAATCTATTGGTCTGTCAAACATTTGGCTCTTCCAAAATTAGTTTGTCTGAAGGAGAAGAAATTATTTTTGAAAATTTTAAAGTTGCAAATATTTTTAACAACTTTTTTACTTCAGTGGCAGAAAAACTGATTAACAAACTACCTAAAAGACCAATACATTTCACCAAACAATTTTTAAAAGACTATTACCAGAAAAAAAATGTGTTGTAGAAAATTCTTTGCATTTTTCGACCGTCAGCGAAGAAGAAAATGAAAATCTATTGAATGAACTCGCAGCAAGCAAAGCCACTGGGATGGACAGTTTACCTGCAAGTTTTTCGAAAGATGGTGCAGAGGTCATTGCTTGTCCATTGTCTCATATCATAAATTTATCTTTACACTCTAGTCAAATTCCGGAAGACATGAAAAATGCAAGGGTGGTACCACTCTATAAAAAAAAGTAAAGCTGAGACTGGAAACTACAGACCTGTATAGTGTACAACCAGCTTGAACACTACTTCAAAGAAAAAAAATTGTTATATAAATTGCAATCAGGTTTTAGATCATCTTTTTCCACTGGTACTTGTCTTACTTTTCTTATGGATTATATACGTTCAGAAATAGATTTTGGAAATTATATCGGCATGGTGATGATTGACCTGCAGAAAGCATTTGACACCGTGGACCATTTTATTCTTGAAAATAAACTAAAAGCTATAGGCCTTGGTGGAAATGCAATCGCTTGGTTTGATGCATACCTGACAAATAGGATGCAGGTTACTGATGTAGGTGGAATTTTTTCTGACCCCAGGTTGTTCCTTGTGGTGTACCACAGGGATCAATCCTGGGACCTCTTCTTTTTTTGTTATACGTTAATGATATGGAAGCATCTGTCTCCTGCAAGCTAATACTCTATGCTGACGACTCTGCCCTGTTAGTATCAGGAAAACACATAAAAACTATTGAAAACATTTTGGGGGACAATTTGTTGTCTCTCAGCAATTGGCTGATAGTAAAGAAGTTGTCTCTCCACCTAGGTAGAACAGAATCTATTCTATTTGGAACCAAACATATGCTGTCAAAGCATTTAAAATTAGCTATTTCTTGTGGAAATCATGTGATTACATCAAAGACTGTCATAAGGTATCTCGGGGTAGATCTAGAGCAAACACTTAGCAGCACAGCTATTGTTGAGAATATTTTGAAAAAGGGAAATTCGCGACTGACATTTTTGTACAGACAGGCAAAATATTTGAACACCAGATCTAGAAAATTGTTAACATCAGCCCTAATTCTTTGCCATTTCGACTATGCATGTTCAGCCTGGCCTCCAAAAAACTATGAAACATAAGCTCCAAATTTTACAAAACAAAACAATACGGTTTGCTCTTGATTTATCCCCCCGGACATCACACATTTTCTAAAGATATGCAGTGGCTTCCTGTGGATGTCAGAGTAGAACAATTAAATCTCAACATCATGCACAGGATTGTCCATGGCTGAGCTCCATGTTATCCTACTGAGAGTTTTGCTATGGTTAGTCAGGTGCATGATGTTGAGACAAGACATAGAGCGTTGTCTGTCTCCCTGCCATCCACTGAGAGAAACGGATCTAAGGTTTTTAAATTAAATGGCATTAAATCATGGAATAAACTGCCTTAAATTCATTGGCATATTTTAAACAAGCTGTGAGACTTTACCTAATAGATAGATTAGTTAGCGAATACTATTCAGATTTCCTATATTACTAGTTTGTCTGAGCTGTATATAAAATTTTCAATAATTATATATATATATTAACGCTTAGTCTAGTCATTTATGTGATAATATTATGACTAAAAGTGTATGTTGTGGTCATGGAAAAATGTTTCTTATTTATTATTTATTTTATATAAACTTTTTACAAGTATTTTTAATTAAATTTTTCTGTAAACCTTTCCAGTCAACATCTGGTCTACTTTTTGGGGACCACTATAGAAATAAGGGTCACCAGACCCTTTATAGTGTCTTTTATCCCCGGTGACCAGTATGGTGGCACCGATTGTTTTTATAATCATGCTTACATGCACTGTTTACCGAAATAAATAAAAAAAAAAAAAAAATTGTTTTCATGGAACACGTCATTGAACACCGGGAGCCATATCCAATTATTGGTCTGGAAATCAGTTCTGATAAACTGAATTGCTAAAAGCAAACAACTATATTACTGTGGTTATTTTAACCCCAAAAAGCACTCGACCTAACAATTTTTTTAGAAAAGCGATTTAAAAAAAACGAGTTCATATGAGTCCATAGTCTTATAAAAAAAAAGGTAATTTGTTTCCTACAAATGTGTCTAATTTGCATATTCAAAATGGCCGCCACAAGAATGGTGCCGAGCGTGAAAATATACCACATCTCAGTAGCCAATCATCATAGAAAAACAAATCCGTTGGTGTCATTACTTTTGTGCTTCAAGATCACACTTAGGGTCAAGGTCATTTCATGTGTGACCAATCATAATATGTTAATGTTATACAAAAGAAAGTATCTTTCTGAATTTTGTGACAGCAATCCATTCAAACTAGCTTCAATGCACTAACTTACAAAACCACAGTTTTTTTTCTAATTTCCAGGCAAATAATTATTTGGAAACTTTCATATTTCGTGGTAAATAGTAAAAGTACCTGTTTTCGGTGTGTAGGCCTACTCTATCCAGTTCAGACTGCTGTTCCAGAACTATTCCAAGTCATTTTTTAGTGAAATCGATTAAATAGATCCAGATAGGTAGATGATAACCATGATAAATTGATCACTCATTATCTGGCTACATAACAAAACTCTCAATAAATTTCAAAACCGCATGGTTTTTGTTAAGCCTATACATGGCGTAAAAAATTGATTCAATATTACACTTGAAGGTATAACATTTGGTATAACGTTGGGAGCTATATCAAACACTCCCATCACCTGTAATTTATACAATATGATTAAAAAATGTATGTTAAACATCTTCCATATTAAAATGACGTCTCCCATTTTAATATGGGACATTTATAGCTCACTGATTTGACTGATTGTTTAAGTAGTGACCTATTATCGTCCATCTTTTACCAATCTTCTTTATGGATTTACAGGCCTATGCACAGGACATATTTATTTATTGTAAGTGGTGCTGATCTAGAATATACTAAAAAAATAATTAATTCATGGTGAATGATGCTGTGTTTGCGAATATATATTAAAAAGAACAGAAATTAAACACAAAATAAATAGAAAATAAATAAAGTCAACTAGACTATCAGATAAAACAATTTCCTGAATAGAATGTATTCAAATTATTATTCATGTTTATCTATTTTTATGTGTAATACTTTGTAAATTTAATGTCTAGGTCCCAACATTATAATAGGCCCCACTATAGCTTTAGGTGTAATATTGAATCCAAACATTTTACGCGAGAATAAAGTTTTAACAAATAAAGCTAGGAACGTGTGTAATACCTCTTTTTCATGGGATATTGAATGTAAAAATCCAATTATGGCATACTTTTAGTGATTCAAGGTTATCTTAAAGGTCAATTCAAATTCAAAAAGTCAATTCCGAGGTCAAGAATGTGAAAATATCGTTTTTTTAAAAACATAATTATTAGCAAAAGAAATGTAGGCCTAATGCGTCTTTTTGGTATAATTTCGACTGAATGATCCATTTATGCTACTATTTTGATGATTATAGGTCATTTGCAAGTTCAGTGTGTCAATTTCAAGGTGAAGTAAACAAAAATATGATTTTAAACAAATAATGCTAGGAACTAGTGTAATAGACTTAACTCTTCTCCGTCTAATTTTGTCTGGAAAATCTAATTCTGCTAATATTTTTGTGATTTAGGGTGATCCTCATGGTCAAAATGGCGATTTTAAAGCCAAATATGATTTTTAACATATGCTAAAAAATAGAGCACGTATGATACATAGTTTTGGTATGATTTTGACTGGATAATCTAATTCTGTTGGGTTTAAATGATTAAACATGCTCAAGGTGTAGAGATCAAGCAACAGGAAGGCGTTGTATAAGGGCAATGTGAATGCACTAAAGGATAATGTAATAGCAAGTGTGCTGAAAGCCCCATTTATCATTCCCATATTTCTTATTTTTGTCATGCATATCCGAAATTAATTCTTGTCCTTATTTCTCGTTTAGCTGGTGAACGCGCAATACAAATTAAAAAAAATTACGCAAATTCTAGTCTATTGACATGTTCATATACTATGATGATTTTGGCCTGCTTGCGTCGCTTTAATATTCTATGTTAATTTTAGCAATTAGAACATTTTGCTACTCCCGTTATGACGAGACCTTGTGCTCAGAAATCACTTGGAATGAGTTTAAATAATGTAACAAGAGGCCAAGCGGCCACCATAATCCCCCGCACCGCCCCCCCCCCACCTGCCCTTTCATATTCTGTTTTACAGTGGGTCTAATAGTCTATCTATTTAGCACAGTGGGTATGCCATGTTTGTTACAGATATTAAAGGTGTGGTCAACTGTCAAAATTCGCGGGACAAGGGTCCCCCAGAAGGCAATAGTGCCTGTGGGTAGGACAAGGCCCTATTCCATAATAATACTAAATATGCGTTTCATACCCAAAGCCTCAATAAGAGCAGCTAGTTCTCAAATCACAGCAAGTTCATATATACTTGAGCGACATCTATGAGTTTTTAATTCAAAGCACTTTGCCCTTGCCCCTACTTGATCGCTGGCTTGCAAACAAACTGACTGTATTACTGCGGGGATTTGGAAACTGCTTGACCCCAAAAGCTTGTATTGACACTCAGTAAACACAAAACATTTGTATGACTTCATGCAATGTTGGACCAACGTCGAAAACGTTGGGCCGTCGTTGTATAAATGTTATACAAATGTCTTGTGTTTGCTGGGCTGCAGGAGGACTTTCTCTCAAACATTGTACATTTATTCAATGTTGGGCCAGCGTCGCAGACGTTGGCCTAGCATTAAAACACCATTGGATCAATGTCTCGTTTAAGTAGTATCTTGTAATCAGTTCAGTGGCTATATTAATGCCGTCAATCTGTACTCAATAGGCAACTGTTAGCCTACACTTGACCGTCTCAGGCATGCACATTTTGCAGTTGAACACTAGTTTAAAGTCAATGATGATCACAAGTCGGCTACTTTTAATTAGATCAAATTGGACATTTTTCTGGCAAAATCCCTCCCTGAAACCGCAGCTTGTTTTATAGTACTGTAATGGTCTATACCTATCTGGCACGGTTTGCCAGATATCAGACACAGACCCCCTTACAGTAAAATGTTCCTTTTAAGATTTTTTACCTTGCCCTCGCCCTCCCCTCCCCCGTCAGTGAAAAACTAAATACGCCCCTGTCTAAGATGTTGCTCAGGTAAACCCCCGCTATCTCCGTACTCAGGCGACATGTTTTGGCTGAAACTGCCCATTTTCAACAGCTCTGTTATTATAACAACTGCTTATATCCACGCTTGTGTGTCCAAAGTACATATATGACAAATATAAATCACTACAACTCTGTCACATATGGGCTTTTATTTGCAGAGAAATGGAAAAACATCAGAGGATTACTTTTTCCAAATACGCGCTGTTGCGAGAAGGATTTTGTTATTGCTTTTCTGACAGTATTTACAATCTGATTAAAAAAACTGGCGAATGGAAATTACTGAATGAAATGCGAATAATGATGGCTCAATTTATCCAAACCTGATCAGAGTGAATAGCTCTGACCTGCAGCAAACTATTAGATTAGGCGAAATAGCAAAAATAATAAATATTGAGTCGAAGTGAGCACTTAAAAGCTCCGTGGTTATTGAAAACCTAAAACACACGTTGTAACGGCTGGTAAATCAAGTCAATCGCCATGTGTGCATACAAAAATATTGGCGTGTGGTGTCAGAATGAATAATGGCTTCAAGTCTGCCATTTTGAATTTGATCGAGCTAAGATTTTTCAGGGCATATCCCTCCCTGAAACCGCACATTTTGTTGTATAGTAATGGTCTAGCTATCTGGCATGGCTTACCAGATATCAGACATATTAAAGATAATTATGGTCGATCATTTTGAATTTGATAGTGTTGAAATTTTTCAGGCATATCCCTACCTGTGTGTGTAAAATATGAAAGAAATCCCCTCATGGGCTTTCTGCTTCGAAGACGAATCGCTGTCAGATATCAGGCATATTAAAGTTAATTATGACAGATCGTTAGTCATTAAGTAGGTCAAGGTTCATAAACCCAAGAAGGCACATCTACACCCTCTAAGAGATGTGTGTGTGCAATATATAAGAAATCCCTTCTAGTATATGTAATAAGCTCGACATTTAGACCTGATAGTTTAAAAAAATGATAAACTGTCAAAATTTGGGGACGTGTACTTCAATATATGCTCTTTAATATTAAGATGGGAGCCCTCTGAAAAAAATGTTTTGCTCTGTTTATATTGATGGGGTCTATGAAGTGTAATCGTGGACAGCTGTACACCGCGAAGATGTGGGCGTGGATTGTGAAATTTGTTTGAACAGGGAAATCAATGTTTGTTATCATTGCGATGCGTGAGAGCGATCTAAACACTAATTTTGAAAACATCCCCACAAAATATTAACGACGTAGCTGAAAACAAGCCTAAAATGGCTAAATATAGGTAATATGTTACTGATTCTAACAAAGCTATTTTTGACTTGATAAACTGTGGCCAAACCTCAGTCGTGAGCGCCTATATGAATTACTACACTTATTTGTACCATCGCAATCAGTCGCTCAAACCTTTAGTTTCAGACAGTTTAGGCTATACGAAATAGAGTTGGTAAGCTGCATTATATTGAGCGAATATATCATTTATATGATAAAAGTGTCAATGCTCGCATACATGTCACTCAATTATCTTTTATCATTTTATTCTATTTTTTTAAAAATTAAATCGTGTGTGAAAATGGTGAATTAAACAAAAATGAGGTAAATTATTCTAATATAAGTTATATTTATCTATCATGTCACATAGTTCAAATTTGAGTAGTTACTACATAAAATCATATCTAGCTTAAATAGAAGAAGGCATACATTTTATTTATAAAACTCACAAAAAAACACGTTTCTTATTTTATAAAGAGTTTGATAGTATCATTACACTGATTAGACACATTTGTAATATTTTCATGCTGAAGAAGGTAAATCGTTCAGACTTAGGCCCTATTGATCACAGTTTTGACATATTTGGTCCCGTTGTGCGCCTCACTAATACAGATGAACATAGATAATACAAAAATGTATCAAGCAATACCATGTATGTGGAAAAAGGGATAGAGAAGTCCGCTGTTTTTGGTGATCATGTGGTCAGCTGCTTCACCACAGCCGAGGCATCATTATATATACCCATAATAAGAGGACAATTGTATTACAATCATGTTTTTGTACTGTTGTAATTGGTGAATAAAAATATGTTTATACCAACTAATCTGGATAACATAGAGGATTGATTAAGTCACTGAATTAAAAAAATAAAATAATACTTAAAATGTAAAAGTGTCTGTATATGTAGGCTGCTAATTATGTCGTCTATGCATAGCTAAATGTATCTTGCATGAAATAACAGTTTTATCCTGTGTAGTTTACGTAATATGAATTGGTCTGATTTATGTAAACATAGACTTTTGATTTGTTAATCAAAGTTGAGAACAGAAGCCTTTAGTTAATGATGTGTACCTTTTTACATGATTCAGTTCGAAAACCACCTAAATAAAGTAGGCCCTAAAGCTTGTACAACGCGGATTAAATATGTGCTCTGTATTTTCTAACATAATTTTCCTTCTATTTTCACAGGTGATATATATAACGGAAATAAATATATACTTGTGTCTCTAATGTTGTTGTGTGCATGGTTGCACATGCAGACAATTTTTGTTTTTTAAATTAACAATGATTTTAGATAATTAGAAAAAACAATTGATATGGTATAACTGTTAGTCAATAATTATTATAATATGTGTTACCCATTGATTGTTAGTTAATTAGAAAGTGATATAACATATATATTAAAACAAAACCACAAATAATATGTCACTCTGTAGCTCTAACTGGGATTAAAAAACGTCTGGAAACATGTATATCAGTTTACGGTGTGTGTGATTATGATGATAACTTAAGAATTCGGCAACCACAAAGTGACATATGCAGTACGCGCTGCTCAACATGTCAAGTATGAATACTTTATACTTGACATGCTGATACATAGAGATACATTATTGCAATTTATAGTATATTTTAATTTTAGAATAATTATAAGTCAGCTATGCGTTTGCATTTTTTTTGTGATGATTCTCAAATGACTTGGATCATTGTTAACATTTGAGTTAAATATGTGTATTTATTGAGCTTATCGTGTTTAAAAAAATATTATGTGTTTTTAAACTATAAAATCGACATATTGCCAATAGCTGGCTCACGGTAAACCGTGACAATGACGAAGTACTGAAGAGGTATTGTCAAACCATTTTCACCTCAGTACGCATCTTCTTTTTGGGGATTAGAGTTATTAACATAGGAATTTGGCATAGTTTTGTTGCTTTAGACAGGCGTATACACATTGTGAAAGTGAATAATGGCCGATAAGCGGCCATTTTGAATTTTATCGAGTCGAATTTTTTCAAGATGCATCCTTTACTGAAATCACACATTTTGTTTTATAGTAATGTTCTAGCCATCTAGCACCGTTTACCAAATAACGGCCATGTGAAAGTGAATAATGGCCGATTGGCGGCCATTTTGAACTTGGATGAGTTGAAGTTTTTCAAAATGCATCCTCTCCCGAAACCTTACAATTTGTTTTATAGTAATCGTGTAGATATCTTGAGCGGTTTTCATGATATTCCACAATATCAGGCCTGTCGAGGTGAATAATGGCCGATAGGCAGCCATTTTAAATTTTATCAACTTGAAATTTTTCAAGATGCATCCACTCCTGAAACCTTACAATTTATTTGATAATAATGGTGTAGCTATCTTGAGCGGTTTTCATGATATTCCGCAATATCAGGCCTGTCGAGGTGAATAATGGCCGATAGGCGGCCATTATTAATTTTATCGACTTGAATTTTTTCAAGATGCATCCTCTCCTGAAACCTCACAATTTGTTTTATAGTAATGGTGTAGCTATCTTGAGCGGTTTTCATGATATTCCGCAAAATCTTTCAGTCGGATTTACCGATGGTATAAATTAGGTCAACTTCAAGGTCAAGTTGAGAAGGCACAACTAGGGACCTTAGAGAACATGTATGTGCAATATGACTGTCATCGGCCCAGTACTTTTCGAGATCTGCTCCGGAAACGAAGTGCCCGTCAAAACGTCTAAATAGGTCATAGTTCTTAACCAGAAGTAGGTCAAAGTTTAAATACCCCAAAAGGCACAATTAGACTCCCTAGGGGTGTTGTGTGTAAAATTTGAAGACAATCGGACAAGTACTTTCAGAGATCTGCTCCGGAAACGAATTGTTTACGGACGACCCAACGCCGTAACATCATCATTTTCTCCTCTGCGACCTTGCGTATTGAATTCAGATTAAAAAATATTTTAACCTGTCCATTATCCACCTGGAAGTAACCCACATACCAAAAATTGTTATCCTAGCTTATTTCTTACAAAGTTATAGGCAAAAGAAGAGCCAAAAAAACGGAGGTAGAATCCATAGCTCTCTCTGTCTCACCTACGGTGACGGCGGGAGCTGAAAACGGAGGCGGAATCCATAGCTCCCTCCGTCTCACCTACGGTGACGGCGGGAGCTAAAAATGTCTGGTTAATTACAAATAAAGTCTAATGAAGTAAGAATCAGTGGTAAATAGATGAAACGAATGGGGTTCTAGGCCACCTTTGTGCACATATAAGTTAAACTGGGCTAGAAGAACCTCCTGATAATGGTGAGATGACACTGCCCTCCAGACACAGGATTTGAAATTCGAACACTGGCGGTCTGAGGCAGAGCTCGCTACTTCTAGGTAGAATCCGTGGTGGATGGATAGTACCAGTAAATCATGAATAAAGGCTAATGAAGTCAAAATCTGTGTCGGTTGTCTTGTAAATCATGAACAATGTCTGATGAGGTAAGAAATCTTGGTGGATTCCTGGCAAATGATTTATCTGACCCAAATGAAAAAAAAATTATTGGTGGACATGATGATTAACCCCTACAGCGCAGGGATCGATTTTAGCCATCAGATTCTGACGACTAAAGTCGATCCCCGCACTGTGAGAGTAAAAATATTTATAATGGCTGTAGACCCATAACACAGGTATTCAAATGAATCAGAAAGAGCTGACTAAGACATTTATGACGATTTCAAATTGTAAAAAACCCTTTGGTCTCCATGGTTTTTGCAAAAAAATTCAGCGTTGTAAGGGTTAAGTAAATAACGGAAGAAGACACATGAGGCAGCTGTGGATGCATAGTAAATCACTGATTGACACCTAATAAAGAAAACAAATAAGAGGTGGATGCCTGGTAACATAGATTTTTTACAGTTATCTTTTTACAAGGCCATATACTTACTTGATAAAGTGGTATGTATACATGTACTAATGTCCTGGCTGAAGTTCAAATATAACAAATCAATTAAAATTATATTTTTTTACCGCTCCCTCGTCAATTTTGTGGAAAAAGAACACTTCATATTCACAATAGACACTATTATGTACACAATAAAATAATTTGCAATATCAGCAATTACATACTAAATACATCAAATATATTTTAGATGTGTTCACAGATTTATAAAATTATTGTATCATACCGACATAACATTTCAATCAACATGTACAGCTACTATGTATAGTTCATACAAATAAGTATTATTTCAGTGGTTCAGAATGAGATACAAAACACAAAATTTATCATCTCCTAAGTGGAGCCATTCCTAGCCTAGCTCTAGTCTCATTTGCTTCTTGTATTTCCAATTCCTCTCGACTCAAACCATCATGACGGTTATCTTTCCGATGACGACTGTCTTTATGGCGATGATGTCTGAAAGAAAGAAAAAAATTAAAGCTGGTGAACATCTAACTTTTTTTAAACATAATCACTCTACATTACAGTTAGGATTTAAATTTGTTTTGTATTTATATCTCACCTGGATGGCTCATCTTCATGTCTATGTCTATGACCTGAAAAAAAAAATGCCTGATATATATGTACATGTATAATATCTAACTCTTTTTCTTATGTTTTTCTGAGAGAAAACATCAATAATTGATAACGTTTTCAAATACTATCACTACTTCCATAAACAACAAGATACCTTATTTGAAAACGTGTAAATCTCATATATATTTTCTAACAAAACTCTATATTAATATAATTGACTTCCACATGTACTGCTTACTTTTCATATAGATTCACAGACTGTCCAAAGTCATGGCTTTCCGGACACGATAATGAAGGTTTAAACCCTTATACATGCAGATTCATTCAGTTTTAATAACTTAGAGGTGATATTTGTTATTAAACCAAACGAATTTGACTGACTTGATTTGTGTTTGGTTCGTTCTTTGCTTCGACTTCTTCTTCGCTCTTTGTGTCGTTGTTCACGGTCCCTAGATCTGCTACGTCTCCTGTGTTCCCTACCACCATGCTCTCTCTCATTTCGTCCTGCTCGGACACGATCTCTGAAAACACAGACAAATTCAACTAGTCCACCAATAAAGAAGAATGTTTCGCCTAAAGTTCAACTCCCATGTTCTAGTACTGTAAATTAATTACAAAGAAATAGTATTGAATATTATCACTGATTAAAAAAATCTGTATAGCTTTTCTAATATTCTCTACAGTAGTAGAGAATAGGTTATTCATGGTTCCAAGATTCATATAGAAAGTGGTTACATATTAGTCACTTTGGAACTGAGGGTGGAACGATTGCGACGTTTCGATCTGTTTCCAGCAGATCTTGATCCTGCAATGATCAGGGTGGGTGATTCGGCTCAGGTGGTGGTGGTCGCGGAATGATCTGACCATAGATGGGTGGCAGCTGGTAGCCCTGGTCTATGTTCATGGGAGGGGCTCTCTGCTTGATGTGGATGGCCTCCTCCACCTTGCGAGACCAGGGCTACCCGCTGCCACCCATCTATGGTCAGATCATTCCGCGACCACCACCACCTGAGCCGAATCACCTGAGCCGAATCTAGAGGCAGATCGAAACGTCACAATCGTTTCACCCTCAGTTCCAAAGTGAGTAAAATTCAACCTTTCTCTACAGTAGCTTTATTAATTATAAGAACAGTCAAATTGGCAAGATCATAACAAAGTATGGTTAAATGGCCTCTTATATTAGCAGTCAGTAATCAGTAACGGTCAGTAATCAGTTCAGTTTGATTTAAAAAAAAAACAGGAAATGTTAAAATATATTATCAGCGAAAAAAATATTACCAAAAATTTTCAAATCAACACTGGCCTTTAAGGTACAAAATTATGTAGCCTACGTCCAAATTTTTAAATATGATCTAGTGCATTTAAGTATTCCAACCAACAATGATACATACACATAAACTCATACACAAAAAAATATCCTTCCCTATTTGGTTAGTCTTACCGTCGTGGTGATCGACTTCGACTGCGTCTTGCATATGGTGACACACTTCTTCGAGGTTTGTCCCAATCTTTATGTCCTCCATGTCTCTCCACGACAGTTGGTCCTGATCTGTCCACCATATATCCATCCTGGAACATTAACTTAGTTTGGAACTACACCAGCTAATCTAAATTTATAAATTTTGCAATTACACAATGTAAAATAAAACAATAGATACAATATTACTAAAGAATAGAAGGGTTGAAAATAGTTAAAATTAAATTTTCAATTGTTAAAAATATGCACACATTCATTGGTTTTAATTATATTTTAGATATTTTTTTATTTTAGTACACTATTACATGTATTAAAAATTCTATGCACATGGTTTCGTGTTTGTAAGGGCACATTGTGCAAACCATCTTCATGATGTCAATGGCACTGCATATAAATGATTAAATGTACATATTGTATACAGTTGGTTGTTAAAGAGATTGTGCCGTTTTCAGTATTACATGTATTGCATTTGTTCGAAACATAAGGAAAAACTATAATACCACTCGACTTCCAAATGGGAAGTGAGACGGCCAATTTCTCAATGCATGTGGAAAAAGACTACACAAGTACAGGCGCCCCAGCCCCGAATTAGAATTTATTAAAGCGGTTTTGTGTAGTGTTATTAACCTGTTGAACACGAGAATATTATGCTACTGCTCTGTTTCTGGAACGAGATTATTTTATGACGTCATAGTTATCTCATGCAATCAGACCCGGAGATCTCCGGGGCTCGTATCTGAATGGTCTCCCTGAATCACGGAGATCTCCGGGGCTCGTCTTAAACGGGTTAATGTAGTCCTAGGATCAGTAAAAATCAAAACACAAGACAATTAGGTTTAAGAGGTTATGTCTAAGTGTAAGATCAAGAACTAGTCAGTCAGTCATAGACTGCAAACATCCATCGAAATAAATGATCTTAATCTGGGTCTCGATGGTTATCGGGATCATTACCACAATTTAATGGATTGGTCCATGCTCAGAGAAACACCTCTGATAAGGTTTCATGCAAATCTGTGAGATCGAGATCCGGATCATAATGCAGATTTGGATCACAATCCATATCATCCCAAAATCTAACCAGTTGTTCCTTGGCTTGAGACACACCTCAGGTACAAATTTCATAAAAATCTGATTGTTACTTTTTAAGTAATTTGACGGAAAGTCAAGACAACAAACCAACTTGACCAAAAACATAACCTCCCTGGTGGCAGCAATAAGTCAGTCTAGAATCACTAAGTTCTACGTGTTTTAGAGTGATGGTCTAGATCACTACCACGATTTGTCAGATATTATACCTATCAGTAAATGGCAAAAAGTGTTTTATAGTAATGGTTTAGCTATTTAGCACGGTTTACTCGATATCAGGTCTATCGAGGTAAATAATGGCCGATTGGCGGCCATTTTTTATTTGATTGAGTCGAAATTTTTCAGGATGGATCCCCTCCTGAAACATCACATTTTTATTTATAGTTATGGTCTAGCTATCTAGCACGGCTTACCCAATATCAGGCCTATCGAGGTATATAATGGCCGATTGTCGGCCATTTTGAATTCGATAGAGTTAAAAAATTTCAGGGTGCATCCTCTCCTGAAACCTCACAATTTGTTTTATAGTAATGGTGTAGCTATCTTGAGCGGTTTTCATAATATTTCAGATAAGTATTTTAACTTGTCTATTATCCACCTGCAAGTGACCCACATACCAAAAATTGCTATCCTATGTTATTTTCTTCCAAAGTTATAGGCAAAAGACAGGCAAATAGACGGACGGAGGCTGTTTCCATAGCTCCCCCGTCACACTTTTGGTGATGGCGGGAGCTAATGAAAGAAAAAAAGTTTAAGTTTCTCAAACAGCAGATTTGAGCTATATATACCAATTATGAAGTTGGCTGTACCTTATATTCACCCTCCTCATCATCTTCCGACTCCATGTCATCAACATCTTCTTCCAAAGCACTTACTCTGGCTTCTAGTTGGTTACTCTCTTCTAACACTTGACGTTTCTTAAAGTTAAAAATATTAAACTAATTAATGTACGGTAACAGAGCCATTGAATTTGGTCTGAAACTAGATGAGAATGGCATGAAAACATTAAAAACATCCCCCTTAAATATTTCCTGGTCAGTCCATCAAAAAATAATTTTAATATGATGGCCATTGTCAGTTGTTAATGGATTGCTCCCACTGGGCCAGGCACATATGGAATGTGTGAAAAAATGAAAGTGTGAAAAAAAATCAGTTTAAAAAAAATCTTATTTGAATGCAGTCCAACCAAAGGTTCATAAGTTATCATGGGAAAAAATTCCCCTGTCACATAGGTCATATATGTAAAAAATAAACAACATTAATCAGCTAACATTTTAGTAAGAGTTGAATTGAGTATACGCCTGGGGCGGGGGAGACGGATAAATGCTAAACACTAGGCAATCAATTTTCTTCAAAATAATTAACTCATTCTGAAACATTTACTTTCTGTCTGCTGATACTTATTGTTTTAACACATATTTTTCGAAATAGGCCCTTGCAGGCAAGCAATTAGTAATACACACTAGACCAAATAATCCACATCACCATCTAAACAGACAGTGCTGACACTCATGACTTTTTTACCTGTATTCTTGGCAAAATGACATCACACAACCTCTCCTCTCGCAATAAACTATCCACAAATTCATCCATGTGCACCAATTCAAAAGCTGTAAGAAAAATTTCCCATCACCATTACATTGTAATCATATTTCCCTGACCCAAAAAACCAGGTGTATATATTGCTGGCCTAGGCATGAAATAATCACTGTACAGCCTACAGGGCAACCTTTCTGCTAGAAAAAAAGTCCTTCATATTACATTTGACCTACATGTGCTGTAGCCTTTCACTCAGCTCCACCATCCTCTATTCATAGTCCCCAGAGTGACAATAGTTGAGTGTAACTCCATTCATCCCACATGAGACACCTAATGTCAGACAACTTATAGCCGGTAGTTTAAACCTTTTTTTACTCTTACAGCTCGGGGACCGACTTTAGTCGTCAGAATCTGACGTCTGTAGACGTCAGATTCTGACGACTAAAGTCGATCCCCGCGCTGTAAGAGTAAAAATATTTATAAATTAATGGCCGTAGACCCATGACATAGGTATTCAAATGAATCAGAAAGAGCTAACTAAGACCTTTATGATGATTTCAAATTAAAAAAAACCTTCGGTTTCCATGGTGTGTACAAAAGTATTTCAGCGCTTTAAGAGTTAAGGCCTATTACAGCCACCAGTTGCAACTTGTAAGGATCCAGTATGGCTGCAACCCACCCAGCAGCTTCTGTACATTATGTTGGTAAAATATAATCTGGACAATTGCCAGTGAAGGTTTTTCCACTTAAAAGTGTGTCGGGGAAGTCAGAAAGTCTGACCTGAAAGCTTGAGGGGGTGGGTATGAAATAATAATAGCAATTGGAGAAAAATATATTGAGGGACAAATTAAATGTTGATGAACATTCCAGAAATTAAATTTGAATATACACTATGGGTGGGTTGAAATCAGGTAGAATATAATTCAAATAGAGGAGAGCCAAAGTTACATGACAGGTGCACTCTTTAACCCTTGGAGCACTGCCACCGACTTTAGTATTATTTTCTTATGTTTTAATGGCCGTATATAGCCAGCTATCAAAAATTACATATGTATCAAATTAGACATAATCATATACATTTCAACCTAAAAAGGAGCCTTGTACATGTATTACAACTTTGTATAATCCCAAGCGGAAAATAAATATTCCTAAACCAACTTAAAGGGACTGGCCCAGGATAAAATCATCAAAAAATCAGTGATTTTATTTTGGCTTTTTATTATGACCGTATGATGTAAACATATCCATAGACTAGAACTGCAAAAGTTTTTTAATTCCCGTATTTCTAATTTTTGACATGGTTGTCAATAATTAGAAATCAGGAATTTCGTCTCTATATTATAGCCTAACTGGTGAATGCGCAGCACAAAAATTAAAAAACTTTTGCAGTTCTAGTCTATGGACATGTTTACATCATATGGTCATATTAAGAAGCCAAAATAAAATCACCGATTTTTTGATGATTTTAGCCTGGGCCAGTCCCTCTAGGTTTTTTAAAAAAGGTCACCGGGTGGTCCACAATAGAGTCTCTGCAGGATAAGAGGGTGTCATGAATTTACTAAAATTTATTTAGCGGGCAGAATCTACATGTATCCTTTAGACCGTTCACATATTTTACAAATGGAATAGCCCTATTAGTCTAAGCAAAAAATAGGGTTCCTGTGCACCATCGGAAATATACTTTTAATTAGTATATCTAGCTTGGAGAAAAAACGTAGAAAATGATTAGCTATGTTAACAAACTGAAAAAATGTCCCTAGTGTCATTTGTATGCAAATTTGCGTCGCCATTACAGAAAAATGAATATTAAGTTATAGCTTGGTCAATATCACTGATAACGGCACAATAAGGGTGTCTACACCCATGTTTTGAGGGTCAAAGAAGACAGTAAAACCATCTTAAGAAAGGTCTTATGTGTTTCAGACATTTTAGTATGCAAATTAGCGCCGCCATTACCGAAAAATGTATATTTAGTCATAGCTCGGTCATTATCACAGATAACGGCACAATAATGGCGTCTAGTGTACACTCATGTTTTGAGGGTCGAAGAAGACAATAAAACCATTTATTGAGTGATTTGATGTGTTTCAGAAAATGTAGTATGCAAATTAACGCCGCCATTACCGAACAATGTATATCTATTTATAGCTCAGTCAATATCACAGATAACGGCACAACAAGGGTGTCTACACCCATGTTTTGAGGGTCAACGAAGACAGTAACACTGATCTTCTGGGGAGATCTGGTGTGTTGCAGAAAAAATAGTATGCAAATTATCATTTGTCGCTCAATAGGACTATCGTTGATAACTGAACAGTTAAACATTTCTATCCATAGGCTGTGAGGGCTAGTAAAAACAATTAAAATTTCATAAGATTTATCTAGTAAGTTTTAGAAACACTAACTACGCTTCCAACATTTTAGAAAATAACTGAGATAACTCAACACCTTTTTTGTGCTGTGATCTGTGATATTGACTGAGCTATAAGTAAATATACGTTTTACGATAATGGCGAAATATTTTGCATTCTAAAATTTTTAAAACACACCAGATCACTCTAAAAATGGTTTTATTGTCTTCTGTGACCCTTAAAACATGGGTGTATTCACCCTTTTTGTGCCGTGATCTGTGATATTGACTGAGCTATTAATAGATTTACATTTTTCGGTGATGGCGGCGCTAATTTGCATACTAAATTTTCTGAAACACACCAGATCACTCTAAAAATGGTTATATGACCCTCAAAACATGGGTGAAGACAAAATTATTGTGCCGTTATCTTTGATATTGACTGAGCTTTAACTAAATATACATTTTTCAATAATGGCGGCGCCAATTTGCATAGTGAATTTTTTTAAACACCCCATATCACTCTAAAAATGGTTTTATTGTCGTCTTTGACCCTCAAAACATAGGTGTAGACACCCTTATTGTGCCGTTATCTGAGTTATTGACCGAGCTATAACTTAATATACATTTTTCAGTAATGGCGGCACAAATTTGCATAAAAATGGCACAAGGGACATTTTTTCAGCTTGTTAACATAGCTAATCGTTTTCTATGGGTTTTTCCAAGCTAGATACACTAATTAGAAGGATATTTCCGAGGGTGCACAGGAACCCTATTTTTCGACTAGACTTTATGTGAAGTAAATCTTTTTTTTAATTCACATAATTAGATGATATATATATAGAAATCAAGATGGAATACAAGCTTCAAGGAAAATATCATACTAGGATCTAAGATATTAAAATGGTTAGTACCTCCCATTCTGTTCATCACTTTGATCTTTCTGTAATCCAGGAAGAGTGGTTCCAGATACTTAAAGCAATCCAGAGATGTTCCCACCAAACGGATGTAGATGGCTCCAAGTGCTCTAACGTATCTGCAATAAGTTTGGTGGACTAGATGTTAACCCTTGTCCTGCTACATTGCTTGTTTCTATTCTTGATTCATTTGAAGCTGGAATTGCTAACACAATTTCCAACTTCAAATGACAAAAAAAATTATATTCAATTATCTACCTTAAAAGGAAAAAAATAGACATCTCCAATATTGATTTATTGAATCAGCTAAGCATCTACCATTTAGCAATATAGTAATATATCTATTGATCTGAAACATGCTTGAAACCATAATCTAATAACAGGGGTGTAATAGGTTAAAGCAGCTCCTTGGGATGACATCAATTTTGTAATGAAGTAACTAGTGTATCCCACAGATCATGATTTTATTTTTTTAGATTTAAAAAAATATTTTTTATTCACATTTTTATGAATCCGACGATAACCCAAACAAACTTTTTGTTTACCTAAACACCTGCAGAAGGACGTTTAAATGTTCCTACGGCATTGGACCACATGTTGATGCCGTTGGCCCAGCGTTGAGCAGACAATCGGTGCTGCGGGGGAACCCCCTAATGAACCCGTTCCCAAAGCAGCTATTGATGTAAATATGTGGTTACTTTAATCATGCCGTCGGAGATGGAAACAAACTTGTTTAGGCCTACATGACAGTATACATCTTGGAAATAGAGCTTGTTTCGCTTTTTCAGTACTTTAACATTGTTTATTGTACAATTTTGTATTTTATTTAAGATCAGTAGGTTATATAGCTTCATATAAATTAAACTTTCTAAATTGACAAAATTGAAAATTCTCATCCCAAGGAGCAGCTTTAACGTGTTTAATTAAATATCACCCGGCATCTAAGCTGCATCTAAGCTGCCAGCTCCACAAAGATCAAGTTTATCATTTCATCTGACAGTACCAGTACTTCAAATGCTGAACAATTCGGTATTTAGATTCTGCTTCTATGTCCATGCTCGCTAGTTCAGTCCACAGTGCCAATGCGCCATTGATATATATTATCAACAATCACTCATTTTATCATGAAGGGTCAATGTTAATTATCACAGTGACATCAATATAAACTCAGAATGTGGTATCTTGGTGATGTAATGAAGGTGATATCTCTGTGATATCACAGCTGACTCTATCATGATATCAACTTGTATGATGATGTCATTTTGAGATCACTTGTCTGACATTCCACTGAGGGTGAGATGATTGTGATATTACAGTGATATCAAGGGTTCATACACATTAGAAAGAATAAAAAACCAGGAAATTCCATGACTTTTCCAGGACAGATTCTGAATTTTTCCAGGTACCAAACTAAATGAACACAGACAGATAAACTGAATTTGAAAAAATATATTGCTAAATGAAAGACAACATTGCTGTGAGTCCTGTCACACTCTGATAACAGTCTTGTAAACCAATGTATTTTCCGCACTTGTATTGTTAGATATAAAATATCCCAGTCACAAAAGTAGGGCCAGTGATTTCCCACGATCGAGGAAAACGGATGGAAATCAGGGATAAGAAGATCTGAAACAGTCCCCTATAAATTTGTAGATTAATTTTTTAAAAATATATACAGTAGAACCTGCTATGAACAGCCAACCTCCTATGGGAGGACACTTGGCCATTCCTAAAAATGGCATTTTGTATACAAATGTATCTCCTATGAGCAGCAACTTGTCTTGAATTGCCACAATTCTTGTGTTTCAAGGGTGGCTGCTCATAGCAGGTGCTACTGTACTTCTTTTGAGAATCTTTTTTATCAGCCTGTATTTTTGTGTGAACAGCCCTTTTGGAGCAATTTGGTAGTTTATTTAAAAATGGAATTGAAAAAATAGTTTCCCTACCTACCCTATCTTGGAGGGCAGGGCTCAATTTACCTGGTTGCCCGCTCCTGAATTAATCCCAATTTCGTTTGTACCAGTAGATAATAATGTTTAGGAACGTTGTGCACCTAAATTTTGAGGAATGTGTCATGATGCATGAGTAAGATATCAGCCATTTAATCGCAGAGTGATTGCTTGCTTTTCAGTATGTTAGTCCTTGCATGTGGAAATAAATAGTGATTTGTATTCCATTCAATTATGCTCCATGTTATTAAATCTGATCTCATCTAGTGACTGTAAGATCCATTGACTGTATGAGCAGATAGTTTGTCATTTCTTTGTGGTACCTGTACGTAGTTGTAAATTGCCAAAAATAGCCCAGTAATTAAAGTAAAATTTATGTGTCCTTAACCTGATTTCTTTACAGGCCCTAATTTATTTTGTCTACGGGCACATGCGCCCGTAAATATTGGTCATCTAAATTGAGCTCTTGGAGGGCCATCAGTGAAAGCCGAAATGGAAATGAAACGGAATTCAGTGTTGGGCGAAACGAAAAAGAGTCGTTTTCAAAATGGAAATCACTGGTGCTACAAAAGTGCTTTTTTGTAATCAAACTTATCAACTGGCATGCTTATTAGTACAGGCAGGTTTTAATTTATCTCAGAAATCCAGAACACAAGTCTATTTTCAAGGTTTTCCAGGACTGGAATGAATGGTAAATTTTTTGAATGGTAATTTTTAAATGGTAAATTTTTAGGATTTCCAGGAAGCGTATGAGCCGTTATATTGCAATAATTCAATATCATGGGTTGACAGCTGGAAATTGCGCTACCAATAACAGCTTTAAATGAATGAATATCTATTTTTCATTTGAAATATAGACAGAAACAATTGAGCAGCAAGTTGCAACATTTAGATTATACAGGGTACACACTGCCAATATCTACATTTTCCCTGTGTCAGATAATAATTTATAAGCGGAGTCTGCCAGCCCCTTTTATCGAGCCAAGGTAACCTAATATAGAGTAGGGTATACATACATGCAAGGATTCAGCTGAAAAGAATGAGTAAACATTTCAAAGTTGCATAATTATTGTCAACAACTTTTTGGTGTTTTGAAATAGCATTCTCAGTCATGACATTATCTGCAACGACAAAAGTTACTCCATCCAGATAAAATTCCCTGTGTTTCGATGTATTTCACAAAATTATCAAATTCCCTGTGCTTCACTGTACCCTGTTATATTTCCCTATACCACTAATAGTAATTTAAACCAAAACCACAAGGGATTCAATTCCAAGGCTGGGTTAATGTTGGGCCAGCATCGCATATGTAGAAGAAGAAGAAAAAGTGTTTATTCAACCATCAAAAAAAAGTAAATGAAAGATGAGTGAAAAAAAAATTTACAGGGTGGTTTGGGAGACTTCCATTTAGACCACAAGGTCGCTAGCATGGAGGCCACCCATGATATCATCCATTTAAACATATAACATTTTGAAGTTATGAGTAGTATACATATGAGCTATGATACATGTGAAGTGAGCGAATATAATAGAATATAATAGCTTTACTATAAAGTTTAACCTATAGACATAGTAGATATATAAAATCAAGTATGAAAAAATAAACTTTGATTCTGCCGTGCAAAGCCAAAAGGCAGCATCTGCCTGCTTTACAAATGGGCTGATCCTGCCGTTTGGCCCCACAGAGCAGAATTCACTAGTTCAAATTGATACAGCATGCATAACAGTTTGTGATATTACAATCAGTAGCATATGTATCTAAAAATATAAATTTGACATACGTTGAAAACCCGTTAAAACTATGAGTGTGTACTTTATCGGTTATTGATCGTGGCATGCTATTTACAGTTTTTGATAATTGATATCGAACACAAGCTTTGGCAAAATTATGTTTTACAAAAGGTATGCGTAATTTATGTTGATTTCTTGTATTATGAGCATGGATTTCAGAATTGAGCCTAAGATTAAATACATCAAAGTATTTCGGGAGAAATCATGCTCGTATTTAAAGTACCATTTTAATAGTTGAAGGCGATATATGTCGTTTATTTTTAGGAGGTTCAATTCTTAAAATATCGGATCTGTGTGAGACAGGCGAGATTCCTTACGTATTATTCGTACTGCTCTTTTTAGCTCCCGCCGTCACCGTAGGTGAGACGGAGGGAGCTATGGATTCCGCCTCCGTTTTTTTTTTGCCTCTTCTTTTGCCTATAACTTTGTAAGAAAATAAGCTAGGATAACAATTTTTGGTATGTGGGTTACTTCCAGGTGGATAATGGACAGGTTAAAATATTTTTAATCTGAATTCAATACGCAAGGTCGCAGAGGAGAAATGATGATGTTACTGCGTTGGGCCGTCCGTAAACAATTCGTTTCCGGAGCATATCTCTGAAAGTACTTGTCCGATTGTCTTCAAATTTTACACACAACACCCCTGGGGGGTCTAGTTGTGCCTTTTGGGGTATTTGAACTTTGACCTACTTCTGGTTCAGAACTATGACCTATTTACACGTTTTGACGCGCACTTTGTTTCCGGAGCAGATCTCGAAAAGTACTGGGTCGATGACAGTCATATTGCACATGCATGTTCTCTAAGGTCCCTAGTTGTGCCTTTTCAGGTTTTTGGACCTTGACCTTGAAGTTGACCCAGCACCTCGACCTAATTTATAACAACGGTAAATCCGACTGAAAGATTTTGCGGAATATTATGAAAACCGCTCAAGATAGCTACACCATTACTATGAAACAAATTGTGAGGTTTCAGGAGAGGATGCATCTTGAAAAATTTTAAGTCGATAAAATTAAAAATGGCCGCCTATCGGCCATTATTCACTTCGACAGGCCTGATATTGCGGAATATCATGAAAACCGCTCAAGATAGCTACACTATTAATATCAAATAAATTGTAAGGTTTAAGGAGAGGATGCATCTTGAAAAATTTCAAGTTGATAAAATTCAAAATGGCCGCCTATCGGCCATTATTCACCTCAACAGGCCTGATTTTGTGGAATATCATGAAAACCGCTCAAGATATCTACACCATTACTATAAAACAAATTGTAAGGTTTCAGGAGAGGATGCATTTTGAAAAAATTCAACTTGTCCAAGTTCAAAATAGCTGCCAATCGGCCATTATGCACTTTCACATGGCCGTTATTTGGTAAACCGTGCTAGATGGCTAGACCATTACTATAAAACAAAATGTGTGATTTCAGGAGAGGATGCATCTTGAAAAAATTCGACTTAATAAAATTCAAAATGGCCGCTTATCGGCCATTATTCACTTTCACATGGCCGATATTTGATCAACCGTGCTAGATGTCTAGACCATAACTATAAAACGAAATGTGAGAATTTAGATGAGGATGCATCTTGAAAAAATTTGACTTGATCAAATTCAAAATGGCCACCTTTTCGGCCATTATACATTTTCACATGGCTGATATTTGGTAAACCGTGCTAGATGGCAAGACCATTACCTGATTACTATAAAACAAAGTGTGAGTTTTCGGGGCAGGATGCACCCTGAAAATTTTCAACTTACGAATTCAAAATGCCCGACAATCAGCATTATTTACCTCGATAGGCCTGATATCAGGTAAACCGTGCTAGATAGCTAGACCATTACTATAAAACAAAATGGGGCGTTTCGGGAGAGGATGCCTTTTAAAAACTTTCTACTCAATCGAAGTCAAAATGGCCGCCTATCGGCCACTATTTACTTTCACATTGCTGATATTTGGTAAACCGTGTTAGATAGCTGGACCATTACTATAAAACGAAATGTGAGATTACAGGAGAGGATGCACCTTGAAAAAAATTGACTCGATCAAATTCAAAATGGCCGCCAATCGGCCATTATTCACTTCGACAGGCCTGATATTGCGGAATATCATGAAAACCGCTCAAGATAGCTACACTATTAATATCAAATAAATTGTAAGGTTTCAGGAGAGGATGCATCTTGAAAAATTTCAAGTTGATCAAATTCAAAATGGCCGCCTATCGGCCATTATTCACCTCAACAGGCCTGATATTGTGGAATATCATGAAAACCGCTCAGATATCTACACCATTACTATAAAACAAATTGTAAGGTTTCAGGAGAGGATGCATTTTGAAAAAATTCAACTTGTCCAAGTTCAAAATGGCTGCCAATCGGCCATTATTCACTTTCACATGGCCGTTATTTGGTAAACCGTGCTAGATGGCTAGACCATTACTATAAAACAAAATGTGTGATTTCAGGAGAGGATGCATCTTGAAAAAATTCGACTCAATAAAATTCAAAATGGCCGCTTATCGGCCATTATTCACTTTCACATGGCCGATATTTGATCAACCGTGCTAGATGGCTAGACCATAACTATAAAACGAAATGTGAGATTTCAGATGAGGATGCATCTTGAAAAAATTTGACTTGATCAAATTCAAAATGGCCGCCTTTTCGGCCATTATACATTTTCACATGGCT
Source organism: Flabesymbios commensalis (assembly GCA_964017125.1). Taxonomy (NCBI): domain Eukaryota; kingdom Metazoa; phylum Annelida; class Polychaeta; order Terebellida; family Flabelligeridae; genus Flabesymbios; species Flabesymbios commensalis. The sequence continues at coordinate 91,291,146 of OZ024902.1, forward strand.
GATATTTGGTAAACCGTGCTAGATGGCTAGACCATTACCTGATTACTATAAAACAAAGTGTGAGTTTTCGGGGAAGGATGCACCCTGAAAATTTTCAACTTACGAATTCAAAATGGCCGACAATCAGCATTATTTACCTCGATAGGCCTGATATCAGGTAAACCGTGCTAGATAGCTAGACCATTACTATAAAACAAAATGAGACGTTTCGGGAGAGGATGCCTTTTAAAAACTTTCTACTCAATCGAAGTCAAAATGGCCGCCTATCGGCCACTATTTACTTTCACATTGCTGATATTTGGTAAACCGTGTTAGATAGCTGGACCATTACTATAAAACAAAATGTGAGATTACAGGAGAGGATGCACCTTGAAAAAAATTGACTCGATCAAATTCAAAATGGCCGCCTATCGGCAATTATTCACTTTCACATAGCCGTTATTTGGTAACCGTACTAGATGGCTAGACCATTACTATAAAACAAAATGTGAGATTTCAGGAGAGGATGCATCTTGAAAAATTTTGACTTGATCAAATTCAAAATGGCCTCCTATCGGCCATTATTCACTTTCACATGGGCTATATTTGGTAAACCGTGCTAGATGGCTAGACCATTACTATAGAATGAAATGTGAGATTTCAGCTGAGGATGCATCTTGGAAAATTTCGACTTGATCAAATTCAAAATGGCCGCCTTTAGGCCAATATTCACTTTCACATGGCCGATATTTGGTAAACCGTGCTAGATAGCTGGACGATTACTATAGAATGAAATGTGAGATTTCAGCTGAGGATGCATCTTGGAAAATTCTGACTCGATCAAATTCAAAATGGCCCCCTATCGGCCATTATTTACTTTCACATGCCCGATATTTTGCAAACTGTGTTAGATGTTAGTCCATTACTATAAGACAAAATTTGAGGTTTCGGGGGAGGATGCACCCTAATTTTTAACTAGTTTATATCGAATTCAAAATGACCGTAAATCAGCTATTAGTTACCTCGATTGGCCTGATATCGGGTAAACCGTGCCAGATAGGTAGACCATTACTGGGATACTGATTAGGATCATTAATTTCAATGGAGGTTTGCAATCTCTGACAGACTGTCTAGTTCTTATCTTACTCTTAGACTGAGCTTCTTAGACCTCGTTGTCTTGCGTCTTGATTTTCGACCTAGCCTAGGACTACATTAATAACCCTAGGGTACACAAAATTGCTTAAATCAAATTCTAATTCGGAGCGGGAGCTCCTGGACTTATGTAGTCTTGTTTGTAATTTAGAAACTCGATTGTTTTCGCTGCCCCATAAAAGAATGCAATAGTTAATATGTGGTATTATGAGAGAATTGTAGATATTAATGAGAATATTTTGAGGAAGGGTGAATTTTAGTTTGTTCATTATACCTATTATTCTGACTATTTTATTTGAGACTTTGTTTAAATGATTTTTCCAAGTAAGATTCTTGTGAATGATCACCCCTAAAAAGTTAAAATTATCAACACATTCAATTTGTATTCCATTTATTTTGACAATTGGTAATTTAATTTGTTTCTGTGGTTTTCTGAATATCATGAATTTCGATTTAGCAGAATTTAGAGATAATTTGTTTACTTTCAACCAAGTGCTTATTTCTGCTAATTCTTTATTCAATTTGTTATTTTTGTTGAGATTGCTGAAATTAGCGAATAGTGTAGTGTCATCTGCGTATACAATGAATTTAAATAATTTACTTGAAAAAGAAGAATCGTTTAAATAAATAATAAATAATAGTGGGCTCAAGATAGAACCCTGAGGAGCTCCTGTGGTAATTGGTATGTATTCTGACTTAATATTGTCGTCTTCTACATATTGTAATCTATTTGAGAGATAGCTTTCTAGAAGTTTTAATGGACAGTGTTTAATACCGTAATGATTTAGTTTATTTAAGAGTATTGTGTGATTCAGGGTATCAAAGGCTTTAGAGAGGTCCAAGAATATACCAAAAGGAGTTTCTCCTCCATCCATATCTTGTGTTGTTCTGTCAATTAATTCCATAGCAGCCAATTCGGTTGAGTGGTGCTTTCTACAACCCTATTGACCGCTATGGAACAAATTATTTAGGTTGAAATAGTCATTAATTTGGTTACAAAAATTTTTTTCGAAAATTTCAGAGATAGATGGTAAAATTGAAATCGGTCGGTAATTTCTAAAAGCAATGGATCCTCTTTTTTATGAATTGGTATTACCTTGGCGATTTTCAATTTTTCAGGAAAAATGCCTGTATTCAAAGACTGGTTAAGGGTGATAGTTATTGCTTAAATTAAGGGTTCTTCAATATACTGTAATAATTTTGTGGATAATCCATCCGGGCCGGTGCTATGTCTTGTTTTAAGTTCATTGATTATTTTAGTGACAGTTGTGCTATTTGTTGGCTCAAAGTGAAATGTCGCAGTTGTGGGATTTTTTAGATAATGGTTGTAAGATTTGTTAGAATCAATGGTGATTGCAGATTCCAATTTTGGACCAATGTTACAGAAATATCTGTTAAAGCTATTTACAATGTCTTTTTTATTGTTTGTTAATGTCCCGTTTATATTAAACAAATCTGGGAGTTTATGTTTCTTGTTGTTTTTATTTAGAATGTTATTTATAGTCGACCACGTCTGTTTAATATTATTTTTATATTTGTCAAAACAGGAATTATAATACTGTTTTTTCGCTGTATGGATACTTCTTTTGAAAATAGTATTAAAAGTTTCAAGGTTAGTTGTTCTCGTTTGAAAATCTTTAGAGTCAGGTGACGTTTTTCTCAGTTTTCTATACATATCGTTTCTAATATTTATAGATCTTATTATGCCTTTTGTTATCCATTTTGACAGCTTGTGCTTTCGTCTGTTTAATTTAGCTGTTTTTGATTTTGAAAACATTTTGATTGCCTTAGTGATAGATTCGTTAATTATGTTGTAGATTATATTTGGGTCTGCTTTAGGGTCCCTACTTATTATATTTTGGAGGTTATCTGCAGTAATTTGTTTTTTTATATTATCTATATCTAAAAGAGATAGATTTGAAATAGTTATGTGATGAGGATTTATTGGAGTTTTATGTTTTTTTATATCTAATGTCATGAAGTAAGGGAAATGATCTGAGATTTCACTGACCAAAATGCATGTCTTCATTTCTGATGTGGCTTTTGAGAATTTACAAAAAAAGTTGTCAAGCAACGTGCTTTTGCGAGCAGTTAATCTGGTAGGCAGAGTGATCTTGGGGTAGAAGCTATGAGATATCATCCTGTCCAGGAATTCATTGAAGATAGGTTTTTCATTTATATTTAATAGATTTATATTAAAGTCTCCTGATAGAATCGATTCCGTGTTTGATTTTTCTAGTTCTTTTAATATTGGACCTATTTCATGAATAAATGTTTCATAATTTTTATTTAAATCACGTGGTGGCCTATACATATTTCCTATAATGACTGGTTTATGGATGTCTGAAACAGAAATTTCTATAAATTGTGCTTCAAAAATGTCAGATTTATCATAAAGTGTCAAAGATTAGTAATTTAAGATATCGTTCAAATATATTGCCAGACCACCATGTGCACTACATTTTTTCCCCTGTGAAATCAAGTTATAGCCGTCTATTTTAAATAATGACACATCTGATTGATCTGTTAGCCACGTTTCTTGAATACACATCGCACCAAATTCACAGCCTGATTCATTTAATTTATGGAGGAAATTACAAGTTCATCAAATTTAGCATTCAGGGACTGTATATTTAAACTCAAGACGCAAAACTGAAGTTGATTTTCTTTGAGAATTTTTGAAAATTCAGAATTGTTGAGGTATGGAGAATGTTTAATAGTGGTGATTTCATAGTCTATATCTTCATTTTTCTGAGCAACATCAGCGTTCAGAATGTGATTTAAAGAGTTGTTGTGTAGGCCCCCTATAGTTGCAAGTATATCGGTTTCTGTAGACATTGTCAGTTTTCAATATATACAATAATCCTTGCATGTGATCGAGGAGTTTATAATGTTCATGCATTTACTGGTAGGGTATAACAGCCGAGACCTAGATATGAGTAGGGCACTTCATCAAATTCTAAACGGTGCAAGTCATCAGGGGAGTTCAATATAATAGGGCGCTGTTTTCCTGCGACGTTGCAGTAGATTCTGCCATTTTTCGTGCTCGTACTCGTCACTTTCCCACTTTTTCTTACCAAGTGAAATAAACGCGCCCTCAGACGAGTCAAGTCCTCATTTATGTACACTTGGTTGTTGTAGCCTTCTTTTCCTCGCAGTTTTTTCTTGTTTTTCATTACTCTGGACTGGGTGTCACGGGAAACAAACCTGCAGATGATGGTGCGATGTTTGTTTCCTCTCTCACCCATTCTATGGCACGCCGAAATGTCCATTTTTTTGATTGGCGCTTCTGTGGCAGCACACACTTGTTCCACTAAGTCCTCCACAGCCTCATGTTCTTGTTCCTCCACACCAGTAATTCTGATGTTCAATCTCCTGTCATATTGCTCAAGTTTGTCTCTTTCATAGAGTGCATTAAGTGTTTGTTGTTGTACGTACAGGCATTGTGTGGCTTGTTCTTTTTCTATTTTCTTCATCTCTTTTGACATTGAGTCTGTCATGCATACTGATATAGCCGTTGTGATGGTTTTTACAAGTATCGGGGTCAGCTGGTCTTACATCAGTACAGTGCATGGTCGTACCAGTGATAGAACAGAAAAAACGGGACCTTGAACCAATGCTGGGTTAATGCTGGCCCACCGTCTGTAAAGCCGGTACAACCCTCAACCAGATAAGACTAGCAATAATAATAACTCAAATCAAAACCACAAGGGATTCAATGCCAAGGCTACGTTAATGTTGGAGTCTAACATTAGACTAGCATTTTTTTACCCTGTGCAATTAATATTAGTCCTAATATTTAATCAATACTGTTCAGTGCAGTTGCTGGGTATGCCAATACATGTAACAATACATGTGATGTACCGCGTATAGGCATTTATGCAATAGGCCACACCCACCCAATGCCTACTCAATGCTGGCACTTTTTGGGTTGGCAATTCCCCCCACGTATAAACACAGTGAGTCACTGTTATTAGAATGGGAATCATTTGTCAATACTGCCAGGCTGCACACTTCCCAAGTGAGCTTAATATAAACTGCTGCCATAATGGAAATGTGTTCCTATCGCGTCTCAGTCCCTATTCTGTGAAACTCGATAGCCTTGACCTGCAATATTTTCACCTTGCAAACTAATACGATGAAGTATGGGAGAGGGGGACCTATATAACATTATTTTCACGGAGTAACCATTTAAAAGGGATTCCGGTGACGTCACTGCGTTTCACGGAATCAGCCTACAGTGTATACGCCTACATCCAAACTAGCTATCATTATATCATGTTAAATAAAATGAATTAGCTAGATGTCACTGTTTTCGGCACAAAAACATTAAAATATCCCCGTTACATGACTCAAACAAGATATTGCCACAATAAAAATAAGTAAGGGAAATTACCCCCACCATGTACATTTTTTACAAAACCTCCAGTCATCTTGTTTTTAATGAATTATTCCCAAAAGTTAATCAGATCATTAGAAATGCCTAGTGAACCACTGCATCAAATTTGAATGTGATCCAACCAACGGTTCATAAGATATCGCGCCAACGAGCCTATCTGGTGGCTATTTTTTCAAAATGTCCTCCGTCAGGCATCCTGCTCTTCATGAATTATTCCAAAAAGTTAATCAGATCATTGGGAATGCCTGGAAAACCACTGCATAAAATTTGAATACGATCCAACTATCGGTTCATAAGATATGGCGCAATCCTTTCAGGTGGCTATTTTTATCAAAATGTCCTCCCTCAGCCATCTTGTTTTTTTTTAATTATCCCCCAAAGTTGATCAGATCATTAGAAATGAATAGAGAACCACTGCATAAAATTTGAAAGCTATCAAACCAACAGTTCTCGAGATATCACACTCACAAGCTTTTCGAGTGGCTATTTTTTTCAAATGTCCTCCCGTCTGCCATCTTGTTTTTAATGGATTCTTGGCAAAAGTTATTCAGATTATCAAAAATACGCAGAGAACCGCCAAATCAAATTTGAATATGATCGAACCAACGGTTCAAGATATATCGCATCCACACATTTTTTGGGCGGCCATTTTTTTAAATGTTCTCCATCAGCCATCTTGTTTTTAATGAATTCTTGCCAGAAATTAATCAGATCATCAGAAATATCCAGATAACCACACTGTAAAATTTTAATGGGATCCATTAACTGGTTAATAAGATATTGCGCCAACAAGCTGTTTGGGCGGCCCTTTTTTTTTAAATGTCCTCCGTCAGCCATTTGTAAAATTCAAGGAATTCTTCCCAAAAGTTAATCAGATCATCAGAAATACCCAGAGAACCACCCTATAAAATTGGAATGGAATACAATCAATGGTTATTAAGGTATCATGCCAACAAGCTTTATGGGCGGCCATCTTGTTAAATGGCCACTTATGGTGTGGTTCCCCCAAAAAATATATGGGAAGAATTGCCCAGGCACATAGGTCATGTCTGTAAAAAATAAACAAAATTCATCAGTTTCACTTTTTAGTGAGAGCTAAATTCCTCATATGCCCGCGGTGGGCAGTAAATAACATAATATTACTAACTTAAAATCTGGTTGTGTGATAAATTCTATCACAATATCTTTCTCTGGTTGAATTTGAAGCATTTTGAGGACAAGACAAAGAAATGGTGTTGGTTTGATGTTCCCTCCATAGACACCACCAACATAGCGGAGCTCCATAGCCCTGTCCACCAGCAACGCAGCTGCAACAAAATGCATGAAAAATTATACAATTAAAAAACAAGAGGCCAGCTCACCCCACCCTGCCCGTGTGATAGAAATTTTTCGGGGTGCATACTTTCCTGAACTGTCACATTCTGTTTTACAGTAATGGTCTACCTATCTAGCACAGTTTGTCATGTATATTACAGATATTAAAGTTGTAGGGATGGTCTCAAGTCAACCATTTCGAATTACCGTAAAATTTCTAATTGTAGCTGCATCTCCAATAGAAGCCACTCCCCCCCCCAAACTTTCAAAAAAACTTTTTTTTCTGACAAAAGTTTCCTAATTGGAAAACCTCCAGTTGAAACCGCAGGGTAACTTTTGAGATTTGTCAAAGACCAATACTTTCTTCAGCCGAAAACCTATTTAAGATTACCCATATCTTGAAAGGACAACGACCAGGTGTTGATAAAAAAATGCCGCTAGCTACACTAACCACGCCAACAGAGCACACACGCTATAAAAGCACAGATAGTTACTAACCCATTACAGACATGAGGCGTTATATTCCTACTAAATGTGTGATGATAGGGCAGGTAATGTAGCCCTATGCACTACAGTTGTTGCCTCTTTAAGTCTACTTAATGGTCTAGCAGATTGAAATTGTTTGGGTTGACTTTAAACTATTTGTTTACATATACATAGGCCTAAATAAATATCCATTATTTCCTTTATTTAAACTCCAATAGAAATGTGTCGTCATCAACCCACAGGACCCATACACATGATACAGGTAAACAGAAGGAGCCGACTATTATAAATGTTGCTTCAAGGTCAAGCCAGCGTCGCAGTCTGGACCAGACATAGGCCTCCTACACAAACAGTGTGACAAAGTTGATCACCTTTAGGGGAGGGAGGTGGGCCTGTCAGCACCTGCCAACTGAACTGCCCGTTCAATGGTGATGACCATTGTCAACTTCAGCCAACACTGCGTCAACGACTCGTGCCAGAGCTGTACCATAATTGACGACAGCCTAGCATATGACTGACAGGTTCAGTCTGGAGAGGGTGTGCTTGCCAACTGACAAGGCTGTGTATAACAAATCTAATAATTTGATTTCTGTCTACCAGCTCAACACAAAACTGAATTATTATCGGCATTCACAGACATGTGCTATAGACATTATTAGCTCCAGTCGTCAACGTAAGTGAAACGGAGAGAGCTATGGATTCCGCCTCTGTCCAGGTTTTTACCTCTACTTTTGCCTATAACTTTGCAAGAAAATAAGCTAGGATAACAATTTTGGGTATGTGGGTTACTTCCAGGTGGATAATAAACAGGTTAAAATATTTTTAATCTGAATTCAATACGCAAGGTCGCAGAGGAGAAAATAATGTTATGGCGTTGGGCCATTGGGCCGTCCGTGAACATTTCGTTTCCGAAGCATATCTCACAATGTACTTGTCCGATTGTCTTCAAATTTTACACAATCACCTCTAGGGGGTCTAGTTACGCCTTTTGGGATACCAGGTATATACTTTTGGTTCAGAACTATGACCTATTTTTTGGTTCAGAACTATGACATATTTAGACTTTTAGACACACACTTCGTTTCCAGAGCAGATATCGAAAACTACTGGGCTGATTACAGTCATATTGCACATACATGATCTCTAATGTCCCTAGTTGTGCCTTTTCAGGTTTTTGGACCTTGACTTGAAGTTGTCCCAGCACTTTGACCTCATTTATAACATCAGTAAATCCAACTGAAATATTTTGCGGAATATCATGAAAACCACTGAAGATAACTACACCATTACTATAAAACAAATTGTAAGGTTTTAGGAGAGGATGCATCTTGAAAAATTTCAAGTTGATCAAATTCAAAATGGCCGTCTATCGGCCATTATTGATCTCGACAGACCTGATATTGCGGAATATCATGAAAACCGATCAAAATTGCTACACCATTACTATAATACAAATTGTAAGGTTTCAGGAGAGGATGCATTTTGAAAAAATTCAACTCGATCAAATTAAAAATGGCCGCCTATCAGCCATTGTTCACCTCGACAGGCCTGATATTGGGTAAACCGAGCTAGATAGCTAAACTATTACTATAAAACAAAATTCAAGATTTCAGGAGAGGATGCATCTTGAAAAATTTTGACTGATCAAAATGGCCGCCTTTCGGCCTTTATTCACTTTCACATGGCCAATATTTGGTAAACCGTGCTAGATGGCTAGACCATTACTATAAAACAAAATGTGAGATTTCAGGAGAGGATGCATCTTGAAAAATTTTGACCCGACCAAATTAAAAATGGCCGCCTATCGGCCAATATTCACTTTCACATGGCCGTTGTTTAGTAAACCGTGCTAGATAGCTAGACCATAACTATAAAACAAAATGTGAGATTTCAAGAGAGGATGCACTAGGAAAAATTTCGACTCGATCAAATTCAAAATGGCTATCTATCAGCCATTATTCACTCTCATATGTCCGATATTTAGTTAACCGTGCTAGATGGCTAGACCATTACTATAAAACAAAATGTGAGTTTTCGGGGTGAGGGAGAGGATGCACCCTGGAAAGTTTTAACTCTTATTGAATTGAAAATGGCCTACAATCTGAATTATTTACCTCGATAGGTCTGATATCAGGTAAACTGTACTAGAAAGCTAGACCATCACTATAAAACAAAGTGTGATGTTTCAGGAGTGGATGCATCTACTCAATCAAATCTACTCGATCAAATTTAAAATCTCGGCCATTATTTACATTCACATGCCCAATATTTGGCAAAACGTGTTAGATGCATGCTAGACCATTACTATAAAACAAAATGTGGTGTTTCGGGGGAGGATGCACCCTGAAATTTATTAACTATCAGTATCTTGATCGATTTCAAAATGACTATATGGCCTAATATATCGAGTAAACCGTGCCAGATAGGTAGACCATTACTGGGATACTGATTAGGATCATTAATTTCAATCAAGGTTTGCAATCTCTGACAGACTGTCTACCGGTAGTTCTTACTCTTACTCTTAGACTGAGCCTCTTAGACCTAGTTGTCTTGCGTCTTGATTTTTGACCTAGCCTAGGACTACATTATTAACCAGGGTTCGAAATTAAGGGTAGTCCGCTAGTCCCAACACTAGTAAAAATAGCTGCGGACTAGTAAACATATATGTTCACTAGTACCGCCTGCCTAGTAAAAAACAGCGCCTCAGTGATTCCATTTATCATTGGAGGGGGAGACGTAATTGATCATGCAGTAGGCCTAGCGGTATTAAGACTATGTACAGCGGCCGTTGCCTCAGCATATATATACTAACCCAACAAATAACAAGCTGTTGACCCAACGTTGATTACATGTTGGGCCAGCGTCGTAGACAGTGGACCAACATCAAATCAACATTCACTGGGACAAGACAGGCGTGTTGGGGGAGGGGGTTTTATCAATACCTACACGACGCCGTGTCAGTGTTGAGGCGATATAAGAGAAGGTGGCCCAGCACTGGCATGGCTCCGGGCCATCGTCACATGCACAGTTAATCCCCAGCCAACACAGGAAACATCATGACGTGATGATGGTCTAATTAATGTTGGTCCACAGTCTGCAAGGATGTCACAAACTTAAAACAATAATGGGTAAATATCACCATTAAAACACTAGTTAGTGAATATGTTAACTTAGCTGTGTGTACCACAGACACACTGACTGGCCTTACCTGCATGCACTGTCTGCGAGACTGGCCTTCAACCAGCACTAATTGACCCTGCCTTCCCACCAAACATGGGGCATTCAATCAATGCTGTTTCAATGTTGGGCCAGCAATGAAGACGTTGGGCCAACATTGAAACAGCATTGGGTGAATGCCTCGTGTTTGATGGGTTGTTGTACCATGTCAGTAAAATTTGTGGTGGGATTCACGTTACACGGCGTGGCTATCTTATCTGGAATTTGAGGCTCGAGAATCATGAATTGTCACAACTGAACTTTTCATTTTATTTTAAATTAACTGTATGTCTATATGTGGTGATGGTTAAATTTGATATTTCATAAACATCGAGCTAACAATGTCAAAGCTTTACTGTTGCGCCTCTCTTCTTTCAACGTCATAATAAAATATTCCTATGTATTTTAATCTCCCCCCCCCTCTGTATCCCCAATGTTTCACAGCCTAGAAATAAATGCCGCTCACGGACTGATCTATTTAGTGCCTTACCTTGTCTAGTTTCTGGTGTGTACACACACGCTTCATTGCTCACGACAAACTTGTAATTAATGTTTAGTAGAGAACGATTCCAAAGCTGAAGGCTATAAATAAGATCATGCTTCGCTATTTGACTAAACGCCCAGAAAATCTTGATAGAAAAGATATGATTAGGGACAAGAGAGAGAGGGGCCGTATTTACGATAAAACGAAGAGAGAGGTAACATAATGTAAATGTATATTTTAGGACTAGTAAAACATCTACCGGACTAGTAAAATTTAGGTTTTAATAGTCCTGCTTACTAGTAAAAAAAATGGCTAAGTTCTATCCCTGTTAACCCTTCACAAAATTGCTTAAATCAAATTATAATTCGAAGCGGGAGCTCCTGGACTTATGTAGTCTTGTTATTTATAAAATTAATCATGGCATATCTTCTTATTAGATCTCTGAACAATTTAATACAATTGTATGCTTAATTATCGCTATGCAAAATAAACAATTTTATAAATGGACTAATGCAAGCATTAATAAATCGAAGGCAAATCTTTATTTGACCATTGGGAAGTTCAGTTCAGAGTGATAAACGTGCAGTGATTTAATTTTTCACACAAAACCTCCAATAGAAGCTGCAAGTTGACTTTTGGCATTGAGCACTGGAGAATGAGAATTTTCATTCTAATCAAAACTGCGGATACAATTAGAAATTTTACGTCAGATCAAGCTGACATTTTTAAGGCATATCTCTCCCTAAAACCCTGATATTACCCATATTAAAGTCAACTAGAAAAGGAATTCCCGAGTTCCGAGGCCCGGCTTCAGGCTGTATGAGTGCTATAGACATACCTGTAAATTTGGCTCATATCTTTTGCAAATGTAACTGTATTGGTCTTCTCATGGGCAAGAATCCTAAATGTCAAGGATATAATCAAGGAAAGGACCAAGTAGAGAAGTTAAAATATATATCTTAAATGTTTATTCATTCCACCGCCATCGCTGGTTCTGGCCAACATCCATTCATTTATTTATTTATTTATTAGGCTTTATATACACAAATATACAATAATCGTACAAATATGCAATTGTAAATAAAATTGTGTACATCAGGATGTCGAATACAGGTGACCAGCACGCTAACTGAGTTCAATATCCAGGATAAAATTTATATACATGGTAAAATTAAATAAAAATATACTATACATAATTTGTATTTCCCGTGCTAAAACCAGAAATAAAAGAACTAGATTTAGTATTAAAGTAGAAAAAAAAACCTCTGGAAAGCGTAGAAACTTATAAAACAACTACAAGTAGGCCTGGAGCAATTTTTAAAGCATGCAACTTTATAATATTATCAATAAGTTCTATAAAGTCTTCACAATTTCAATTTTGTAGATATTTGCTTGACTGCGGGGCAAATAGAAGGTGACCAGGGTGCCCTGAGCCACCACACAAGTTTAGTTCATTATGCACTCCACTTTTAATAGGGCCAAATACCATATAATAGCATAATAAAAATGAAATGAATCGGGCTTTAGGCCACCTTTGTGCAAATATAGGCTAAACTGGGCCAGAAGAACCTCCTGAGGAATGGTGAGATGATTGAGATGACATTGTCCTACAGACACAGGATTCGAAATTCGAGCCCTGGCGGTCTGAGGCCGAGCACCCTACCTCTCGGTCACGGAGGCTCCCCACAATACTGACTTTCACACGTGAATGGGGAAGAGACATTTTTTGTTTCTTTCAAACCGCCGAGACCGGAAACCGAGCCCCGAACTCTAGCGTGAAAGGCAGCGGTGCTAACCACTACCCAAGGGCCCCCGCCAAATAGCAAAATAATACAATAAAACAATACTATATATGAGAAGTATTTTTAAAAACAATAATACAACTATGTCGTATCAAATAGAGCCCTCAACACTTACATAACCATGATAACGTCAGTCCCTTTGCCAGTGAATCGTGCTGTGCGTGTCTCTACGATACACACAATTTAGGACTACCCACCCAATTTCTGTTCAATGGTGGGCCAGAGTCGCACCTCATTGCTGGTTCAATACCTGTCAATTGTGTACCACACTGGCTCATCACCACTCCAACACTGACCGAATGAATGATTCTTTTACACCAGCGTCTACAGCAATCACTAGACGGCTAACCAGTGTTGCTTCAATGTTGATCAAACGTGTCTGACGATGGCCCAACAACAGCCCAGCATTCTCTATACATAGATTACTTTGCGGCAATTGCCATAGGGGTGACAATTTCATCCCCGTGGTCAGAAAGGCCACTACCCAGATCCATTGGCCCAATTGTGAAATAATGTTGGGCCACCATCTGCGACGCTGGGCCAACAGTATTCCAACCAAAACCCTTTAAGCTCTTATTATAGACCTAACCACAAATATAATTGTGAATATTATTATTTCTGAACACTTGGTAAAGATAAAAGTACTTAACATAAGGACCTGAAACGCTATATTCGACATGTTCATGAGGACTGGTGTACAGAAATGTCAACCGTTTCCCACACGCATCATTATTTTTCCCATAACATTTATAAGTTCATATTTCGGAAAGAGTTTCTATTGTACCCTCCCTTTATTCATTACCATTATTAAACCATTACGTTCGGTATGATCCACAATATTAATAAAATGACCTTATACTCACGGAACAAAAGAGTCTAAATCAAGTATTCTATTGGGGACTATTTCACTGATTCGCTCGCAGGCAGTGGACATTTTGTGGTCATGAATTGGATATCTGCAAATGGGAAGATTGTGAAAACACGCCCAAAAATCCAAAATAATAGCATTAAATATCTGCAAACGGAATGAATGTTAGAACGCGGCCAAAAATCCAAATCAATCACAATCACGCAATGATACCAAAAATAAATTGAATAATGTTACAATATATTGAATACATTGTTATTTTTTATCTCATTTTCATTTCTTTATGTTCACTATAAGACTAACTCTATTTGGGAGGATACATCTCTGCTGCATCATTCAATAGCTGTGAGAAAATGTCTGTGTCGCGGTGAAAATGTCTATACATGTATTAACATAGATGACTGTCCCAATTATGTCGGCGGGTGTGTGTCTATGCCAATTGGCGTTTCACTTGCCACAACAAATTCTCTATATTGTTGGTGTGAGCTCCTGCTGTCGGGTCAACAAAATGGTAACTGTGATTCACTGTCAGGTGCTGGAAACCTATTGCGCCCAACTTGCCATAGGCTTTCCAGCAGTGCTACCAGGTGCGATGTGCGCAATTATTATACAGGGTTGCACATTAACGCTCGCCCGCTCGCCCGAGGCGAGTTAGATTCTCTTAGGGCTACACGATCTGCCCTACCCGCTTGCCCGGCTGGCTACTACATTATCCGACCATTACTTCAATGTTTTCTGACAATAAACAATGAATTTTATTATATTTACTCAAATCTCTGGACTGCAATGGTGTCATGGCCGCGAGTGTTGTCATTTAGTTGAATGTGCCGTGATTGGCTGAAGCAGTGACCTTGCAAAGCAACATGCGTTCTTATTGGTTTATATCCAGCGAGGTCACTTGGTCATGTGTATGTGTGGAGCATGAATTAAGTGTATTGCCGCCCTGTTCAGCAGGCTGGCTCTTCCCACATGTGAAATCCTTCCCCCCTTGTTCATGTTTTGAATTGCAATGTTGTAGAATATTATTTGCTATGTTTGCGGATTTAAATTATTCTAAAAATGTTTATATGTAGCCAAAATTAATGCTCGACGTGTGATAAGTACGGGATAAAACAATAATTTAAAGAAACTTTAAACTTTAAATTTTGTGCCGATAGCCTGAAAAATATGCACATGATGGCATGGATGAGGGACGTTTTAAGCCTCCACCTGCGGACTGGCCGATACGGTGGAGCGACCAGATTTACTACAATCTGTTTACATGACAGTAGGCCTACAAAGACATGCATGCATTTGTATGTCATGTCTAAGCGAAAACAAACAAATTTTTCAGTGTTTTTTACCTTGCTCGCACCAAAAAAAAAACTTATAGCGCATGTTCAGTGACTCAGCCAGTAGACCAGTCATTGTCATTGACTACAGCAAACAGACTATCCCACAAACATGAGACATTGGTCCAATGTTGAGCCGACGACGTAGACGGAGGGCCAACATCGGGCCAATGCCTCATGTTTCTGGGTATATTATATACATAACAGGCAAAATGATGTACAATAGGCCTACACATATGCATGATCATACCCAAAGTCACATTAAAAATACTCAACCAGGACCGCATATTTTCGGCGATTTCTCCGTCAATTCTAAACCGATTTCCTTGAAATTTTGCAAAGGCCATTTTTTATTCAAATCCTAAAATTATATAACGGATTTCAAAAGTTAGACTATTTGACATGTAGTAAATTGAAATTACGACGTCCCTCTATAACCCCATTAAACTAATATAGAATTTTATTGCATGGCAAATGGTCTAACTTTATAAATATTAAATGTAATTTTGATAATTTTTTACCGCTGTTAGCATTTGAATAGAAAATGGCCTCTCTAAAATTTCAAGGAAATCGGTTCAAAAATGACAGAGAAATCGGCAAAATCATGCGATCCTGGTTGATCATTTTTAATTTGACTTTGGATATAATGATTTATGTTATGAGTGATAGGCCAATCTAAATCACCTTTTTTGTGTGTTTTTTTTTAAAATATATTTAGGGTCTACTTCATCATTAAGTTCATATAATAATAGAGCTAAAAACTTTATCGCATATGGACAGTTTGATTGAAAAGTGTCAGGGCTACTAAAATCTACTACTAAATTTTGTAGGCTACTAGCCCTGTGGGCCAGTGCCTTTTTTGGCTTAATGTGCAACCCTGTTATAGGCTCAAGTGTTGCACGATTTCGCCGATTTCAAAGTTTCATCCAGTGTAACTGGGATATCTATAGTGCTGGGTTCACCTTGTCCTGGTGAAAAACAAACGTTGTCTTCACTGTATAGTGATAAAGACATGTTAGTGCGCAGTAATTAAACAGAAATAGAGAGTCAAAATTGATTTCATAGGTCTGTGTAATAAACTGGAATTGTAAGTAAATTGCAGAGTTTACTCTTATTTATAGCAAATGGTTCATAGGGGTTGTACTGCCAACATGCATCATTAAACATCAGTCATTATCATTCAACAGCTCAGTCACATTTCTGGCCGTAATATTGAACTGTACACCGCATTGTCCCTTTCAATCAGCTTTGATTATTGATCGGATTAGTTGATAATACCTTTTAGCTGTTTTTTCTTTCGAGTGAAGACACGTACGTACATGACGTAACGGTTAGGGAGACAGACTCGTGATTGCCACGTACCCGTTTCGAAACACGACGAGCCGAAATATTTGTGAATAAAATTACACTGTATAAAATAAACTTGCATAGTCTACATAATAATTTCAATATGTTCACAGGTTGGATACATCGGCAGGAAGAAGGTGAGTGAAAGTGGATCGGCGATGTGGGGATTCAGATCTAGAAGTGTAAATGAGGTTTTTTTTTATGGAAATAATAAACCTTATTAATTCCTTATTTCTTTTTAACGCCCAAAAATACCATGCCCCATTTTTTACTCTAACCCCATCAAAATCATCGCCCTCTCTCAGATCGTAGCAAAAGGGGGGGTACATTAGAAACTCTTTCCGTCCTGAGCACTTTTTCATAATTTCGTGTTTTTTTGGTTCCACATTTAGGCCTACATGTTTTATCAACACAGCCGGCCACAAAACTATTTTAACATGTGTAGGCATATGTCTGGATAAATTAAATAAACTGCTTAGGTGCACTTTGCTCTACCTGGACAGGAGGGGCGAGCATCCACCTATTTCCCCTCCCCATTCATCCCCCCCCCCCACCCTCTTTCTGTTGTCAGTGTTGACTGGTCTGTTGTTGTGTTACAGTTTAAATTTGGTCAATTATCGCTCAAGCTCGACTTCATAATTTTCATCCAATCATGAAAGATACAACCTTAATCCTTCAAATTTGTCTACCTGTTAACGCAAAACATTTTTCTTTCCAGTATTGTGCCTCATATATGCGGGTCCTCGTAATTTTCTCTATCAAATATTGAGGATTTGTTCCTTTTACTGAATGGGCATCTTTTACTGTGCGATTCGCCATCGCTGCATTCCAGATGGTTATGAAAACGGCCAGTTCCTGAATGCTGGCATGGGTGACCTTTGTCAAAATTATTCGAAAAGGGTAAACGTGGTGAAATATTGGTAACCGGACGACTCGGACCCTATACCAACTCGGATCCTAGACCAACTCGGACCCTAGAACAACTCGGACACTATAATAAACCAACTCGGACCCAATACCAGCCCGGACCCTATGGTTATATAACCAGCTCGGACACTACTCAAACCCTGCTGATAGACATATTAGTTGAGCACAGCCGGATCCTATGATTATATATAACCAAATCGGACACTTCTTGAACCCTTCTGATAGGCCCTATATATAGAGGCATATTAGTCAGATCTTTCCATAACTTGTGGTATATATTTTCTCTGTTGTAGATGAGTGCGCGCATTAGAATTAGGCCACGCATCGGGTTGTTGCCGATTTCCGTAAAAAAAACTTGTTAATTGCAGGAGATAAAAAACATTTATCCTGCTATGATTTTTTAGCTTGATTTTGTGTTGCACATTTACCAGTTAAAAGAAGAATAGGCCTACGAACGAGATCTGATTAACCCTTTAGCGCCTGTCCCGAGTAAACCTATATTCTTTTAATAGAGCCTTCATATTTTGGTAGAACATATAACGTCAGTTTTTTAAACATGTTAAGTTTAATCAGCAAGATTAAATTACAAGAGCAAACAACACGAGACTGTATTTTTTACCAACATTACAGATATATATGAGGTGTCTATACACAGGTTTTTATGGTCAAATAACATTATAAAGCCAGTTATATAGGCGGTAGCTTTGACACAATTCTCCAAGAGGTAAACTGTGACAAAATGTCCCGCCATTATCAAAAATGCTATTTTGAGTCATATCTCGGCGAATATGACAGATATCTGCACATATGAAGTGTCTATACGCCTACCCAGCTTTTGATAGTCAAATATCATTTTAAAGCCAGTTATAGATTGATCAGGTGACATCAGGTGATATCGTCACATACCATGTCTTAATATCATGCTTCGGTGTAGTATCATCAGAGATTATTCATATTATATAATATCTCTGGTATCATGCATCCATTATATTGCCAAATAATAACATCATAATGATATATATTGAAATTGTGATTGCATACAATATGCACAAAATATCATCACATTGCAGTTGGTAATCCTCTCAATATAATATTTATATTATGATGTTTTTAGAATATCATATTCGGACAAAATAATCATTTAAGCTGACATATTTTGATATAACAATATCATATTCTCACATATAATGCAATATTTTGACAATATATTGCCATATCTGGAAATTAAAATATTACACCCTGATATAACAATGTAAACCAGGAAATTATAAAGCCATATATTCTCTCACCATAGTGTAATATCGTGACGTTAAGCTACCCTTTCCTGACATTGTGAGCCATATATTTACATTAAATGTAACATCTTCTTTTTATAATGTAACTGAAATTGCAGTTATTACATACAATTTGATATTAGCGTCGGCCCATATATTTACATAATAATATAATATCCTGACATTGATATACCTGGACATTATAATAATTTGATATTAAACTAACATATTCTCCAATGATGATGCAATATTTTGACATTATAATGTCATATACTACAATTAAAATATTTATTCTGACATTATAATGCCACATCATTATAATAAAATACCAAATCATTCCATTAGTCTAATTGAAGTGAATACATGAATAAACGGACATACACTGAACAACAATACCAATCTGGTGTTTTTCAACATAATATTGTTATCATACATACTGCACTGTCTTTTAAGATATGCTACCTATTAAACTCTTACTTGGAAAACGTTATAATAGAATCATATCAACTAAACGGCAGATACGACTAACTATTTGACAACCAAAACACACAGAACATCAGATAAAGGCAGCAAGAAGTCACCTGATCAATCTATAACTGGCTTTAAAATGATATTTAACCATCAAAACCTGGGTATAGACACCTCATATGTGCATATATATGTAATATTGGCCGAGATATGACACGAAATAGAATTTTCAGTAATGGTGGGTCATTTTGTCCCAGTTTACCCTTTTTGGACAGTTCTATCAAAGGTACCCTCCTACAACCGGCTTTATAATGTTATTTTACCATCAAAACATGGGTATAGACACCTCATATGTGCATATATCTCTAATAATGGCCGATACAAAAAATCATTTTCGGTAATGGCGAAACATTTTGCCTAGGTTTACCATTTTCGTATTATTTTGACAAAGGTATGCCCCTCCAAATTTTTAGCTAAAATGTTTATCTTTGTTTTGGTACTAATAAATCTAATTATGAGTTAAGTTCAACGGAAAATTATTTTTGATCATTCATCCCATTGACTATTGGCAGACTGGGGATTAGTTGGTCATGTGTGTAGACAAAGTCAAAGTCTGCTCCATGAAATAACTTTCATAATGTTGTCAAGATACTAGTAGTTATACAACTGTGATGAGGGTAGTTGTATAATAGGCCAATGCGGGCCCCTATTTAAAACAAAGTGACTTAGAAAACACACGATAGTGTCAGATAATAGGACCATCTCAGAGGCCCATCATGTTTTTTTAGTCTAAGGTATAATGACACTAAATTAAAAAACTAAATCATTGTTGTATATGCGGTTATTAGGATTATGACCCTTGCGAGATGGTTAAATTTCATTCTACTATAAATTCGGTGGGTTGTCTCTTGGGATTATCTATCCATTTATCTTTCTGCCTTTTATAATGTCTATGAGAATGTGAGTTGTCTTTAGACGTCATTAGACTGAATTAATACTCATAAGTGAAATGGCACTTGCGACGGGCTAGCCATATTAGGAATAGCTTGTCACTTGAGACATTTCCGAACTCATTCCTATCATCTCGCAGATCACATTTCCCGTGGTCAGGGACCAACTCCGGTCATGTCGATCATGCTCAATTATTACGCCGCTAGTCTCATCCTGAGTGCTAACCTTTACACATAGGCAGAACCAGTCATATCTCATTAAACCCTCTTAAAGAGAAATTAATATGACAGTCATCTATGTAGCAAAATCATAAAATCAATATTTTTTTTTATTTGTTTAAAGGGACTGGCCCAGGCTAAAATCATAAAAAAATCGGTGATTTTATTTCGGGTTCTTAATATGACCATATAATGTAAACATGTACATAGACTAGAACTGCAATTTTTTATAATTTTTGTGCTGCGCATTCACCAGTTAGGCTAGATATAGAGACGAAATTCCCGCATTTCCTATTTTTGACATGGTTGTCAATAATTAGAAATCAGGAATTCCGTCTCTATATCTAGCCTAACTGGTGAATGCGCAGCACAAAAATTAATAAAATTTGCAGTTCTAGTCTATGTACATGTTTACATCATATGGTCATATTAAGAACCCGAAATAAAATCACCGATTTTTTGATAATTTTAGTATGGGCCAGTCCCTTTAACCTTCCTCCCTTATCTTAGTCTCTTAATGTCTTTCATGTCTCTCATGTGGCGAGAATACTCAGGCAGGCTGTGGCTAGGTTACCAAATCTGTGGCGATATTAGCTGTGGCGAGGTCACCTTGTGGCGAGGTTACTCGCAGCCATTTTTAGGAAGTGGCTACTAAACCAGAGTCTAGTCGGCTAGCTTCAGAGGCCAAAGTTCCGTTTTTTCAGTCCGGGCGGCTCTATGAACTGCTCAGCCAGAATTTCAAAAACAGGAATATCATCACTATATATTATTACTTTATTAATTATTACTTATGTATTATGTATTTTGTATATTTATATGTTTGAGGGCCCCAAGGAAGATGTCGAAAATTAATGCTCATTGGGTTTACCCTCTTTAAATAAAGATTTTATTATTATTATTATTATTATTATTATTATTATTATTATTATTATTATTATTATTATTATTATTATTATTATTATTATTATTATTATTATTATTATTATTATTATTATTATTATTATTATTATTATTATTATTATTATTATTATTATTATTATTATTATTATTATTATTATTATTATTATTATTATTATTATTATCATCATCATTATTATTATTATTATTATTATTATTATTATTATTATTATTATTATTATTTTATTATTATTATTATTATTATTATTATTATTATTATTATTATTATTATTATTATTATTATTATTATTATTATTATTATTATTATTATTATTATTATTATTATTATTATTATTATTATTTTTTTTTTTATTATTATTATTATTATTATTATTATTATTATTATTATTATTATTATTATTATTATTATTATTATTATTATTATTATTATTATTATTATTATTATTATTATTATTATTATTATTATTATTATTATTACTGAAAATATAATTAAAGTCAAAGTAATTTTAATTTGAGTTGAATGTCGAGCTGGATGTCAGCAACTGCTGGCGATGGATGCGAGGTTACCAAATCTGTGGCGAGATTACCTGTGGCAAGGTTACCTTGGCGAGGTTACTCGCATCTGTCTTTCATGATTTGATCACAGCTTACAAGAGCAGTTAATATTACAGATGCGAGTAACCTCGCCACAAGGTAACCTCGCCACAGGTAATATCGCCACAGATTTGATAACCTCCCCACCAGGGTTAGGGCAAGTACATCGACTCAGTACTTGGGTACAAGTACAAGTACATTAAAATTGTTCAAGTACAAGTACAAGTACAAGTACAGGGTTTTGCAAAATGTACTTGGGTACTACCCAAGTACATTTCAAATGTACTTGGGTACAATTACCAAGTACCAAGTACAAATGCATAATATAAAGCATAAAAACATACCGATAAATGCATAAATTAAGAAACAAAGGTTATATTGTGTTGAAAAAACTTGTTTATTCATTGCATATTGTAGTATTGAATTATATAAATAGTCAATGTGAGCTCAATAAATTGTTTATTCATTGCATATTCATGTATTGAATGATATTAGCAGTCAATATGAAATCAATAAATTGTTTATAATTCATTGCATATTGGTGTATTGAATGATATTCACATCATTTTGAGCTCAATAAATAGTTGTGTATTGAATGATATTAGCAGTCAATGTGAGCTCAATAAATTGTTTATCCATAGCATATTTGAGTATCGAATGCTATTATACATTTATTCATTTCTTTGAATTACATCCGATAAATATACGTTGTTGAAACGTTGAATCGCTCAATTGGCATCTTTCTGGTTGAAATACCTTGCCTGCAATACTAAAAAGTCCCTCGACTGCAACAGATGATACAGATATAGTCAGGTACTCTAACGCCAGTTTGCTTAAATTGGGGAAAACATTTATATTTACTTCCCAGTATTAAGGAGGATCACCACTATGGTCTAGTGTGGGTTGACTACAGCGGGCACGGCGCAATGACCCAATGCTGGCTTATTGCTATGTAATCATCGACGTTGTTGACCCACAACTAAGACAACGTCTCGTGTTCTATGAGTGCAGTACATGGAGGTGTACAAATCGCTCCCCTGTTTTTAATAACTGGGGTATGTCTGTTGACATTAAACATAATGACCTATGTGTTGCGAAAAAATATTTATTTCCTTTCAATGTCATAGTTATTAACTGTCATTATAGTGCTGTTTAATTGTATTCTAAATTGTTATGATGCATGTTTTAACTGCCCTGTACTTGTTTTAGTATATAATATTATTTGGTTTTAAGCTTACATATCATGCATATATTAATGTTTATATGATTGTATGGAACCAATCCTGTTGTACATAGGCATGTACATATATTTTATACTGTTTATTTTTCCCGTCGTCAAATGAAATATCTAGTTATTAACGAGGAATATGATTAAACTTGATTTGTTAGAATTCTTAATTTGCCAACAAAAACACCATGGGCAACCACATTTCCCGTCTCAATTAAACACATCAAATATGAACTAATTCAGCAGAATATATTATTTAACTTTAAAACAAATTAGCTAGAGGATATGTAATTATCACAATGTCAAAATTGTGTTTTGTGCTGAAATGGTTTAGTGTCGTAAATTCAAATGATAAGAAAATTTCAGCTTTTATATTTTCAGAATTATTGCCCATTTATATGATCTTGAGAGGTATTTATTGTGGTTTGACACTTGAATATAATCATAATAAAAGCTCGCTGACTGAAAGTGTTAATGGAGGCGTGATTAGCGCAGCTGTTAATTGCTCTCACATACGCCCGTCAATCTGACACTTCTAACCCTTCTAACTCTAAGATGTCCGCAATTTAAATTTTATTTTTATTATGCGGCGTGTTTGTAATCATTTAAGCACAACAGGCGACACTATATTTCCCAGACCAGTTAAAATATAATTGCAATGCTTTCATGTTACAATATTGATCGAGCAGTACTTTTTGAAACGTGAACATAGATGACCCTCGCAATTATAGGGTTTTATAAGAGGTAATCGCGTAAACAATGAAAGTTCCCCCCTTCTACAGCAGACACAAGAAGTTAACCCAATGTCGATTCAATATTGAACCAGCATCTGCAACGCCGACCCAACAATTAACCAACCCTGGGTAGTATAACTTTTTTACCGGGTTAGGCTTGTGTAGCATTGTTAGAAAGCGATGGCCGATAACCATTGCTGTTACGCCTGTGTGTTATTTTAACAATTTTATCAGTACATCTATCTCGAAGGCTCACCAGAAGTATGAATGAAAGATCAAAGGGACAATATACAGCTCACCTAGAACAAGAATGTGTGAAAACGCTTTACATTGATACATGTAGATAAGCAAAATTTGTTTTGCGTTCAACTAATGAAATATTTTAAAATTTATATTATCAAAATTATTGCACTGAATAGCTGAAAAAGTAAATTATATTATATATTTTTTTGAACAAAACGGATGTACTTGCAATGTACTTGTCTTTATGTTGTACTTGTGTTTAGTGCCATAGGTCTGTACCTGGTATAAATACATTGAAAAGACTTTAACAGGTCTGTTAATTTGTAGTCCACTAGGCTTAACATAAGACCTACCATGCACGGGATCAGACTACCTGATTAAAAAAAGAAAAAGTTAAATTCATCAGATCAAATTCCAACTCAGCTATTGAGAACGCATTCGGAGTGTCGAACAGAACACATGAGATTAACTTATGAAGTGATGGAGTGAAGCGAGCGGAGATCAAGCGGCAACGGTAGCCTACTGCTGTTAACCCTTTTACAGCTATGAGCGGTTTTTAATAACACCTTGCAAAATGAACCCAGTTTCCCATAAAATAACAAACACACACATGATATCAGATTTATTCGGAAGCAGACTTTTTTACAGAACCTGTTATTTTTCGCAGTAAATACAACATCTTAAATTGCTCCTACATACACATTTTATTTTTATTATCATTTAATTCCAAAGAATCAGTAGGCTTATATATCGGTCTATACTCTAAATATTAAAGACGTGCCACAGTACGCTACTATGTGGCTTCACTTGTGTCACCAGTGTCTGTACTGTACACTGATAACCCAGTGTACTATGTGGCATTCTCATTCATTTCATTTAAACACAATTATTAATAATCTATATTAATGGCATTTATCATCGAACATGCAGTTATCTTCTCAGGAAAAATATTCTGCAAGATTATGCTATTATTAAAAACGTTGAACACACATTTTAGTCTGAAATGGTTCAAATGGAATATAGATGGAATAAGGATACCTGATAGATATTAATTAGTTAACCACCCCAGTATGTGTGACGTCACCTGGTGAATATAATGATGTCTCCCCTCTACAGATGTGGAGACATATTGCTTTACCGCTCTCTCACCGCTCATGCTGTCTGTGTGTCTCTGTGAGTGTGCAGGCGGTCAAACACGACACGTTCACCCAATGCTGGGCTAATGTTGGCACGCCGTTAACGACTCTGACCCAACATTAGCCCTGTATTGAGGTACCGGGGGTCGTGTTTGGTGTCACACTTAATGTGGCCCACCGTCACAGATGGCGGGCCAACATTAACCCAGCTTTTGTTCAAAACATCCTGCTGGTATAGTCTATGCTACACAAGCCCACCATTGACCCGGCAACATGTCCAGCACCGACGACGCTGGCCCAACATTTAACAGACAATATGGATTGGTGTCAGCTTGTACTCTGTGGACACACCACCGCTAACAGAAAAAACTGTCCAGTGTGGAATGGTTGATGGCCAGAGTCGACGATGGTGGACCAACGTTAAACTAACATTGGGTTGACGTGTCGTGTTTGCTGGGCATTGTGTTGTAGGCAGTTGGCCACTGATACGGGTTCACTTAGCTATCCAGCAAACAGGGGGTATTCACACAATGCTGTTTCAATGTTGGGCCACCGTCTTCGACGCTGGCCCGGCATTGAAACAGCATTGGTTCAATGACCCGTGTTTGCTGGGTGTTAGCTATTAACCTTTTAGCTGCAGAAGGGGAGACATCTCCAGTTTTTGTTTACAAAAAACGGTGAATCTTCTAGTTGAACTATAGATATAACGTTGCAATAACGTAACTGTAACGTTAGGCTATCAACTTACATTATTTCTGGAGGTATAAATGTCAAAAATGATATAATAACTCTCTAAATTTATTACATAGTTAATTCCTCTAATGTCAGTTTCAGTTCTGCAACTCTCTCCTTATAACGTTGTGAGAACGTTACTATAACGTTGCAAACACACGTGAATGATATAAAATATCCCATGTTATTTTAACGTTGAAATAACGTTGTTATAATGTTATAAAATTATTAGTCAAACCACGAAAATAAAAATTGTTGTTATTCCTGAAAGTATAAATAATAATAATAAATTATATTCTATATATTCTTATATTCTCTAAATGTTTTGTTTTTTTAATTCCGCTTATATATTGTTTTGTTCAGTTGATTCCACTATATAACGTTGTGAAGACGCTACTGAAACGTTATTTCAATCGGAAGAATTTTGAAATTTTTTATCGCCCTTTACAATTTTTGAACAATTTTTTTCTCAGGTCATTTTTTCATTTTCTCCTAACATCCCTGAAAATTTGGTGAGATTTTGTTGTGTATTTTGTAAGTTAGACCATTTGGCATGTAGGCCTAATAGAATTATTGTTTCACGCTAATGGTGTTAAGAGAGCTGTAATTTAGAAAATGTACTACATGCCAAATGGTCTAACTTCGCTAATACACAAAAATTCCACCAAATTTTCAGGGATGCTGGGGGAAGATGAAAAATGATCTGAGGAAAAGTTTGTTAAAATTTTTTAAGCAGTGACTGACCGTAGGCCTACAAATTAGAAAAAGGCTACTCCCAGGATCTGGAGAAACAGACTGTAGTTTAGGTGCGAAACGCCTTTATGAAATATGGTTAAGGTGCGAAACGTCTTTCTTAGACGGGGCACCTGTCTGGCACTTTGTTTCCAGACGGGGAGCTGGATGTTGTTTATAGACTCCGAAACTTTAAACAAAATGGCCACCGTTTATACTTTTCATACCACCTCGATTCGAATTTTCAATTGTTTATATTTTCCTGACGCGACCTTATTAAAACTTATTAAAGGTGGCGGCCATACACTTTTTCAGCGTAACAAATTGATTGTACACCACTAGACAGTCAGATGAGGGTGTGCAAACATCACACTGGTGCCTCGCGTGTTTTTTTCAATAGGCAGCTTGTCAACCGGGGGCGGGACCGGTTGACAATGTTGACTACGTCTTTCTAAACAATAAATACGAGGGCGAAACGTCTTTCCTATTTATGGGGCGGGGCGAAACGTCTTTCCTTAGTATGAGGTGGGGGCGAAACGTCTCACTAAAAATGGTGCGAACTGACTAATGGGCGAAAAGTCTGTGTGCCAAGTGCGTACCAAGTGGAGGAGGGCGAACAGGTAAGGAGGTCTATGTATTCATACAATCTTTAAATCCTTGCAATCTTCGCGGGAAATTTATATAGTTTTCACTTTTTACAGCTCAATTGATTGGTTAGCTAGGCTAATACAACCAAGAAGAAAAAAATGGGTCGACATTTCCCAAGGCACATTACTACAAAAATTGTTTGGATGGGTGCGGGAGAGAAAAAAGACAGGCGGACGTACCAAACTCATTATAAGTTTGTAAAATCTCTTTCGATCGCTTGCTTTTATATCAGATTTTATTATATTATCGCTCACATGGAACTGGGCAGTGTGGTCTCACCACCCTAAATAGGCCGAAATCCAGGGAGGTGTCTACTAGTCTAATGATGGAATCATCGCACAAAATATTTTTATTGCGGCTGTTCCAACCTTTGCTAGGGCCTGCACTAGGTCTAGGCTAGTAGTGACGAAGTGACGTCAACGACCCTTGATGCTCAATGGTTTGAATGGAGAGGTTCAGGTTCATCAAAATTGATTTTAATGTGTTAGTCGAATCCGGGATAACTTGATAAGTTACCCATAATATAAATATTTACGAGGTACGTATTTCTTATAAATACTAATTTATAATAGACTCTAGTCTAGATATAAATTTCATTATCGTCTTGTGAAGACTCTGTGACTGTCAAGAATATAGTAGGGGGGCCTATCAGATATAACTGTTTGATGATAATCTCGCAGGGATACAGTGGATTAAAAATAAAATGATGTGTGTCTGTTCTGTGAAAGAGAGTACGGATATTAGCCCAATTTTAAAAGTAGTGATCTTTTTGCACGCTAGGGGGCGTAGCTCAAAATCTGTCTGCTAAGCATAGCGGGCCTGTTTTCGAACAAGGACATCTCAAGCTTTATCCTGATATGTCACACTAAATATCTAATAGGTTTAAAAGGGGTGAAATCGGCCTGCGGAATTGAGGCAGTTTACATGTGTTTCAATGGGACTGGCATTTGGCATGGTGAGACCAGGTGGGGGGGTTGACCACAGATTAAAGTACGTACTTCCTGTGAAGTACGTACTTAGATTGAGGTATGTCCGTACTTCGATCTAAGTACACCGTGAGCTTCACTTTTACAAATGTGTACTCTCATTTGTTATTTTATTACTCCTTTCCAACTTGTCTTAAGATGTTATTGGTTGAGTGGTTTATTTCTGGACATTGATAATCAAGCTAATAAATTATTCATAAGAGGAACTTCCTATTATTTTCTGTTTACCTGAATATAGCCAAGACTTTTGCAACAGGCTGAATTTTTTTTTTATCCTTTTGTCCGGGAACTGTTGAGCATTTGCCAGATACCAGAAATAGTTTACTTGTAAGAGCACAGTTTATTGTACAGCATGTATTTTATCAAACAAAGTGGCTCCTTGGCCGGCCGGGTAGAATGGGCCGGCCGTCAAGTTTGCCTTATGTGGAAGAGACTCCCTGGCCAGCCCGCTGTGACTTATCAAGCCGGCGCCTGTGAGTTTTGTTTGTTTGTCCTGGACAGCTAGCTTTTTTACAGGCTGCCCGGGCCTTCCGACTCTATTGGTGTTAGCCACCCGGAAGTGTCATCGATCCCGTGTTTTAGATTAAAAACAACGCAAGTTCATGTCTTTTGATTATTCTGCAGGTACATATTGCTCATCATTCAACATGGTTTATACATAATGTTAATCATTCAATATAAAAATGTATTTTTATAAATTTCATTATTCTATAGGTACCTACGGCGGTAGGCTTTCATAATTTTTATCATTTAATATACAATGTTTATTTGCATTCAGGTACGTCACACAATGTTCATCATTCAATATAAAAATGTATTTTTATTATTCTGCAGGTACATAATGTTCATCATTCAAATACAATGTTTATTAGCATACAGGTACGGTACATAATGTTCATAAAATATACAATGTCTGTTTATTTTAAAATATTAAAAGCAAGTACACATGTCCATGTTATCTTCATTTGCAGGGCTGACAAAACCATTTCTGGACTCTTGGCGCTGTTTTTATTCCCAGACAAGGTAAATGAAACCAGTGAAGGCAGGCATCACAGCATATGGAATCGTGCAACATCAGGTCTTCTGTGCACTCGTCGCATCTCCAGTCAGGCTGATCTTCTTTCTTCCTGAAGACTTGCTGCACACACAACCATCCATCATCGTCGAAATATCTTCCCAGGGAGTTGATATTCATGTTTTCTTCCAGACATAGCGTGTCAACGTTGTCAGGGTTGGCTTCTACTGTTGGCCAACTTCTGTAGAATTTCCAGCACTGCTGTTCTCTCTGCTGCGGTGATGTCCATTTTTTTGGTGGTGATCTCCCTCTTGAAGGTTCTCAAGACGTGGAAGAGGCAGATTAGAAGACTGATCGCAGGCATTTCAGATGTCAATGTCTTTCTTTCTACCATGTCCTTGTTTGTTAGTGCGACCTTGACTTGTTCCCAGGCTGGATTGTGTTCTTTGAAGGTCTGGATCATAGAACGTATGGTCTGTTCTTCCTCGTTGGTAAACTAGGAATGCTGCAACTACCTCGCTTTCATTATTGGAGTCTACTGTCAACATCAGGTAAAGAGGCATTCTCAAATCGTTGGTCTTGTGTGTTGCGTCGAGTGGGATGACCCAAATGTTGTCTTCATCGTTTCATCTTGCATATAAATCCCTTGAATGTGGTCATTTTCTTCTGTTATATATTGCCTTGGTGGTATAACTCTTCTTGTGCAGATAGCCAGTTCTTTATATTTCCAAGGGACCAAGTTCTTAATCTGGGGTAGTCTTTTTGTGATTCTTTCCTGTCCTGATATTGTGGATGTCTTTCAACAATACAACTTTCCCTGTACCAGTGTGTACTCTGTGAAATGTGTTGCTGGATTCTTTTCTTGTTAGCATTCACATGGAGCATTTTGAACAGACACCTTCTCTTTTTCTTTATCTGTTAATTTTCGTTCACTGGGCAGGTGGTCGTAGAGCGATCTCAGGATCCCGTGGTCATGCTCCAAGTTGATGTCGACGATGATGAGACGCTGTCCATCTTGGGAACTTTCACTCTGAATTGAGAAGGACATTTCTGTCTGAAAGATGATGTGTTGGGTCTTTCTCCAGTTGTCTGTGACTTAAATTCACGTCCTCCTTGCTTACAGCAGTATGTCGCCTCACCATATACAAGTTCTTGCATGACGTCTCTGAAGTGCAGCCACTGTTCGGCTGTCACGACGCCAAAACTTTGTGTATCTGTCACTTTTTCATATTCTCTGACACGTAGTTCAAGGTCAGAAAATGTTTCGAATTCGTCATACAACGATAAAGTAGTTGCCATTCTGGTAAGTATAGTACTTTTTCCTTGCAGAGATAGCGAGCCGTACGTTACTGATAGACAGCACAATACATAATGATTTGACTTGAAGATTATGTCCCTTTATATATCAAACTTGTTTCTCACCTAAACGAAATTGATTATCACAAGTGGAGAGGTGCTAGTCGTTAATTGCATTTCCATGATGCGGGGGGATATTGAGATCAATAATGACAATGAAGATCACAACTCATAAGTGCTGACATGAGTCGCACCTGAACGTGCTAATTGCTACACCAGGGTGTGACATTAACATTTTGTATCACTAGACCAGCAGGTCTAGTAACCTTAGTTTATCACTAGACCTGGTGACATCTCACTAGACCAGGTAAGCTCGAATCTGATACGGTATGGACTTTGAAAAAAAAAAAAAATTATGTACAAGTGATGTACAACCCGCAATGATTGTCATTTTTATAAAAGTTAAAAATAACAAAGACAGACATATATCATAATACCATAATAATCACTTGTCATTTCACATTGAAGAGTCAGTTTAGATGATATCAAGTCACATAATCAAATAATATAAATAACAAATTTGCAGTGGCTCTAGATGGTGTAAGCGTTCGGTGTTCGGTCTAAGTATATACCGTTTTATCCCTGATAAACGCACCCCCCCTCTCTAATAAACGCCGCCCCCTCCCTCCCCCCGATTTTGTTGTACCCTGTATTACCAGAAAATCTGCAGGCTTGAAAAAATCTACGCCACACTAGCCTGCTGCATGTAGCTGTGTCAACATGGTTGAGCCACGGTCAGCGTGTTGTGAGCGTGGGTGTAAACACGGTATGCTACTGTTAAATGTAGCCTAGTTGTTGTACATTTTCTTTTAACACTGGGCCAGCGTCGTACAGGTGGACCAGCATTGAATAACACATGTGTGTGTTGGGTAATTAATCGTTGAGTTGTGTCAGAATGACGACACCATATATTAGTTTTGCTTACAACAAAAGTAATGACTGTTCATAATCATTGCACTGGTGATCACTGATTTACAGATTTACAAGCGCCCCTGTTAAATTCCCAGCGATAATGCGACGTCAATGTATAAACTTAATGTTAAGTAGGCCTTAGATTTGAAGCATCTGTTTATCGCGCTAGCTCATGTTTTGACTGTTAGCAGTTGGCGTCCACTGGTCATCCAAATATGTGAGGTATGGATCTTTTTTTACCATAGTAGCGCCGAGAGACACTGGACTTGACACGTGCTCAACCCCAGACGAGCTGTTGCAGCATTGAACCAATGTTTAGCGCACATGTATACACGATGTCCCTGCAGAGATGATATACCACCATTTGATCAATGGCGGGCTGAGGTCGGCAAGAGATGACGCCATCAGGACGGTCTGCTTAAGGCAGACATTCTGAGGCCTACACACTGTGTGAAATTAGACGTAAATTTAATCAGTTAGGCCTACGTCTTTTAAAAGCATTCATACAGTATGCCGCCAACACATTTCTATTATTCTGATGTGTCTAAAAACAACTACCATATTAAGATATTGTTGTGCCCAAATAAGAACATTCAAAGATGAAATGTGATGGTAACTGCGTCGTCTAAGCCAATAAAGCGGGCCGTGGCTGCATAGGGTGTCAGCCTGTGTTAACACACCAGTTACAACTGCTGCCAGCGCTTTCACAATGGCGGCGTGAGAGTGGATGGAGGCTAGCACGTGCAGGGAGCTCTAACCAATGTCGCGTGGCTTAATGACGGCGCCGCAATGTCTTAATACCGCTACTGCAGACTATCCGTGCACTGGTCAGACATGCTGACAATACTAGTGTAGGCCTAGTAACGTTACATAAGCAGATAAGGCCTTGAATATATACTCGTCCAGCAGGTCGAGTGCCTGAGACTGTGTACTCGCCCGGTGCCAGGATTACTGGACTGGGTCGAGCGGTCGAGCGTTAGTGTCGCACACTGCTACACCTATACGATACTCACTGTCATGACGATCACAACTAATAAGTGCTGACATGAGTCGCACCTGAACCTGCTAATTGCTACACCTACGATACTCACTTGAATATAACAACTCGGTAAGTGCTGCCAGGAGCCTCATCTCAAATGTGTCAATTGCAACTGGGCTGTGAACTGCAATTGATGGCCACAACTCACAAGTGTTGACAGGAGTCGCATTTGATGCTGAACGCGTTGATTGCTACACCTGACTTTATGAACAGCAATTATATACATTTTATTCAATTTCCCCATGTATGCCATATATTCTGTAAATATCATTATTATATTATTATTAGGATTTATTATTCTTAATGGTAGTTTGAAAATGAGGCTGTTTCGTCCATTTCATTTTCCGTCACTTTAATCATCGTGTTTTGTTCTGTTTTAGGCCTCTCTGTCGATGTGCGAGCACAAATTAACTTCAACCGCCTTGATAATAATAACGATTCAAAGGAAGGCGCCGGCTGGATAATTAACCAGTGCTGACGGCGGGCTGGCCAGGAAGTCTCTTCTACATGGGGCAAACTTGACGGCCGGCAGAACCCAGTCTACCTGGCCGGCGTTCGTTTATCAAAACTGTTTTTCATGTTTGGAAAATTATATATTTAACTTTATATCTGTTCCACTGAGGGCATACTTTGAATTGATTGAAGTACAGGGTGTACTTTAAAGGAAGTACGTACTTCAATGGAAGTACAGACCATGAGGTATGAGACTCTATGGCAGAACTTCAATAGCACATTCCTTATTTTCGAGACATAGAAATGCTCTATAAATTGGTGATTTAATATTTCAAACTATGTTTTCTAAAGTCAATTATTTCTTTTAGTTGGCAATAGAAATTATCTACTTCAAATTGATAAATGTTTACCTCTTGTTGCACTCTCAGTGTCACAGTTGAAAACATGGCCTCTAACAAAGTCAGAACTCCTGTAAATTTAGTTGCCTGATTATCATTGGACAGACTCTGACTATTGGACCAATGAAATAATGTGTTGCAAATGAATGGGGACACAACAAGTGAGTGCCCTATCAAGCCAAAATGAGGCTGTAGGCGTACTTCGATGGCGTACTGCACACCTCAATGGAAATACGTACTTCAAAGAAAGTAAGTACTTTAATCTGCGGTCGGCCCCCACCTGGTGACGAGCCGTCCAGTCGACCACACAGGCCCCAAGGTCCAAGGGGTGTGACAGGTGCATGCATGTATTGATAGTGGGAAGGCCGGAACCGGCTCTCAAATTCTGATTCAAATCAGGGAAAATTACACATTTTAATAGAATTAAAATTCACAAACAAGTGGTCACAAAGACTCTATGCCCCCAATAACATAAACTTTCAAAACATGGATGCCCACATTATTTCGTAGCCATGCAAAAGTGAGCTTATACCACCCAAATTTCCTCGGTTGACAGTGTTTACATTTCCAGGACATGGGGATGACTGTGAGAGGCTGTGTCGCCATCTGGTGCTCAGCAGTCTGTAGCATGTGTTGAAATGTAAACACTGTCAACTGAAGAAAATTGGGTGATAAAAGCCCATTTTCGCATGGTTACAAGATAATGTGGGCATCCATATTATTGCCCTTGGCCTTTGAAGCTTGAATTTACCATTGTCATCTTCATTGGAATTTAGATTAAAGTCTATGTTACATCATGTTTTTTCGTGTTTTTTTTTAGGATTTATGTGAATTTGTGAGACACTGCCAAGAAGACCCGTCCAGCCGTCTTTTGGACGGCCTATTTTCAGCCCGGACGTAGAAAAATATCGCCAGATTCCACCAAATTGCATTGTGGGAGGACCCCAGACCACGTCCTGGCCCAACAATCAGTCAATTTGGCCTCCTTTTTATCATTTCCTGGCTAGATATCCTTGTTTTTGTCTAAATTTTTTGCTAAATCAAGCAGAAATGTTTTACATTTACACAAATACAATTGTTACTTTGTATACAGGCCACGGGATTGCGCCATTAGCACACAATTTGACCAATTGCCGCACTTTGATAAATCCCGGTGGCGCATAGCGGTAAACATAGTCTTTTTAGATTTTGTTTGTTTGTGATAGCCATCCCTGGTTGCAGGCACCCGAGCCTTCCCATCATCGATAGCTTAGAGTCAGGGGTTTGCACTTTTGTGCACATGGCTGCCCCATGTGACCGAAGCGGACCAATCAGGAACCAGCTTAAGTCCTTCTAGATGAATCTGGAAGCCAATCACATGCACTGTATTACTATTATATAATGTATGTGAATGATCACTCAATTGCAGAAATCTGCTGCTTGGCGTCTTTTCGTGTGGACCATGTTCTGTTCTGTTATAATAGTCAGAAGTCTGAAATCCAGTGGAGTATCAGGCTGAAGGCGTGTTGCTGCTTAAAAGGCAGGCAGACCTGTGTGTGTTTTTGATTGAAGTCAGGCAGGCCTACTGAGCTGATAGACCTTCACAGTTTATTACAGACCTGTACTGATCTACAGTATAAATTAGCAGATCTGCTATCCATTCTTGGCCATGCCATTCGTTTTCAGTGGCTACTACAATTTCAATACTGGTAGCCAGGTGGGCTAAGTAATCAAAAATAGATCTATAGATCTATTTTAATCATTTGATGAGCCCTGGGGCAGGGCTTCACGTTTGATAAATGCAGGAGAGCTAAAAATCGCTCTCCTCAATTTGCTTGGAGAGTGATTCACTCTCCATGAATGGGGATTGTCTAGCGGGTTTATCCTAGAGCTAGCTAGGGTAGTTGTTTTACTGTTTTTGCATTAAAATGGATAATTACTTTTGTTCAGTCAGTGGGAGCATTAACAACATTAGGCCTAATTTCATAAGAGAGAGCTATTAAAGAAGAGTGAAGAAAACAGTAGGCCTACAAGAAAAACTTCAGATTTATTCTGCTACAATTAGTTACAAATATATGACAATGTCTATAAAGTTAAAAATTATTGTATTAAACATATTAAAACTGCATTATAAACAGAAAGGCTATTCAATTTGTTCAGTCAATGGGAGCAACATTAAAATCATAGGAGAGAACTCAGAACCGTAAATAAAAAAATTAGCCTAGATCTACTAGAAATATTCACTCTAGTCTACTACAGTTGTCACAGTTGCTAATATGAATTGAATCGGCTACACTGACACTGTCCCTATAATCTGAAAATATACTGTATAGGCTTACCCCATTGACATGTGTTGGCGTCCCATTTAGGCTAATTTGGCGACTTTCGAAAATGGCCATTTTATCGCTTAATGGTAGACATACGTCATTAGTACATAGTCTATACTGTATGAAATAACCTGCTGTCAGACTCGGGCTCTCTAAATTTTATGAACGCTAACATTGCGAGGGACTGATTTCGCCATATATTCTGGCCGCCAACTTAATGGGGTATGTGGATACTGTAGTCTTGTCTTGAAATAATACAGGTCTAAAATGATGTCAGTTATGTGACGCTGCCCAGCAGACACAAGACATTGAATCAATGTTGGTTTAACGTTGGAACACCGTCTACGACGCTGAACCAATGTTTAACCAACGGCTTGTGTCTGCTGGGTGATGCACGTGAGTTTTACCGCTGCTCTATTTTTAGCTCCCGCCGTCACCGTAGGTGAGCGAAGGGAGCTATGGATTCTACCTCCGTTTTTTTTTGGCCTCTTCTTTTGCCTATAACTTTGTGAGAAAATAAGCTAGGATAAAAATTTTTGGTATGTGGGTTACTTCCAGGTGGCTAATGGACGGGTTAAAATATTTTTAATCTGAATTCAATACGCAAGGTTGCAGAGGAAAAAATGATGATGTGACGGCGTTGGGCCGTTGGGCCGTTGGGCCGTTGGGCCGTCCGTAAACAATTCGTTTCCGGAGCATAACTCTGAAAGTACTTGTCCTATTGTCTTCAAATTTTACACACAACACCCCTAGGGGGTCTAGTTGTGCCTTTTGGGGTATTTGAACTTTGACCTACTTCTGGTTCAGAACTATGACCTATTTAGACGTTTTGACGCGCACTTCGTTTCCGGAGCAGATCTCGAAAAGTACTGGGCCGATGACAGTCATATTGCACATACATGTTCTCTAAGGTCCCTAGTTGTGCCTTTTCAGGTTTTTGGACCTTGACCTTGAAGTTGACCCAGCACTTTGACCTAATTTATAACATCGGTAAATCCGACTGATAGATTTTGCGGAATATCATGAAAACCGCTCAAGATAGCTACACCATTACTATAAAACAAATTGTGAGGTTTCAGGAGAGGATGCATCTTGAAAAATTTCAAGTCGATAAAATTAAAAATGGCCGCCTATCGGCCATTATTCACCTCGACAGGCCTGATATTGCGGAATATCATGAAAACCGCTCAAGATAGCTACACCATTAATATCAAATAAATTGTTAGGTTTCAGGAGAGGATACATCCTGAAAAATATGAAGTTGATAAAATTCAAAATGGCCGCCTATCAGCCATTATTCACCTCGACAGGCCTGATATTGTGGAATATCATGAAAACCGCTCAAGATATCTACACCATTACTATAAAACAAATTGTAAGGCTTCAGGAGAGGATGTATTTTGAAAAAATTCATTTTGTCAAAGTTCAAAATGGCCGCCAATCAGCCATTATTCACTTTCACATGGCCGTTATTTGGTAAACCGTGCTAGATGGCTAGACCATTACTATAAAACAAAATGTGTGATTTCAGGAGAGGATGCATTTTGAAAAAAATCGACTCGATAAAATTCAAAATGGCCGCTTATCGGCCATTATTCACTTTCACATGGCCGTTATTTGGTCAACCGTGCTAGATGGCTAGACCATTACTGTAAAACGAAATGTGAGATTTCAGATGAGGATGCATCTTGAAAAAAATTGACTTGATCAAATTTAAAATGGCCGCCTTTTCAGCCATTATTCATTTTCACATGGCTGATATTTGGTAAACCGTGCTAGATGGCTAGACCATTACCTGATTACTATAAAACAAAGTGTGAGTTTTCGGGGGAGGATGCACCCTGAAAATTTTTAACTTACGAATTCAAAATGGCCGACAATCAGCATTATTTACCTCGATAGGCCTGATATCAGGTAAACCGTGCTAGATAGCTAGACTATTACTATAAAACAAAATGTGACGTTTCGAGAGAGGATGCCTTTTAAAAACTTTCGACTCAATCAAATTCAAAATGGCCGCCTATCGGCCACTATTTACTTTCACATTGCTGATATTTGGTAAACCGTGTTAGATAGCTGGACCATTACTATAAAACAAAATGTGAGATTACAAGAGAGGATGCATCTTGAAAAAAATTGACTAGATCAATTTCAAAATGGCCGCCTATCGGCCATTATTCACTTTCACATAGCCGGTTTTTAGTAACCGTACTAGATGGCTAGACCATTACTATAAAACAAAATGTGAGATTTCAGGAGAGGATGCATCTTGAAAAATTTTGACTTGATCAAATTCAAAATGGCCTCCTATCGGCCATTGTTCACTTTCACATGGGCGATATTTGGTAAACCGTGCTAGATGGCTAGACCATTACTATAGAATGAAATGTGAGATTTCAGCTGAGGATGCATCTTGGAAAATTTTGACTTGATCAAATTCAAAATGGCCGCCTTTAGGCCATTATTCACTTTCACATGGCCGATATTTGGTAAACCATGCTAGATAGCTAGACGATTACTATAGAATGAAATGTGAGATTTCAGCTGAGGATGCATCTTGAAAAATTCTGACTAGATCAAATTCAAAATGGCCCCCTATCGGCCATTATTTACTTTCACATGCCCAATATTTTGCAAACTGTGTTAGATGTTAGTCCATTACTATAAAACAAAATTTGAGGTTTCGGGGAAGATGCACCCTAAGTTTTTAACTAATTTATATCGAATTCAAAATGACCGTAAATCAGCTATTAGTTAACTCGATTGGCCTGATATCGGGTAAACCATGCCAGATAGGTAGACCATTACTGGGATACTGATTAGGATCATTAATTTCAATGGAGGCTTGCAATCTCTGACAGACTGTCTAGTTCTTATCTTACTCTTAGACTGGGCTTCTTAGACCTAGTTGTCTTGCGTCTTGATTTTTGACCTAGTCTTACTCTTAGACTGAGCTTCTTAGACCTAGTTGTCTTGCGTCTTGATTTTTGACCTAGCCTAGGACTACATTAAAAACCCTACACAAAATTGCTTAAATCAAATTCTAATTTGTCGCGGGAGCTCCTGGACTTATGTAGTCTTGTTAGCTCTATGTCCACGCTACGCCGTTGCACGGCCACACACACGTAGTGCAGATGCACAGTCACGGTATACACTATACCTATGGTCAGTGTGTACTGTTATTTGTATAACAGTGGCGGATTTGATGCACGCGCTGAATGATCTGATAGTAACGTTACAGAAGCGCGTGAGCAGGCGAATGATGCTGTTTTTCGCGCTCCTTTAATTGAGTTTAGGCAAGCGATGGAGCGCGAGCGCGATCGCCCTCCTTAAACGTGAAGCCTTGCTGGGGGGGGAGGAGTATTCAAGTATTGGCCCATAATTTTATATGTTGCAGTTGGCCCCTTTTTTCAACAAGGTATCCATGGGCAACATGGCTCCCTTCTTTTTCATTCTGTATTGAACACTGGGTTAACTGTTTTCTTCATGAAACTATTGAATTTCCCTTTGACATGAAATAATGTTAAAGTAATAACACCAAATAATAGTCACAATTTTGGAAAAATATGCGTTCTTATGTCATACAATTTATACCGGTAATTTTACAGTTGTCCGTTAGGTACTTTTATTCCAATTTTGGAAGATCTTTATTCTTTTATTCCGGTAGGTATGATTATTCGGCACTTGAGAGTAAGGATGAAAATCCACCAAAATTGTTCTTCTTCCATGACACCCTCGGAGCTGGAGGCTATGCTCAAATTTCTGATTGTTATGTGAATATGTGGTATATTTGCTACTGTTACATTATTGCGAGGCACTGATTGGGTGCCCTGATTGGGTGCCCTGATGTAGGCCTATCTAAAAACTAAAACTCTCAGGAACGTTCATCTCAGTAGTTTTCTTCAGCTGCTTCAAAAGTTCAAGTTTCTGGGTTATGTTTTGGATTCTGTATCCCTCCTGCCATTTGCAACATTTGAGGTCACAACTTTGGAATGTTTTTATAATTTAGCTCAGATTTTGATCTAGCACAGCATTTTTTTTGCTCAGTGAAAACTGGAATGTGGTCGAATATTTATTTTATCATGTTCGCAGTTAAGAAAAAAGGGTCAGCATAATTTTATTGGATAATTTTAAAATTTATGTGATGTAGGCCTACCTATCTTCATCCACTACAAGCCGCGAATTGCTGTCGCAATTCTAGACTTGCAGTGGATGAAGATGACTTGCAGTGGGTGATAAATGAAAAAAAATATTGTTATTACAGTAGAACCTGCTATGAGCAGCCACCCTTGCTACACAGAAAAAGTGGCCTTTTAACCCTTTAAGCCCTCACGATGCATTAAAGCATCATTTCACATCCCTGAAAACAGATTAAATTTTCCTACAACCAAGGGTTTTAGAAGGAAAATTTCCATGAAACTGGTTTACCAATACATGGCAATTTTTTTCAATTTTTCACTGACATCAAATCATTTTCATCCACTACAAGTGGAGAATTGCGACAGCAATTCGCGGCTTGTAGTGGATGAAGATGACAATGGTAAACTCAGGCTTAAAGGGTTAAGGTAGGTGGCTGCTCATCGGAGGTTCATTTGTACACAAAATGCCATTTTAAGGAATGGCCAAGTGGCCTCCCATAGGAGGTTGGCTGTTCATAAGAGTGGCTGCTCATAGCAGAGGTTGCACATGGGTCCTGGAAATTATGGATTATTCCCAGTTCACTTTTTACCTATTTTATGGCCTCGCTATTCGCTTTTTATAAGGGTAAAATGATATAAATATAGATAAAAATAGATGTAAATTTTTAGGTTATTTTTACACTATTTATAAGCTGGAATCCTCGATGTTCGGACTTTAAGAACAGGCGATTCGCCGTTCGTTTGATTAGTTTTTTAACCCCAGGGGCGGGCCAAAATACCCACACAAACTCTGGTAGCCATGTGGGCCCCTCAAATGCTAATTTTGGTCGCCCACATCAAATTCTAGTAGCCCACTCAATCGTGTATTTTTCCTTTTACAACCTGACCACTCATGACATTCAGAAAATACTAAAGAAATTCAGGTGCAGTAGTTAAAAGTTCATACACTTAATAGTGTTAACAATGCATTTGATACTGGTAAACCCATAGAGATTTTATATAAATCCCAATGATTTTGACGAATATAACAATATGTTTTTTCTGTTCTACTTCTAAAGGATAGTTTAGCTTTTATACATTAGTAATGTGGGCTACCTTTAATGTCAACTTGATCAACCCACAGCAAAAACAAGGGGCTAATGGCGAGTGGGCGACTGGGTATGTGGAAACCTGAACCCATGTGCACCCTCATAGCAGTACTGTAATAAAACAGTTCCATGAAAATGTTCGTTCTTAAAACTCATAATGCCTTGTAGTCTTTCATTGTTTCAATGACAGAATCAATAACAACTGCAATCAAGTTTTTAAATTACAATAAGATGATTTTGAGGCATAAATCACAGGCCACGTCTGGATAATTCACCAGTGTTCACAGCGGGCCGGGCAGGGAGTCTCTTCTACATAGGGCAAGCTTGACGGCCGGTGCCCCGGCCAGAGAGCTAAGTACTTCGTTTCATGAATTAATTTCTTACTTTGCCACCTTTGACTTCGCTTCTTTTTATTTTTAGATGAGAATAAATACTGCTATTGTTTTCAGATCTTGTAAGCTGTCAACTGTAAGACACACTATAAGTGTTGATGATGCAGTGTTGGTTAACAATGACCACTTTCCAGATGATGAAAAATATGCCTATGTTGCAAGAATTACAGATCTTTTTGACACAGGTAAATATTGTGCAAGAATTACAATGCGTGTGTTGATATAGATCTGCTAATGTTATTTGGAGTTTAAATCTATACTAGGTGGATGGCATGATCATTATTCTTTATTAGTTAATTTCCACCGCTCTGTCAAAGAAGGGTGAGGGATTCAGAATTACTGTATTCTACCGCATATATAAGTGAAACATTGCCTTTTTTGAAGACAAAAAAATGGTTTCAGATACAGGATTTGAAGTTAGCCAGCTGGTACAATTGTCCGAGACGACCAGTTTCACTGAGCTTGTTGTACCGATGAGTGCCTCTGCTTGACAATTATTAGGAAGGACCAGTGATATTTTTGGGAAGGACTAGTTAGTAGATTTTCAGCCAGTTGTCCGACTGGACAATTGGAAATTTAGTCCAATTTTTAGCCCTGAGATTCAGACGCATGCGCCTATACCGTATATCCCTGTGTATAATGCAATGTTTTTTCTTACCTATTCATGTCACAAAAAGGCACCTCGTATTATACATAGATGTAGAATTTAATAAAATTAGCGCTCTAGCAGTAAGAGCAGTGTGTGTAAAAAGTATCTGTAAACGTAGGCCAGTCAGCGTGTTTGGTAATTAGCCACACACCTCTTGTGTGTAGACAATGCGGCTAGTCACATTTCATCTTGGAATGTTCTTATTTGAGCACGACCCTATCAAAATATGGTCTTTGTAATAGATGAATTAAAATAATATAAATTTGTAGGCGAAATGAAAATATTTTAAAATCTTACTGATTACATTTCATACAGTGTATATGTAGGCTATGCAGTACTCAGAATGTCTGCCAAAAAACAGACAGTCCAGACGATATCCACTCTGCCGTGGAGAATGAAAATACAGTATCTGCTTAACAAGTAAGCAAATACTGCCCTTTGGTTTTGCAGAGCTGTACTGTTGCCGGTGTTCCCGCCATTAAGTATCCTGTATGCAGTTATCTGTCCTGTGTCATGGCACTATTAGTAGAACAAGGTAATATCCATAGGCCTACATCATATTATGATGGCCCCTGGACACTGCCGATATCCAAAATTTGAGGTTGTATTATACATGGCGTCGCACTATACGCGGGGATATACGATATCTGAAGCTTCACTAATATAGGTGTATGCACCTGAGTGAAGTTAAGCGCATCCTCACTTATAGGCGCATGCACCAGTGACCAATATGCGGGAGAATATGATACAGGGTCTGTACGTGCGTCAGTGTGACCATCAGTGTGTCTGGGCACAATTCCTTGCAAGCGCAATATGCTTGCAATCCCATGGGTCCTACTCCGCCCATTGCTCTGTCAAGTTCGAAGATGAGGGCTGGACCATAACATTAACAGGGGTCACACAATGATTTTTTTCTTGTTAGAATTTACTGGGCGACCAAATTCACCAACAGCAGACAGAGCTGAATGGCTTTTGGCAACATAGCAACACGTGTGTAAGGGTTAATGCTCAATGATTTATCTGATTGTTTTATCATGGTTACAGCTCGGACAAGTTCAAAGATGAGGCTAGTGTTTTGTATTGGGGACTGACATTTTCGTAAATATTGCAAAAAAATGTTTTTTAATTAATCTGTTTGACTTGTATTCAATAATTTATAATTAACTTGATTAACTTGTTTGAATGTTGTTACTGTGTAATTTTTTTTGTGTCTCATGACTTTTTTAGGCCAGGGTTAGTAAAATTTTTGTATCCAATTCAAACTATTGATTTTTTAGAGGTAATATCGTAGAAACTATGCCAGATAGATAAACCATTGAACGCTACTGAGAATATATATCTTAAAAATTCAGACAGGGATATGCCCTGAAAAATGTCAACATGATCAAATTAAAAAATGGCCGATTTGCGATCATCATCATGATCATTGACTTTAATATGTGTAATATACATGGCAAACTGTGCTACATTTACATAGGGATACCATTACTGTGAAACAGAATCTGGGAGTTCAGGGAAGGATGGAACTTGAAAAATTTCTGTCATAAGGTCGGACAGGAGATTATGATGGCCGGCTGGCCTCTTCTTTTTACTTTGGTTGTGTGTC
Source organism: Flabesymbios commensalis (assembly GCA_964017125.1). Classification (NCBI taxonomy): domain Eukaryota; kingdom Metazoa; phylum Annelida; class Polychaeta; order Terebellida; family Flabelligeridae; genus Flabesymbios; species Flabesymbios commensalis. The sequence continues at coordinate 91,334,666 of OZ024902.1, forward strand.
TCCGCTGATATTTTGGCACTCGAGGCCATTTTCTAGTTAGCAAGAACTGGTTTGCGTGTTGTTTAAAGCAAATGAAAGACCCTATTCTGTTGGCATTGATCAAGATCGAAAGTGCAGCGCAATTATAGGTTGTCCCAGATAGATGGAAATGCTCTATTTCGATCCTTGCATTGCCCCATAAATATTCTAGCACTAATAATTGTTTCAGGTTTGGGACAAGCCGATGATCCCTCTACCTGCAAGGCTATTGTGAGGTGGTATGCAAGAAGAGATAGTCTTCCCAGAAAAATTCAAGAGAAAGTTTCAAATTCAACACGGGAGCTTGTTGTTGAGAAATTAAATTTTAGTCGGGAGATAGATGTGGAATCTATCATTGGAACCTGCACTGTAAGTTGAGCATAACCTCATTTTAGAGTAATCTGATTGTATAATGTGATTTTATATTTTAAACAGCCAAATATCACTATCATTTCCAAGTTTTATTGCAATTGCTGAATTCTTTTTTTATGAGCAAATATTCTGGATGTCCATACCTATCCCAGCATGTAAACTTGTTTAAAAAAAAAATTTAGTTTAAGAATATTTATAGTGCATGCAATTTTAAAAGTCCATTGCAGGCACACTGGATACTAAATATCATATCTTTAATGGGGCACCAATTGACAAAGGGTAGGAAACGGAGGGAGGTATCACACCAGTACCTTGGCTGAACTACTAGACATTATGAGACTGGAGCAGTTACGTCATATATTATGGTCATGTAATAATGAAGCTATAGATACATGTACTACTAGCATTTTTGGTGCAAAATAAAAAAGGTTGTATAAATCTACGCAAATAGAATACTCCAGGTGCATGCTTTTCCTCATGAAGTTTTTTTTGTGTTCCAATATCATCCATCATCATCATCATTATTTTTTATTATTCAACAATTCAAAGCAAACACTTTATAGTCACCAATATTGATTTGATCTTCACAATTTTATCCTGAACATTCTCTGATGGGTTACCCTGGTTATGTTGGAAAAAAATCAGTAAATTTTCATATATTCAAGATGGTCGCCCAAGCTCTTCTTAACACTACATGACTACGTACTGAAAAGACACACTGACACATACTGGAGTTGGGCAGGGAAATTTAAATCTCATTTTGCCAATACAAGAGCTGCTTACAACTTAGTGAGGCTATCTAATCACAACCTACGATTTAGAGCCCCATTTCTGGCTTTTTTTAGTCTCGCTAAATTGACAATATTGCTGAGCTCTTTGTATAATAGTGGTACAAATAATACAAGTATTGATCGCTGTTGGTATTTGGCTAACGTTATGACTGTAAATAATATGTAATTGTTTACAAATGATTTCTTTAGGTCACTCACTGTGATTCGAAATACGATATAGAGGATGGGGATCCTGTGGAAAAAGGTTTCCTAGCTCGATATCAATTTGATGGGAAATATCTGGTACCTCTTGCATATCAGAAAAATACTCCTATTATGGACCAGAGTAGAATGATCAGCAAAATAAAGAGATGTAATGACACTGAAGCCACTGCTACAGGTAATTTATTTTTAAGCTCTTAACCCTTTAAGCCCGCACGATACAATAAAGCATCATTTTACATCCCTGAAAACCGACTTAATTTTCCTGTAACTAAGGGTTTTAGAACAAAAATTCCTATGAAACTGGTTACCAATACATTGCAATTTTCTTTAATTTTTAAACCACATCAAATCATCTTCATCCGCTACAAGTCGAGAATTGCGACAGCAATTTGCCGCTTGTAGTGGATGAAGATGACAGGCTTTAAAGGGTTAATATACCCTGAAATTTGTAATTGTAGCGGCAGCTTTGATTAAAAGCAAAAAATTCATTTTCCAGTGCCCAATGCCAGGGCTGAATTTCGTGTTCGTTTTCTAGTCTTAGATAGGTTTTCAGTTTTATCTGCAACCTGTGTGAGCTTCAGTGACAGTTCAGCTCAGGAAGGGGATAAAAATTATTTCCAGTCAAAACAATGAAGGTGTCGATTATTACTATAATCTTCTGGAAATTCAATAGTATTATTATAGATATTTTTTTTTGTTGTCTTCTTCCCATCATGTTGCTACCAGTACTCCAAATTTGAGAGCTTGTTAGATCGCTTTAATACACATTATAAGTAAACACTGACACAGATTTTTCCATTGGTGACAAATTTCTCTTTTTTTTTTAGTCACAACTCCCAAGAGCAACAGGCGACAAAGCACTAGACATTCCGCTATTGAATCTTCTAGTCCTTGTCCAACAACCACCCCATCCAGCACCACCAGGAGGTCAAGCAGAAGAAGTATTGTACATAGTGAAATGAAAGAGCAAACACCAAAAGCCAGAAAACAATTGGGTAAAAATAAACTGTTACAATTAAATAATATTTGGTATCAACCTACTGCTGAACTTATAATCACCGCCGGGGTCTCATAGCTTTGACAGCCACTGCGACCCATAATGTTGAAATTGCCATTCAACCTTACAAGTCATGTGGCGATTGTTGTTTACATGCCCGATCCTTTCTTTGCCGTATTATTTAGCCCCTATGATGACTGGTTTATTCAAGGAATTTATAAGGGGGGTTTCAGAAGTTAAAAGGCACAGCGATCTACGTGTAGGCCTACTTGCAAAAATAAGGGCTTTATATTTTACCACCAGGCAGTCACGCACAAAACTATCAAATAGTTTAACAGAAGGATACTGTGATTTCAGTCAATGTAGTACAGTACTTCAGAAAAGCTGATTACACATCTCTTTTATTAAATTATGGACACATGTCTGTTGGGAGTACTGTCTAGTTTCCTGTGTAAGATTAGTTAATTAATCAAGATGTGAAGTAAACATGTATTATATATTGTTGGAAATGACATGTAATATTATTGATTGATTTTACAGTTTTTATCATGCTTCCAGAGTTGACAAGCCCAAAGAGTCAGAAGAGACATAGCTACCGTCCAGACCAGGTCCGAGAAATGCTCCTGAATGATGATGCTATCAGTGAGGCTAGTGATGACAGTGGCGTCACAGACCTTACTGATGACTCTTCAATCATTTCTTCTGTCAGGTCTGAAAGCAATGTTTATTACTACATTAGATTTTATGGCCATAGAGAGCTTTCTCATCCTCCGTACCATCCATCTTCCAGTGTTCACAGCCATTGCCACATTTTTATCCCCCGCCCTGTAGGGGAAGGTGGATTCTAGTCAAGCCATGACCCATCTGTAACGTTTTTTTTATGGACATGAACATGGAGCTGGGCAAGTGATCTTGCGAAATTCAAAAAGGCCACCACTGATCAACTGCAAATTTTTTTGTGGGTGCAAACACTTAAAAGGCGGAATTTAATCAATTTTTTTTTCAAATGTACTGAAATTTAAAATGGCCGTCACATTGCATCATAATTTTTTGTGGTTGCAAAAAATAATAAACTCATTGGCTTCATAATTCATATTGGCCAATTTTTTTTGAAATTTTAACATGACATTCTTAGCAACATTGGGATGTGCAAGTGATTTTTTAAAGATCTATGCTACCAAAGTTAAAAATGGCCGCCAGACATCAATTCCAAAAATTGTTGTGGGCGCAAAAAACACAAACTTAGTCAGAAATTATTTAAATTTTGCTATCACATTCCCCACTATATGCAGATGTGCAGCTGACTATTTCAAGGTTTACTGAAATTCAAAATGGCCGCTACGTATCACTCTCAATTTTTTTAGGGGGCGCATAACTCAAAAAATTAGTTTGGTAAATTTTTTTTGAAAAATTATTCAAATTTTACCATCACATTCCCCATGATATGGAGATGTGTAGGTGACTTTTTTTAAGGTTTTGCTAAAATTCAAAATGGCCATGATTGATAAACTTTATAATTTTTTGTGGTCCCAAAAACTCAAAAAGAAAGGTCAGAAATAATTCACATTTTACAATCACATCACCCACATCTGGAAATGTGCAGGTGATTTTACTGAAATTTAAAATAGCCACCACAAGTCAACTTTTTCAATATTTGTGACCTTAAAAACTAACCTAATTTATGGCGGGGGATGTTATAGGACTTCAGGTCTCTCGTTTTGTACACGGAGCACTGTGTATAGTCCCAAACAGACACAGATAACATGTGCCGACAACTCCCATCCCTCCCCCTCCATGAGATGTGTACACATTGGCGCCAGCCGCTCAGAGAATTTTTAGCAAGACAGCCAGCCAATCACAATCTCAATACGTTAGATTGAAAATGAGAATGAGGGGAATATGACGTCAGCCATCTGCACAATATACCATGCAGAGTAGCAGTGCCTAACGGCTGGCAGTGTACTTGTTTTACTAATAATTATATTTCAAACCCCCCCTTAACCTTGAGTCAATTAGTGTTTCATCTAGTATTCACGAGGGGCATGGCTCCACCGATCATTGGGTCACCTAATTATGCAACACGGGCACTGGTTAAGCTGCTCAAGTACATCTCCCACCATGTGCAGAACCTAGAAGGACCAATATTGCCTTAAGATTAGTGTAGTGCACATACATGTATGGTTAAAAATGAAGACCCTTGGTAAAGATGTTATGATTTTATTGCACTTACAAGCAAATTTGATGTCTGTGACCTTGAAAATGGGTCAAGGTCGCTGAATATCAAACTTGACCTTAACATTAGTGTAGTACACATGTGGTTAAAAAAATTAAGGCCTTGAAGCAAGATTAGATTATAAAATACAGGATATTACTGATTGCGATATTAATTTTGTGACTATTTTATAGGGAAGTCGCACCTCAAGTTCATGAAAATGTGCCAACTCGTTCATCATCTCGTAAATCTGTGTCAAATCCAACCCATTGGACTGTGAGTAGTCCTTCTCGCAAAAATAAGCGTAAAGCCAGTAGGAGCCCAGAGAGTTTTAATTCCGAACCTGAAACTCACAAAAAATATAGACCTGACGTAAATAATAATGAAAAAAGTGTGTGCAAAGAGAAGTCTTCAAGCAGGAGAAAATCAGTAGTTGAAACTAAATCCAGCAGAACATTTAGAGAGGAAACAGAAAAAGCTGTGGTTACACCTAGTGGTCGAGGCAGTGCAAAAAAAAAGTTATTTAATTCTACCAGGCAACACAACAGTCGACTGAAAGAGGTGGTGATTAGTGCTGATGAAACAGGACAAATATTAACAGAAGAGAGTGCAGTCGCTCTGAGACCAAGAAGGTACATGTATTACAATAAGGAGTAGCAGAAAATGATTTAGTCAAATTATGTTTAGTTTGTTAACCCCAGGTTGCGGTCCATATGTCACAAAAGTATTAGCTTATATTATTAATTTAAGCTTGTCTTGTGTTATCTTTCTAATATTTCAATCATGAGTCAGAATGACATTTGATACAGATACTAAGCCAATAAAAGTCAGTTTTCCTACAAAAAATGGATTAACCTGAATTGAAGCTGGGATTCTAATGTCAGAGGCGATTTTATTGTTTGCACTACCTAGATTGTGAAAAAACATATCTTTTTCAGTACATGTAATTGATGTAAATGCAAATTTTCTATAGAAGTTTTTTGTAAATGTTTTGTGTGTTTTAAAAATAAAGCTTTAGCTTCATCTTTATCATATGTCAAACTAAGCTTATTTCTAAATAATAACTTAAATTGTTCTTTTCATATATACCTAGGGGTAGAGTCAATTACTGTGAGGGATCATTTGACATAAAGGACAGTGATTATGTCCCAGACAATTTTTCGGAATCAGAAAGTGACAACGAGGAGACTAATAGTGAATACATTGTGAGTGAAGATGATGAAGAAAAACAAAGAACACCAAGCAGAAGGGGCAAAATAAAACATAAACAGCAAACACCACGTACACCGCGAACACCACGAACATCACGAACACCCAAGGTAATGTGTGTAATATTTAAGCGGAGATGGGCTGCTTAATGTATTCCACATAGTCTGCTACCACCATAAATATTTTTTTTCTAAATAGCAACAATTCTAGAAATATCTTCATAATTTGATATGCAATTTAAAATTTTGCTGAGTTTGCTGGGACTATCTGACAGACCGTGTATCATCATGCGCGTCAGTGTGAGCTCTGTTAAGTGTATTAACCTTCTGCGCCCCAAAGTTTAGGTTAGAATAAATGTAGTGCACATTAATTAGTTTTGCTCATTATATTGAAAATGTGTGTGATGTTTGTGCATTACTATAATATGAAGTACTTGGTGTTACAACAGGATTTTTAAAGACATGGCAAATTTTGAAGATGTAAAAGTTCAAAATGGCATGCTTGCACCCATTGCTTTTCATTATCACAGGAAGCTAGATGATCAATATAAATTAAACTTCCTGTTTTTGAATTTTGCAAATAAAAAATTTAAAATATCTACAGGGCACAAATTAAGGTTTAGATTTTGGGGGGGGGGAGTGTCCCCCCCCTGGAAATATTTTTAGGGGGGATTTTCTCACTCAAAGGGGGAAGTTTTCCAGGTGTCACATTAAAATTCAAATAAGCCAATGTGATTGCAAAATATAAAATTAGTGTTGTTTTCATTTCATTATTTTCAGCCCAGATGCAGGATCTATAAATTATGTTGATGACTCCATATTTGTTTTAGTAATGTTTCACAGTGTGATATAAGGATCATGTTAATGTTTCTGTGACAGAATTCATCTACACATACTCCTCGTTCATCAAGAAAAGCGTTATTAACACCAAGTTTGCCGGAGCGGATATCATATGAGAAAAATGATGGAAATGTCATGGAACAGGCCCGTGCTAGGTAACATTAATTTAATCTTGTGAAACTGCATACAATGCTGGTCCTGCCTTTCTTTCAAAGGCAAAACTACATATCCAGTTCAAAAAAGCACAAACAAACTGTTGCAAGGTCAATATTTTTTTTTTTGTATGGTCAACTTTAAAAATTATTCATTTGAAATGTTTTTTAGTTCTTACTCTGCTTGAATAAAAAATCATACACTTATTTTATTTATTGGTTTGGACCCTTTTCTTTATGTGGTCTTGTATAGCTGGATTCAATTTAAAAAAAGCAATGCAGCGGAAACCGCAATAACCATCAAATGTAGCTAAAAATATATTTTTGTGATAAATATGCAAAAAAAATTTGTGAATACTTTTTTAATTACTTGTGAAATTTTAAATGCAACTGCAATTCTAAATTATTTGCTTTGAAAATAGACTGCATGTAGCAGCACTACCAGAAACACTGCCCTGCCGAGAAGATGAATTTGCTGATATTTACCAATTCGTTCAAGGAAAAATTATTGATGGTACTGGAGGGTAAGTAAGCATTTTTTATATCACTGTAGATTATATTATCGAAATAAAAACAGTCACTGATTTTGTTTTCATTCATTCCAGTGTCTACATGTAAAAAATATTATTGCTTTTTTTCGTTGCTTAAATATAAAATTGTGGTTGGTGACATTTTCCAGTACTTAATTAACACTTGATATGGCAACTTATTGAGATTAGTGTTTCTGAAATAAGTCACCGATCTCATTGACAATTTAAATCCAACAACCCAGCAAACACGAGACGTTGACCCAATGCTGGACTTGCGTTGGCCCACCATCTACGACGCTGGGCCACCATTAGCCCATTATTGTGTCAAAGTCTTGTTTTTCCTGAGAAGGCATCATTCAAAATATTCAGAGGGTTAATGAATAGGATGGTTTCCACAAATTTAGGTGTATGTATATATCTGGTGTGCCGGGAACTGGTAAGACAGCCACTGTTCACCAGGTAGTCAGAACACTGAAAGAAGATTATGAAGCAGGGGATATTGATCGATTCCAGTTTATTGAAGTGAATGGAATGAAACTAACTGATCCTCATCAAGCAAATGTTCAAATTCTGCAGGTGGGTTAAAATGTTTTGTAAAATGTATACATTGAATTATTGTTATTGTTCAGATTTTTTGTCAAGAACCATTTCAATGATTTTCAAATTGTTACTAGTTTGTTCTTTAGAGATATTGGATACATGATCACCACTTCCAAAATGTCCTGTTTTGTATGTATTTTCACAATAGTCATAGTTGTGCTGGTTATGCATCCCCCTGCTGAGAGCTATATTTATGTGGTAATTGGATAGCACCTGCCACTTGCAATTTGGAAGAAATTGACCTTTTAGCTAAGGTCATTTTCTATCAAAAAAAATGCAAGTATGCTATAATGTGCATAAAATAACGTGCTCTAGCAGACTTGACTAGTGTATTTTTACGTTAACAAAGCACCCATTCACATTTGCATGTTCTGGTCAGCCATGCATGCATGCTGTAATCAATGCATATATTTTAAACCTTCTCTGCCATGCGGTAGGCAGGTGTGACATCAATAATGTGAGTGACATAACTAGTGATTAACCTAATTAATGCCGCAGAGGGTGAGCCAACAATAAATTGACATGTGACCACTAGCTGAGGATGTATGCTCAACATTGCTCTATAGTCTCTGCCTGCCTTTCTAGCCATCTTCATGCCAAGATGAATAAATATAGATATGAATAAATATCATAGGAATGTAACGGGCTATGTTCAATTTGAACCAAATGAAAATTGTAAAAAAGTAACTGAAAATAATAATTGACATATTAATTATCATGATGAAAACTGATTTCCAACGTCACATGCAGGCACAGTGTTGGCTAGGATTGGGCTGACAGGGTGTGTAAAAAAAATTCGGGGTGTGTAACAGGGTGTGTAACAACCCCTTTACTATAAGCAGGAGAGTTTTGACATGCCGTGGTAGTAAATTCTAGGGCGTTTTGGGCGTGCATGCAGGCCTAATATATATGTGATCCCTGTTGGACTGAGATGGTTGGGTTAACAACCTAATTAGCTTGTCGGGAAGAACAAATCGACAAAAGGGATTACACATCAGGTGGTGAAATCAAGGTGGGGCAGTGTCATCACCTCCCGGCTCAGAAAACAAAGTTTTTTTAATTCAGACCACAAACTGCCATCACTTTTCGGCAAACAACAATAACAACATACATAAGTAAGCAGTTCCTGCTTATTGCCTTTGCGCTGCACCACAGTGTTGCCATGGCGTAGATTAACTGATAAATCAGATCTTGGTTTATGGTATAATCGTATCCTTATAATTTTGCTGTTTTTGCAAGCTTCAGCGGAGCCTTGTCAAATATTTAATCTAAAACGTATCGCCAATCTTTGCAATGCAGTGTTATATTTGTAGCACATAGCGAATACTTACCACCGTCTAGTATACCATGTCTATATAGGCACAATGTATTGACAATATGCAGTAGAGCGGTCTTCCCAATATAACACGATCCACTTATCACGCAGTCCCATTTCTTGAAGCCCACCTACTGCATTAACGAGATTCTACTGTAGTTACATACCAATATTACATCGTTTTATTTGATTAAGTCTCCACCCACTATGTGGTGGTGGAGACTTATTGTTTTTGCCGAGTCCGCCCGCCGCCGCCGTCACTTGTTTCTGCTCTCACTCCAAAACCCCTACTAGGATTATTTCCAAATATTTGCAGTATGCATACTGGCCCTGGTGAATTTGTCTGGTAAATGTTTTTTTTTGTGTTTTTCAGTTTCTTCAACAAAATCCAAGATGGCCGCCAAAATCCTATGGCGCACGCTAGAGCTTGAACCGCTTCATCGATTTGTTTCATGTTTGGTTTAAAGGAAAGACCTCTCCTGGCCGTGAGCTGAAAAGCTTTTGGTGTGATTCTGATAATAAAAACTTTGATTTTTTTACGTTTTAGTATTTTAGCGTATATTTCTGTTTTGCTCATTTTGGCCATCATCAAAATTCGGTAATATAGCCATACACCCCTACTCAGATTATTTCTAAATATTTGCAGTATGCTTATTGGCCCGAGGAAATTTGCCCTGTACATTTTTTTCAGCTTTTTTCAGCTTCTTCAACAAAATCCAAGATGGCCGCCAAAATCCTATGTCACTCTCTAGAGCTTTAATCGCTTTATGGATTTGTTTCATGTTTAATTTAAAGGGAAGACCCTACTCTGCACATGTGCTGATTAGTTTTTGGTGTGATTCTGATAATAAAAACTATGATTTTTTTACGTTTCAGAATTTTAGCGGATATTTCAGTTTTGTTTATTTTGGCTATCATCAAAATTTCTTAATTTTAATTTAGCTATACACCCCTGCTCGGATTATTTCTAAATATTGGCAGTATGCATATTGGCCCTAAGAAATTTGCCCGGTAAATTTTTTGGGCTTTTTACAGCTTCTCCAGCAAAATCCAAGATGGCCGCCAAAATCCTATGTCACTCTCTAGAGCTTGAACTGCTTCATGGATCTGTTTTATGTTTGGTTTAAAGGGAAGACCTTACCCTGCACATGTGCTGATTAGTTTTTGGTGTGATACCGATAATAAAAACTTTTTTTTTTACGTATCAGAATTTTTGCGGATATTTCAGTTTTGTTCAGTTTGGCTATCATCAAAATTTGGTAATATAGCTATGCATCCCTGCTCGGATTATTTCTAAATATTTGCAGTATGCATATTGGCCCTAGGGAATTTGCCCGGTAAATTGTTTTGGCGTTTTTCAGCTTCTTCAACAAAATCCAAGATGGCCGCCAAAATGCTATGTCACTCTCTAGAGCTTGAACTGCTTCATGGTTTTGTTTCATGTTTTGTTCAAAGGAATAACCATACCCCTGGATGTGTGCTGATTATTTTTTGTGTGATTATGATAATAAAACTTATATTTTTTTACTTTTTAGGATTTTAGCTGATATTTCAGATTTGCTCATTTTGGCTACTAGCAAAATTTGGTAATATGGGTATACAGCTTAAATTTTATCTTATGCTCAGTGGCCCTGAGAAAAAAGTCGGGAGAATTGTTTTTCTTTTTTCAACAAAATTCAAGATGGCCGACGAATCACATGTTACTCTGAAGAGTTTGAACTGCTTCACCGATTTTTTTCATGGAAGCAACTTACTCTGGTCATAAGTTGATTAGATTTTGGAGTGATTCTGACATCACATTTTCACGTGGTTTACATAAAAAAATTGGTGACAGCACTGTATTTCTCTATAATTAATGTACTATGTGGGGCGGGTGGAGACGCAAGCTTTGCCCCTCAGGCAAATCTAGCTAGACTTATCAAGTACTGAAGGTAGCATTTTACTTGTACTAGCCGTTCAACAGTACTGTTATTTGGGTAATATACATGTTACAATGTTTGAAAATTGTGATTTTGTACTCAAACATGTTTATTTGACTAGCTATTGACTGGTGGCAATTCATCACAATTTAAATGAATCAACCCATGAGTAATCGTTATTCTGCACAATCTGTTAAGATCCAGTTAGCAATTTAGGCTACAAGCAGGCAGTAAATATAGTCCACTGATATGTTTTTTAAAACATTGATAGTAAGCGAATTAGTCCTTGCAAAATGACAACCTCACAAATATCCCCTCCTCATGAATATTACTTGATTGATGGTATCTTTAAGTTGGCTTCACATGTACAAGAGCGGTCAATTATGGTGATTGTGTTATCATCTGTGTGATTAATTATTTTCTATTGATCTAATTGGTTAACGTTTAACTGATCAATAACTGCTAGTCTGATCCATTCGATTAACTGTTTGGCCACAAAATGGAAATATTTTTGTCTCTGTTAAATTACCGGTAGTGGATTTTGAGTGAATGCTTACTCTTCAAAAAGTGATTCGTGTATGTATTTTCTTTGTATACATAGTAAAAAAAATGTTGATTTAGTGATTTTCATTTAAGTAATACCCTTTTAAAATATTTCTGGCCAACTTTTATTGATTTATTGATCATTGAAATGGTGAGGGGGATGCATTCATTTTCGCCACATAGGAAGCTTTCTAATATTGTCATGTATGTATTGATGGTAATGACTAGATGGTCAAATATCAAGATGACCAATTTCTTCCGATGTTTTACCTTATGAAGAATTTTCAACATTGACTTTTGACCAGTTATGGTTTCACTTCAGTGATCTATCTATAATTGATATATTGATTGATATACAACGGCGCTAATAACAATTGTCATATTTTGCCATTGCAGAACTTAACTGGCCAAAAGGCAACACCTGATCATGCTGCTACCCTACTGGATAAGCGTTTTAGTAGGCCAGATCCTCGTAGAGAGGCGGTAGTTCTGCTGGTTGATGAGGTGAGTTCAGTCAGACTAATCTTTTATCTTAACTAGAGGAGCACAAGGATCAGAATCTGACATCTGTAGACTTCAGATTATGACGTCTGAAGTCGATCACCCCGCTGTAAGAGTAAAAATATTAATAATGGTGGTAGGCACATGACATGGGTATTCAAATGAACCGGAAGACCTAACTAGGACATTTATAATGATTTTAAATTAAAAAACCCTTTGGTCTCCATGGTTTATACAAAAATAATTCAGCACTTCAAGGATTAAACTAAACATTGTATAATTAAGCATTCCTAATATTAATATTGTGATGCTTATAGTGTTTTGTATTTTCCACTACTGACGCAGGCACCAGCACAAATTAATTTAGCTCTCTTACAAAAACTAACAGAATAATTCTGCTTATTTTTCACCTATATGACCTATGTACCTAGAAAAATTATCTTATACGTCGATCGATAAAAGCCTATTTTCGTAGATTTTCACCCAAGAAACTTGTGAATGTGATATATTTAGAACTGCTTTTTTATTGCATTATAATTTGACTTAGGTGGGGGTTATGGCTTCACCCTGGCTGGATATCTGTCTGTCTGTCTGTCTCCATTTTCGTTTCCAGCGGGAGCATATCTCAGAAACCCATGAAGGGATTTCTTTCATATTGCACACACATCACTTAGAGGTGTAGGCATGCCTTTTGTTGGTTATCACCTTTGACCTACATCTTTGAGCCAAAATAGGTTGAAGACTAGCTGACTAACATTTACAGAGCATATCTCTGAAACCTCTTGAGGATTATTTTATATATCAAACTCACAATACCTACAAGCCTTTTGTGTATTTCTATCACAAGGTTTGAGGATTGTGGCAGCCTTTGTTCTCTTTTTATTATTTTTCCGTGAGGGCGAGATTTCTGTTCAGTCCTCAGCCAATTTGCCTGTAGGCTACCATTTCTGTATCTAGAATTTTTTATCATTTAAAATTTAATTTTAATGATTACATAACTAAATTTAAAACAAGACTACATAAGTCCAGGAGCTCCCGCTCCGAATTAGAATTTGATTTAAGCAATTTTGTATAGGGTTATTAATGTAGTCCTAGTCTAGGTCAAAAATCAAGACGCAAGACAACTAGGTCTAAGAAACCCAGTCTAAGAGTAAGATAAGAACTAGACAGTCTGTCAGAGATTGCAAACCTCCATTGAAATTAATGATCCTAATCAGTATCCCAGTAATGGTCTACCTATCTGGCATGGTTTACCCGATATCAGGCCAATCGAGTTAACTAATAGCTGATTTACGGTCATTTTGAATTCAATATAAATTAGTTAAAAACTTAGGGTGCATCCTCCCCCGAAACCTCAAATTTTGTTTTATAGTAATGGACTAACATCTAACACAGTTTGCAAAATATTGGGCATGTGAAAGTAAATAATGGCCGATAAGGGGCCATTTTGAATTTGATCGAGTCAGAATTTTTCAAGATGCATCCTCAGCTGAAATCTCACATTTCATTCTATAGTAATCGTCTAGCTATCTAGCATGGTTTACCAAATATCGGCCATGTGAAAGTGAATAATGGCCTAAAGGCGGCCATTTTGAATTTGATCAAGTCAAAATTTTCCAAGATGCATCCTCAGCTGAAATCTCACATTTCATTCTATAGTAATGGTCTAGCCATCTAGCACGGTTTACCAAATATCGCCCATGTGAAAGTGAATAATGGCCGATAGGAGGCCATTTTGAATTTGATCAAGTCAAAATTTTTCAAGATGCATCCTCTCCTGAAATCTCACATTTTGTTTTATAGTAATGGTCTAGCCATCTAGTACGGTTACTAAAAACCGGCTATGTGAAAGTGAATAATGGCCGATAGGCGGCCATTTTGAATTTGATCGAGTCAATTTTTTTCAAGATGCATCCTCTCTTGTAATCTCACATTTTGTTTTATAGTAATGGTCCAGCTATCTAACACGGTTTACCAAATATCAGCAATGTGAAAGTAAATAGTGGCCGATAGGCGGCCATTTTGAATTCGATTGAGTCGAAAGTTTTTAAAAGGCATCCTTTCTCGAAACGTCACATTTTGTTTTATAGTAATGGTCTAGCTATCTAGCACGGTTTACTTGATATCAGACCTATCGAGGTAAATAATGCTGATTGTCGGCCATTTTGAATTCTTAAGTTAAAAATTTTCAGGGTGCATCCTCCCCCGAAAACTCACACTTTGTTTTATAGTAATCAGGTAATGGTCTAGCCATCTAGCACGGTTTACCAAATATCAGCCATGTGAAAATGAATAATGGCCGAAAAGGCGGCCATTTTAAATTTGATCAAGTCAATTTTTTTCAAGATGCATCCTCATCTGAAATCTCACATTTCGTTTTACAGTAATGGTCTAGCCATCTAGCACGGTTGACCAAATAACGGCCATGTGAAAGTGAATAATGGCCGATAAGCGGCCATTTTGAATTTTATCGAGTCGAATTTTTTCAAGATGCATCCTCTCCTGAAATCACACATTTTGTTTTATAGTAATGGTCTAGCCATCTAGCACGGTTTACCAAATAACGGCCATGTGAAAATGAATAATGGCCGAAAAGGCGGCCATTTTAAATTTGATCAAGTCAATTTTTTTCAAGATGCATCCTCATCTGAAATCTCACATTTCGTTTTACAGTAATGGTCTAGCCATCTAGCACGGTTGACCAAATAACGGCCATGTGAAAGTGAATAATGGCCGATAAGCGGCCATTTTGAATTTTATCGAGTCGAATTTTTTCAAAATGCATCCTCTCCTGAAATCACACATTTTGTTTTATAGTAATGGTCCAACCATCTAGCACGGTTTACCAAATAACGGCCATGTGAAAGTGAATAATGGCTGATTGGCGGCCATTTTGAACTTTGACAAAATGAATTTTTTCAAAATACATCCTCTCCTGAAGCCTTACAATTTGTTTTATAGTAATGGTGTAGATATCTTGAGCGGTTTTTATGATATTCCACAATATCAGGCCTGTCGAAGTGAATAATGGCTGATAGGCGGCCATTTTGAATTTTATCAACTTCAAATTTTTCAGGATGCATCCTCTCCTGAAACCTTACAATTTATTTTATATTAATGGTGTAGCTATCTTGAGCGGTTTTCATGATATTCTGCAATATCAGGCCTGTCGAGGTGAATAATGGCCGATAGGCGGCCATTTTTAATTTTATCGACTTGAAATTTTTCAAGATGCATCCTCTCCTGAAACCTCACAATTTGTTTTATAGTAATGATGTAGCTATCTTGAGCTGTTTTCATGATATTCCGCAAAATCTTTCAGTCGGATTTACCGATGTTATAAATTAGGTCAAAGTGCTGGGTCAACTTCAAGGTCAAGGTCCAAAAACCTGAAAAGGCACAACTAGGGACCTTAGAGAACATGTATGTGCAATATGACTGTCATCGGCCCAGTACTTTTCGAGATCTGCTCCGGAAACGAAGTGCGCGTCAAAACGTCTAAATAGGTCATAGTTCTGAACCAGAAGTAGGTCAAAGTTCAAATACCCCAAAAGGCACAACTAGACCCCCTAGGGGTGTTGTGTGTAAAATTTGAAGACAATCGGACAAGTACTTTCAGAGATATGCTCCGGAAACGAATTGTTTACGGACGGCCCAACGGCCCAACGGCCCAACGCGGTCACATCATCATTTTCTCCTCTGCAACCTTGCGTATTGAATTCAGATTAAAAATATTTTAACCCGTCCATTAGCCACCTGGAAGTAACCCACATACCAAAAATTGTTATCCTAGCTTATTTTCTCACAAAGTTTTAGGCAAAAGAAGAGGCCAAAAAAAACCGGAGGTAGAATCCATAGCTCCCTTCGCTCACCTACGGTGACGGCGGGAGCTAATATGAAAAATCCTATAAAACAAAAAGTAATACAGATTTTTCAAAAATTCTTTCAGTTAATGAGACAGGAAGGGCAGGGCTATCGAATCAACTAAATAAATCACCTTTGAAGATTTGGAGCTGATGGCCCTTTTTGCGTGGCGGGTCACATATATCGGCCATAATTAATTTTGATGTACTTTATATCTGGCAAACCTTGCAAGATAGCTAGACCATTACTGTAAAACAAAATGTGATGTTTTATGGAGGGATATGAACTCAAAAATTTCAACTAGATCTAATTCAAAATTGCTGATTATCATACCTTATTAGGTTTCCCCTCTGTACACAGAGGTGGGGACATGTTGCTTTACCTGTGTCCTCTCAGTGCTGTTTGTGTCTGTGAGTGTCCCATTCATTTCAGTTTAGCCTTTTTTATTGTGCAGGATGTCAAACACGAGACGTTGACCCGATGCTGGGCTAATGTTGGCCCACCGGCTACGACGCTGAGCCAACATTAGCCCAGTATTGGATTACCATGCCGTGTTTGGCGCCACGCTGAATGTGGGCTAGAGTCACAGACGGCGGGTCAACATTAACCCAGCTTTGGTTCGAAGCATCGTGCCGGTACCGCCAGCATGCTGTTACCGCCAGCATGACGTATTGAATAGGGCTGAATGGATACTAGTCAGCACCGGCGACGCTGGCCCAACATTTAACAGACATTGGGTCGATGTCGGCTTGTACTGGCTGCCAGCAGTATGTACTGCTGGTTTGAAGCTGGGCCAGCGTCGCAGACGGTGGGCCTGAACTGGTCCAGCATTGAGTCAATGTATCGTGTTTGCCAGGAGTGTTGACAGGCCACATTGTGTTTCGCACATGGCCGGGTGTGAAGATATTAAAACTGTGGGGACAACATCTCCAGTTTTTTTGTTTACAAAAAACTAGACCCTTTCAGTTAACTTTAATATGCTTGATATCTGATAAACCGTGCCAGATAGCTAGACCATTGCTATACATGTGCTGATTAGTTTTTGGTGTGATTCTGATACGTTTCAGAATTTAAGCGGATATTTCAGTTCAGTTCATTTTGGCTGAGATCAAAATTTGATAATATAGCTATACACCCCTGCTCTGATAATTTTTAAATATTTGTTGGCCCTAGGGAATTTGCCCGGTAATTTTTTTTTCAACAAAATTCGAGATGGCCGCCAAAATCCTATGTCACTCTCTAGAGCTTGAACTGCTTTATGGATTTGTTTCATGTTTCGTTCAAAGGAATAACCTGGATGTGTGCTGATTAGTTTTTTGTGTGATTATGATGATAAAAACTTATATTTTTTTACTTTTTAGGATTTTAGCTGATATTTCAGTTTTGCTCATTTTGGCTATTATCAAAATTTGGTAATGTGGTTATACAGCTCAAATTTTATCTTTTGTGTATGCTCAGTGGCTCTGAGAAAAAAGTCAGGAGAATTGTTTTTCTTTTTTCATTTTTTCAACAAAATTCAAGATCGATGTCGAATCACATGTTACTCTGAAGAGCTTGAACTGCTTCACCGATTTGTTCGAAGGAAGCAACTTACCCTGGCCATATGTTGATTAGATTTTGGTGTGATTCTGACATCACATTTGGTGACAGTACTGTATTTCTCTATAATTAATGTACTATGTGGTGCGGGTGGAGACGCAAGCTTTGCCCCTCCGGCAAATCTAGTATTCAATTGTTCTGATGTTTGGCCAATGTCTTCGCCATGCAAACTGAACTAATTTAAAAAAAATTGCATAGATTAGATTAATACATGTGGTTGCAGCCACTCTGACATAACCAACTTTCTCCTTGTAAGCTTGATTGACTCATTACTATTTGTTTCATTATTCTGAATTTGTCTCTATTTTATCTTGCTATATCTTTTACTGATTGGAAGATTTCATAATAAACGCACCTAATTTATCTCTCAGTTCACCATGCATGGCCCACAACAAAATGGCAGAGCAGCAAATGTGAATTGTTTCTCAGACATTGACATAGGCCAATATGAGAGATACCCACATTTTTTATTGTAACAGACTATAGTTGAAATTATCATAAAATTATTACAGCATTAAATATCATGGATTTTGGAACAGGATGATGTGTAGGAACCCTGATTATAACGAGGGAGGTGATATTTATGTCCCATTTGATAAAAATATGCCACCATAATCACCTGATTTGCGATTTTAAATCACTTATTGTTATTACACAGTAATTCTGCAATCAAAGGCCTCTACCATAATCGCCTGGAATAATTTGAAGACAATAGCAAAAGGTGTGGCATTTTATTCTGGGGAAGTGTTATTTGTCAGCAGGTTAAATGTGAGGGCGCGTCACACTCACTTAAACCACTGACATTAATTTTGTAACCTACTGTGTTATATTTTGATAATTTATGTAATAAATCTCTGCTTAAAGTGATAACTTGGCGCAGCGTCATGTTGCCCTTTGAACTATTGTCACATCGCATTAAACCCCATCAAGGCCATTGTGACTAATTACACACCTATGTAAAACACCTTGATAACTCTCAGACACCTGTGTCATGCGCTCACACCTATGATGTGTAAACCATGTTGTAAATACATGTGCTGTACTTGATCCTTCTAAGTTCTGATCATGGGGAAGGGTGCATAATTAGGTGCCCCTAGTGATAAGTGGCACCATGCCCTTTCTGAATCCTAGATGAAACACTGATCATGATCATTTTTCATCAATTTGAAAAGTTGTGAGAAATACTCCAATCATTTTGTTTTCAGCTGGATCTCTTGTGGACCAAAAAACAATCTGTCATGTATAACATATTTGATTGGCCAACAAGACAGCATGCCAAGCTGATAGTACTTGCATTGGCTAACACAATGGATCTGCCTGAGAGAATCATGATGAACAGAGTTGCCAGCCGCTTGGTAAGTGTTCCTTGATGAGTCACCAGTAATCTGGTGTAAGTATAAAGATATGCTAATAATTTGTATCTATTTTTTCTCAAATTCAGATTATTACTTTCTGAAATGATAGAAAAACGTACAATTTGTTTAAACCTTGCATGTTAGTGTTTGAATTATACTTTTCTCTTCCCATGGAGTAGGGTTTGACACGCATGACATTCCAACCATATACTCATAAACAACTGCAGGAAATTGTCTTATCTCGCATGAGAGGTGTTAAAGCATTTGATGAAGATGCTATCCAGTTAGCAGCCAGAAAGGTAAAACATACATAACATTTCTTTTCATTGTTTTAAAACTAGCTTATATGTATACCAAGTGGTGAGCTGCATGTGCATGTATGTGGTCAGTGGAGATGTGCTCCCAATTGTAGTTTGATTACAACGTCTTACTGCAGAAGTGATTTGGCATGACTGCAGCATGTTTGCACTGTGCTGTGTTTATGTACAATATAAAAACTACAGGGTTCCCACTGGCATGGAAAACCATGGGAAATGAAGAAATATAATCCAGGCCTGGAAAATGAAAATTTGGCAAAAAGTTATGGGAAAGTCATGGAATTTTGAATTTTCACAAATGTCCCACATATTTCCTTTCATAAAAATGTGTTGATTACATACACTTTTGACACACAATGACACTGACAGTCTAACTTGCTGTAAAATATTCTACATGTACTTGTACATGTAAAAAGTAAGATTTTTTGTGTGTGTGAGGGTTGGTCGTCCGACAACCGCTGAGTACGGATCTGCTTTATGAAGTGAGTATAGATTGGGGCGATGTGGTGGTGAAGGCTGTACAGTTTTAATTGTACATTATTATATTCGGTTATGAAGTCATAGAGTTCTTAAAAAATGGTCATGGAAAGTCATGAAAAAGTTATTTATTTTATTTTAAATTTCATTTCCAGATCTCATTGTAAACCCTGGACTAGCTGACTAATTTCAAATCCTAACAAACCAAGGCCTAAAAAAATTAATTGTATGTTTCGGGTAACAGACTTTTCAGAAATAGGATAGGTAGGTCGGATTTTTTTTTTTTGCCTTTTTTTTTATTTGCTACACCCTAGTATTAGGTGGTGCACATGTTGGTTATTTTTTTGCAACAAAGCAAAATAAACAAATTCTGCATAAACAGTACCGTTTTTTATACTGTGTGCCAATCAGAATGCTAAAAAAAAAAGTTTAGTTCTGCTAGTTATTGATAAAAAGAATTAGGGTCGGCAGATCTTGAAAAAAAACTAGAGTCAACACCTAAAATTAGGGTCGGTCGGGTTACCGGGAACAAACAATTTTTTTTTGGCCCAATCAAGTACAAAATTACAGAATAAAATTTTAGTGTTTGCATAATACATGTATTACAAAATAAGACTTATGAAAAAAACACCATAATTCATAATGATTGCTCGTATGACATAGCAAATAAAAGAAAACGGTTAAGGGTCTGTGGTTGTATTACTTTACAGACAAATCACCAGATATTTCACTCATGAGCAGAATACATTATAACAGGTGTAAACAATATTATGCATTGTCATTTCCATGAGGGGATGCATTTTGAGGGTTCAAAAAATAACTCGATCCCATCTATTTATATTTATATTTATTCTAGCTGCATTTATTTGCATACAGAAAATATATGAATAATGAAAAATTACAATAATAAATTCTCAACAGGTCGCAGCTTTGTCTGGAGATGCTCGTAGAGCTTTAGACATTTGCCGTAGAGCTACAGAATTCTCAGAAGAAGCTAGTAAAGGCAAAGAAATTAAAGTGCTTGTTGGCATGTCACATGTTGATGCTGCTATTCAGGAAATGTACTCTTCTCCAAAAATAGTTGCAATGAGGTATGTTTTGAATCACTATATCCAATAAAAGTAAATCAATCTGTATATATAACTTTATAAATTTTAGTCGTCATAAAATAAAATCTGCACCTCTTCTTTAAAAAACAATTTTGATATAAATGATCTAAGAGTCATTTTGCTTTCATGCAGACATGCATCAGTGCAAGAGAAACAATTCCTTAAAGCAGTTGTAGCCGAATTTCAACGTACGGGGGTTGAAGAATCTACATTTTCCTGTATATTCAGACAGCATTTGGCGCTCTGTAGAATAGAAGGTATTTATTTTTCTCTGATATGTATGTTTTTATGCATTGTACTCTAAACATTCTTGAATCTCTGAAATGGTGTACCACATGTGCATTTCACTAATTGCTCAGATAAGTTCAAAGCTGGACGCAAATTGGGTGAACAGGGAGTCACAGCAACCTTTTTCATTTTGATGCTCGTGAACAAAAAAATGTAAAGCGACTGATTTCTTTCAAAATTTCTGAGTTCAAAATGTAAACTATAATAACGACGGTTTATAAATCACGAAGACTTTAAATGTAATTTCCTCTCATATTAGCTGTCCAACAGAATCAAAAAGTTAATCAAAAAGTTAATCAAAAGTTAATGAGCGTGACGAAATAAACAACTTTTGACCGATTTGAAAAAAAGTTGATGAGGGCGACGAAAAAAACAAGCAAATGAAAACCTTAGCTGGAAAAATAATTTTCATCTCTTGAAATGAAATTGTTTTTTTCGGAATGTTTTTTTATCTCCCGAAATTGACTGTTTTTTCGGAAATCGGCAACAATCTGATGCGCGCGCTGGGCAGAAAAAAAACCCATGTTTTTTTTGGTAATGTGCGGCCTAAATCTAATGCGTGCGCTCATCTAAAACAGAGAAAAAAAACATAGTGGCCTTTTGTTAGAGAACACATTCTATTTTCATGTTATAATAATATATGTTCTGTTTTTCAGGTATCCCTCCACCTACAGCATCAGAGGCTGCAGCTGTCTGTGCTAAGTTGGGCAGCTTCAGACTCCTTCTTGTAGAAAATTCAAAACATGACTTAATGCAACGAGTGAGACTAAATGTATCTCAAGATGACGTTAGTTATGCATTAAAAGATCTGAAATATGTGTAGTCCAAGAATTATGGTGGAACCAAAGTAGAAAAATATACTTAATCAGCTGTCATCATGGTTTTCAACAATTCCTAAATATTCCCTCATCACTCAGTTGCTGGTACAACTATGATATATTTTATATTTTTTTTTTCACTCCATGCATGCATCTGATATCAGCGATTGGACACTGAGTGGCTTCGACATCTTTATCGCCATCAATATTTTTGTACAATAGTAATATTCCTTTCATACATTTATGCTGAATATCTTGCTTTTTTTAAATAATTCTCTGAAAAATAGTTATTGTAATGTTTGTAGAACTGTAAATTGAAAACTGATATTTATAGACACTATTATGTAAGAAATATTAATACCAATCTATACTATACAAAAACATTACAATCTCTTATTAGGCCCGATTGATTTTGCCCAATTTTATCTTTTGGACACACATTGATTCTGACTACTGGGTAATAGGAGCAACCGGGTGCCTTTAAAAAAAATGTTCAATGAATCATGTGTTCTTTTTCAAAAAGGTTTCTAGTCTATAGTATCATGATATATATTACTGTGAAAACAAGGCGTAACAATTCAATCAATAAATCCATTGTTTATTTTAGAAGACAATGGTTAGTGGGAATATGATGAGGTCATAAAGCAATAAATTATATATGGTGCTGGCACCAAGAATTTTAGAAAATAATCAAACATGTTTGCATTTTCAAGGTGTAGCAATTCCAATTAGCTTAATATCAAATTGGTGTGGGCTTAGATATCAAAAACGTTATAATTTATTTTACCTATCAAAACATTTCAACCTCACTTTAAAAATCAAGACAAAGCTAACTAATGTTTAACTGATTGTAAGTTTTGAATCTGCATGAGACAGAGTATGAATTTTAATCATCTTGTTTACAGATAAATTATTTTTAAAATCCATTTTCCATTATATCTTGCCTATGATAAGACTCTTTATGTCCTTGTTTGTCTTGTATGTCCATTCACATGCATTTTTCCAGTGAAAACTCATTTATGTAATACAAACGATTAAATAAATGTTTCTAAATGCTTTATCACAATTTCTGTTGAAGTGATAGAAATGTTTTAACCTTAACTTCTTACAAATAATTCATTTATGACATAATTTATATTTTATTGCATTTGTTGAATAAATATCTTATTTATTTATTTTTACCTTATCTGCCTTCTTTTCTCATGCTGAATGATATTTGTATCTAGTGCTCACACACATGAAGATAATCTTGAAAGGAGGGTAGACACGGGTGTTGATATACGGTATCATTTTGGCAAATTTTTTTTTTGCAATAAAATGGGGATGCAAAATTTATGAAAACCAAATAGTTTGATGTTTATATTTTTTATGTTATATAAATGTATCATAAATATTTTCATGGTATATTAATGCATCATAATCCATACTTTTTATTGTAATTTTAATGCCATGCCAGTCACTTCCATTTGGATTTTTCCCAACGTTGCGTGGGCGCCTCTCTGCATGGTGTGGATGATTTCCCACATAAATGGAGGTCTCCCAGTCATGGTTACTTCCCTGTCTAACGATTACAAAACAGGTCTGTCGCAAGTTCCTATTTTGCGGCACCATGCGATTTTTGTTGCGGAGGCAGCGGTAGGGCAAGGCCTTTAGCTGAGGGTTGTGGAAAACACAGCTGCCATAAAATACGGCAGGTTTGTTGTCCACAACAAAAACAATTTGTGGTTGTTGGTTCTGCCTCTGTACATTTGATATGTGTGCCATATTTTGTTACAGGTGGATTGATAATCCTGTGATGTGTACACATAATCTTTCCACACCTGACACAATTTGTGGTCGTAATGGAAAATGTGGTGATATGTAGTGCCACATCAAACATATTAAAACCCTTTCAGGCCTGAATTTACCATTGTCATCTTCATACACTACAAGCCGCGAATTGCTGTCGCAATTCTCGACTTGTAGTGGATGAAGATGATTTGATGTTGTTTAAAAATTAAAGAAAATTGTCATGAATTGGTAAACCAGTTGAATGGAAATATTCATTCTAAAACCCATGGTTATAGGAAAATTAAGTCTGTTTTCAGGGATGTAAAATCATGCTTTAATGCATCGTGAGGGCTTAAAGGGTTAATAGGATCAATATTAATAGGATCCATTTTGTATAATGGCAGTTTGCGGTCACTTGTGTTAAGCTGAAGCATTCAGTGGAATCGTATCTATCACAAGCTCCCGTAAGGTAGGAATTGCCACAGAGCTAGTATTGTAGGCCTATTACTTCGAGATTATTTTTTTGTGGGCGCAGCACTTGGAAGTCTTCTAGAAATTATTCAAATTTCACTATTACATACCCCACCATATGTAGATGTAGATGGTGCAGGTAATTTTTCTGAAATTCAAAATGGCCGCGAGGGATCAACTTTATTTTTTTTGTAGGCTCAGAAACTTAAGGTCAGAAATTATTCTGCTATTATAATCACATTCCCCACGATATGGAGATGTGCAGGTGATTTTTTCAAGGTTTACTGAAATTTAAAATGGCCACCACCACTTCACTTTTTATCCCACTGATAAGGGGGAGTTTAGTCGCCCTAGTATCCATCACTGGTCAGCCGTCATGCTTTTTCGTGGGTACAAAAACTAGTGGTCAAATTTGTTTGAAATTTTAAAATTGCAATCCTAACCGCATAGGGATGTGCAAGTGAGTTTTTATCCCCCGCCATATTGCACATACATGATCTCAAAGGTACCGAATTGTGCCTTTTGATGTTATCGCACCTTGACCTAAATGTTTGCCTAATTTATAACATTGGTAAAACAGGAGAGGTTTCAGGGGAGAATGCACCCTCAAAAATTTCGACGTCTGGGACATCAATTGTCAATTTTTTGGACACCTTGGATCACAGACAGAGCAGTATTCGTTAAACAAATCATCTCTATGGTCCTTTCGAGCTTAAGCGCTCTGGTACCACTGCTGGTAGCATTCAATTTACCATGGGCCCTAAATGATGGAAGTCGCATCTTCACGCTTGTATGCACACAACCATCTAATTTGCTTAAAAAACATATTATGAAAAAGTATTTTATTATTAGAGAAAAAAATATCTCAGGATTTCAATAGTTAGGAATGTGGTTTACGTACCTTACATTTACATTACATTTAAAGCATTTTAGCGGCAGCAACAATTTTATTTAACAGCATAAAATGTCGGTTTTTATATTTTTTATCACATTGTTTTCAAATTCTTTGTTATGTCCCATGGCATTCCAATTCATTAGCACAAAGCATACATTTGAGATTTTATTGCAGGTTGAACCACACTGATAGGCTACTGATCTAAACAGGTAAATGTACTGCTAAAATGTAATAAATTTAGTTACTGACTATGTGATACTAGTGAACACTAGTGTATCACTGTACAAGTTAGTTTTCATGTTGCTGCTGTTGCGAGGCAATTGTTTGGTCAAACTTGATAAATTATTTGCTTGTATTGTATGTGTTTTACTTCTTGAACAGTAAAAGTATATAATATAGGTAATTTATTTGAATCTTGTTTATGTAGTTAGTATATATATTTTAAGGTTTAATGATCATTTTACTACCTCGCTGATGTGACCACGAAGGTGGTCCGTTTAGCTAGGTTCTACTGTATTCACACTGTCAAAGAGTTGCGAGAAATTTTTGCTGCCCATACAAAAAAAAAACCCCACAAGAACTACATGTAACTATAAGAATCACGTTCTTAATTATCTACCAGGGTGGACTTTTCTAAGGGGACTGAAGGCAGTAACAATGTTTACATATCAAACAATGTTAAAAGTGGTTGACGTGCTTGCAAAAACCTCAAGTCATTAATTGGTAATAAGGTTCACACGACAGGTATACTCCTATTGATCATAAACAACTTTGAAACCGTATATAGACGGTTTCAGCAGCACAAGGGTTAAGCTTTACACTTTTTGTACACTTAAAGATTATCATATTTTCACCTCTTTGGATATTACAAAGTGGCACTTGCACCCGTTCATTTCTAAGGGGACTATATGTGTGCCCTGCTTTTTTTGGTAAGGACAGACTGTGTATAAATGTATTGTATTTGTCTGTCTGTCCGTCCTGTGTAGCATCCTTTTGTGTTGTGCAGGGAAAGAAGGCAGTATCTGTTAGCAGATACCGCATTTTGGCTGTGCAGAACATTATTGTATTGTTATACTACCTGTATGTAATGTTTTTGTATGCAAATAAAAGAGGGTTAAAGATCCAGTAAAATTTAAAAAAAGAGGTTCTCGTGACTGTGTTTTTAGGTTCCCAGAATCTATCCCTGGCTAACCCCTTTCCCCAGCTGCAATTATATAATTATGTAAGGTGTGATGATTATCATCAGTCTTTGGCTACCAGAATTTAGGCCTATCCTTCTGCCTTAGGATATAGGTCACCCCTATTTTTGAAAACTAACCGTGGCTACAGGACAAAAAACTTGTTTATCATGCAACCAAAACTGTCATATATTAGATTACGTAAATGGACCTTGGCATGACCTTTACATACTCAAGACAATTTTTTTTATATTTTAGTGTCTTATTCACACCCACCTCTCTGAATTAATAGGCCTCTCCATATAGGCCTACAATTTGATTTTTTTTAAACTTAAAAATGTAACTTTTAACAGAAAGTATAGATTAGTTGGTCCAGAATGTAATAAACAGTGACATAACATGTCATTTTAGCCGGTTTGGTATCCCTAATATACTATAAATCTGGATGGTGGATATCTTGAATTT
The DNA here is from genome assembly GCA_964017125.1 of Flabesymbios commensalis. Classification (NCBI taxonomy): domain Eukaryota; kingdom Metazoa; phylum Annelida; class Polychaeta; order Terebellida; family Flabelligeridae; genus Flabesymbios; species Flabesymbios commensalis. Next base: position 91,361,474 of record OZ024902.1, read on the forward strand.
CGCTAATACGGAGGCCAGTGTCTCCTGTTTTGGCATCCATCAAATATTGAAACAGTCTGTTCTATATCTGTGAAAAATCTTGTAGCTTTGGAAGAACGAATCAAAATTTACCTAGTATAATTGCACAACTAAGTAATACAGCATTAATCTTAATTATAGTAAGGTAAAAATAGTAGTTTTATCATAGTTTATTTCAAAACGAAATGTCATTTCACAGTGGATATTTCAAAAATACATCTGTGTGTATCAGTCAAAACAATCCTAACACGTGTAGATATCCCATTTCAGCAATACAATGCAAATAACCTGATAACAGAAATAATACTTCTCAACAAGACTTCATTTCAACAAATCTGTAATAATTAAACATACATATTTGTATTATTTGTTATAGTTGTGTCATGTATTAGACATATACTATTTGCGGACTGGATAGTTAAAAAATAATATCACACTAACCAACAGTATCCTTAATAGAATTATTATTATATACATAAAAATATCACAGAATCTAAGAACATTGGCATTTGTGCATTATTCCTTACAGTGTGATCTTGGGGAATCTTACTCTGATGTGACATCAAGTATACTCCAGGCTTATTTCAATGTAGCACTATTTATAACCAACCCTAATAATTATCAATGTCTTCAACTTTTACTTCCCACTGCAACATATTACATATTATTATTGAACTAAAGAATACATTCTTTTACTTACTAACCTGAAGGTGGTGATGAACAAATTTGAATTTTAGATCACGATATTAGATCAATGTGTCTTCTTTGCTGAGTTAAGAAAAAGTTTAAAAAAATTTCAATTCATAAATAATTTAATGTAGCGTTTGTCTGGAGGAACAATGAGGCAAGTAAATGAACAAATAAAACAATCTGCTAACTCAAATTACTACGTTATAATTATGAGTGAGCATGTTGTTGCCTGGGGGAATAGCTTGACTGCAACGACATATAGCTGTTAGCTAAAAGAATTGTCTCCATAAAACATTAGCTCTTTGATGCTGAAGGTATATTTGAGTTAGCACATTGCTGTCTACAAAATTGCTTCTCGAAAATCATTTATCACATTGTTGCATTAGAAAATACTTTCCCAATGAGTTCAAAATACCACTGGACAGTAGGTCCTGGAAACTTTACACTTTTATCGGACCAAAAAAATCACCTGACAGTAAGTGGTCAATGGCCTCTTCTTACCTGACGAGACCAAAACTTGACAACTTGACAAAAAGTAGCTGGATTGTAGGTCAGATGTGATTGGATATTTTGCCGGACCTGCCTCTGTTTTACCAGACATGTCCGGTCTGTTTGACTTTATTGGGAAAGACTGCCTTCAATACACCCTTTTCAATAACAACACGCACACTACACGGTGAGCAACGCTAAACTGTTTTAATCAGACAACTGTCACATTTCAATGACAACACGCCACACAGTGAGCAACTCCGAACTATTTTAATCCGACAATTGTTCACGCGCAAACTCATGCAAGCAGTCTATATGGTTAATTATCACGTTGATGCTTATGGAATTATAGAGTGAATTAGCCAAAAGATTGGCTAGTATCATGTAGAACATAAGTAGCACCTTGTTATTCCAGGGGCCAGTTTCTGTAACGTACCTAAGCAAAAAGTGTTCATTTTGTACTTAAGTATGTTACAGAAACTGGCCCCTGCGGCCGATTTCTATAACATAATTAAGTAGAAAGTTAACTTTTTACCTAAGTATGCTATGTAAACCAGCCCACTTCATTTTTTACTTAAGTACGTTACAGAAACCGTCCGCAGGTGCCGGTTTCTGTAACGTAATAAAGTACAAAGCTGACACTTTTTACTTAAGTACGATACAGAAACTGGCCCCAGACATACAATAGGCAAATTTGCCAATAGAATCAATGGGAATCTAACTGAATATCACTTGAACCCTTGAAGCGTCAAGTTATGAAAATAAAATTTTCACCCACTTTAAGTCGTATCTTCACCCACTTCAAGTCGTATCTCGTTACATTTGTACATCGACCCACAACTTCAAGATGGTGCTAATTTCTCTTATTTCTTAATTTGAGACTAAACGTTTGCAAATCGAAATAGTAATTTGATCGGATAATAAAACAAATTAAAAACAACTTGTGATTAGCGGTGAAAGGGTCAAATGTTATAGCGGCCTATATACAAATATAGCTCATATCTCATCATATTTCCTGCCACTCCCTTTTTATATTAGCTGACCAATGAAACATCTAAATCTGCTGTTTTGCGATCAAGAAAATGAGATCATTATTCAATAAAATATACATTGTTTAAAATAATAACTGCAAACAGATACATGTATTCCATCAAACAATAAATACTGGTATTGAATTCTCATAATGACCCAACCGCACCATAGTTTTTAGATCACATCAATTATTTGTTATTTCAATGGAATATTTTTGTTGTGATGTAATTAAGTTGTGAAACAACATCTCTTTCAACACTGCAGATCGTTTTTAGGTCAATGTTAACATGGCCGGTGGTACAGGCCTCCAAAATGTCAGTGTCGAAAGATATATCATGAATGGCCAAAATCATCCTACATGTTCACTGTTAATATATTACAGTATCTTATCGCAATATTAAGCTTAAGATCTTAAATTGTTACTTATTATTAAAATAATTATGTTATTTTAATCAGTTTAAATGCATTAACTTCATGAAATGTATGCATACATCCAAAATTTTCATCCATTCTAGATGATGCCCATTTCTAAAACATACTGTAGTTTGATAGTATGCAGTAGCACTACACTTCTGAAGAATTCAGAACAGTACGTTTTACAAACAAGGCAAGATCAAACAATGTGGAGCACTGCATGGTACTTTCTGAATTGTTTTTTCAAAAAAAAATCAAGAAGATTATTTCAATCAGTTATCTCGACACTGTATCACCATTTTACGAAATCTTGAAGCTGATCCTGGTCGTGCTCCTGTTGGTTTCCCAGCAGACGGTGGACTTGGAATGTGAATACATTCTTCCCGGGATGAAGGTGATGTTATACTTCCCATGTGTACCAGTTTTTTGTTTCGTGGAAGACCAGACGTCGCAATATTAAGATGAGTTGGCTGACCCGAACGTGTGGCCAGCACTGATTTATCAGCACAAACTGTCCCTCCCTCTGAGCTATAAACAGCTTGACCCTTTTTATCCCTCACATGTACATGTTTTTCAGATGTACGTTTTTCAGATACATGAATATTGTCTGTGATGTGTAGTTTGCTATCAACACCACCTATATTTTTAATTTGTGTGGATATTCTGTGGTTAGCTTTCAATGGTCCAATACTATGAGGAGTGCTGCCAGGTGGGGCTGGTTTGAAACTCTGTTCAACTGGTCTCTTTACTGTGCACAAATGCCTATAAATAGAAAATTGGTAATCAGTAAATCATTTATTTTATCAATTAAGGCATGATTCCACAATTGAATACAATTAATTTAGCATGTTCACTTGTGTATCAATACAAGTAAATAGAAAAAGATAATATAATATTATCAGGGGCCCATCCCACTAAAAATATTAAAATTAGCTAAAAAATTTATCATTTCAGTTAGAAAAGCTCATAGCATTTTAACCTTACAGCGCTAGGATCGACTTTAGTCAATCCCCGCACTGTAAGAGTAAAAATATTTCTAATGGCCGTAGACCCTTAACATAGGTATTCAAATGAATCAGAAAGAGCTAACTAAGACATTTATGATGATTTCAAAAACTTTTGTGAAAAACCTTTGATTCCCATGATTTTCATAAAAAAATTCAGTGCTTCAAGGGTAACTAACTTTTGAGAGAAAGTTCAGATTATTTCAATCTTAAGTTTTTTAGTATGATGGACCCCAGTACCTAACTAGTCTTCATAGAATCTACATAACATTTTGTAATAAAAACAAAATTATGTAGACTTAGTTTCACAATGTTCTTTATTCAACAGAACCGTGAACAAATACTGCCACAGCGATCACCTGAAACATGTTTAAAATGTTATTTCTCTCCACTGAAAATATAGATCTGCTTACATTTGATCCTGCATGCATTTTGGAACAGCAGCTTCTGTAGATAATAAATCCTTCTCCAGTCGTGTCCTCTCTTCACGCAAATCTATAAGCAAAATACAGTTTAAGAGTTTACCTGCTGCATTACCTCTTAAAATTGTCAAACATATATGTAACTGGCAGTGCTAGAATAACTGCCAGTTCCCAACTAACAATTGAGCTATGTGAAATGTACTATTTGAATATCTATTGAATTGAATATTTTAAAAACATTGCCTATAATATGCAATTTGTCACAAATAGTGATTTCTTCGAGGTCTGTAAATACACATTTGTTCCATCTCAAGTCAATATTTTTTTCTGAAAAGCAGTTTGAATGTACACATTAAAAGCATCACTCACACTGTTACCATATTTTCTTGTGCATAGCCCACTTCAAACTATAACCCAAAGAAACCGCTGCTTTGTCCAGACCCTCAATCAAATAAATTTTCACCAAAATATTTTGGCAATAATTGTTATAGACGGATGCAATCAGAAACCTCAGCTACCCTTACAGGCCAGTGACTGATCATAATGACCGCCCTTCATATATAAATGGCCATGGGCCAGCACTCAAATAAAATTGAGCACTGTTCAGTGTGTAGCCATTGTATAGTCGAATAGACGATATCTATGCATTTATCAGGCTAGGGAAAGTACATGTATGATAATTTTCATTGTGTTTGCATAATTTTAAGTGCACAATATCGTCCGTGACTATATTAAAGCGAAACCAAAGCCTCCTTTTAATGCAACTATGCCGATTTAAATGAAAGGTATATATTTGTGCAAGATAATATACCAGTATATTTAATGTTTATTTACCTGATTTTGACGATATGATAGCCAAAATGTTTACATAGTGTGGTCTAGGAAATTAATAAGACATAGAAATCAATATTCTGACAAGAAAAGGTCGACATGCATGCCTACTTTCAATTAAATAATTGATAAAAATGAACTTTTATTGTAAAAATGCATGCCTTCAGAGCATGCATATATATATATATGCAAGGGGGTGAACAAATTTGTACGCCATGACAGTTGGTGTGTATTTATTCACCAATGGTGTGATTTTTTTCACCTCCCCCCGATTTAAGGTACTTTCCCTAGACTATCTGTATGAGCTTTTGTGTGAAGCACTGAAATGGAACCATAAATTATTGTAAGTATAGCTTTACTGACATTATTCAATTAACCTGCATGTATATGATTTTTTAAAGCTATCTTTCAAGTCAAAAGAAATCATTCAGTAATTTAATTATTTATCATAGAGTTGCTGGATGGCACTTACCAGTAAGGGTAGGTTCTCTGCTTAGACTGGATTCACAGCGATAATCAGCTTCTTCATCAAGACATCCCTTCATCAAAAAAAGTATATTTATATTTAAAATGGAGAGAAATAGAACAATTATAGCGGGAAGATTTTAATCTGTCACAGACCAGTTAAAACTGGTTACAATCATAAATTATATGGTAAAATCAAGTTGATCTTTCATCTGCTCATGTACATGTACTTATGTGAAATTTGTTGAAAAATTTAATCTTAATATAGTCTTAAGTTAATACTAAGTGACTATGCTTGTAAAGTAAATTAGGCAATTTCGCTAATTATGCAGAGAATAATAAAGTAGATAGATCTGTTGTAACATCAAAAGTTTGACTGGAAGTACAGTATTTATCCAACTTAACTGTAGCTGGTATGAATGTGACTAATTATAATCAATGATCAGATCATCATTTTGTAAACCAAGTAGCATGCTTGCCTTTGAAAATTAATGATGGGATATTGCGGAGAAATTAAATTATGCAGGGCTCGACAGTAGACACTAACTGATTGGACCTTCTTGCCTGAAGGACAACATTTTTTGGGGGTACATGCCCCCAAAATTTATCACTTGCCCGACTTGCCACTGACATTGATTTAAAATTGGATCAGTGTATGCTGGGATGGCAGGCCTTGATCACACAAATATTTTGCTATACTTATTTTATAAAATACATATGTGTACATGCATCTAACTCATCCATTGGCTCTACTGGTCATCCATTAAGTCAGCTACTTTGAATGCAAATACATTACACATACAAGTACATTACCATGCTGTAGTTAACTACTCCCATGCTTAGACATTACATAGTGCAGTGTTCAGCACAGGCCGCGATATCGCGTCAATTACGCACTTAGAGATCAAATGTCTCCTTTTTTTCGAGGGTAGTGAGACAAATGTCCCCACCTATTTCCTATCTGTGCTGAACACTGATAGTTTTATTAGCTGATATCACCAAAAAAGAATAAATCACCTGCAAAAACTGTATATCACTTAAGAGCTGGTTCACTTCTTCCTCTAGTGTTTTCCTGTAAATGACAAGAGAATCCATCAAGTAAATTCATACATGCTTTTATTAATAATTCTAAAACAAAACAAAATAACAAGATATTGTCTACTGAAAAACATTGAAATCATCCCGATAATTAGACTCTGAACCGGGCTAAATCAGTTTGTTTAGTGTCTAAAGAACTAATTGCACACCCTTATGTATCCACCCCCTCCTCCACAATAAAAATTGCTAGCACAGGGTTCATACTCCCATGAAGAAGCAAAATTCCAGGACTTTTCCAGGACCTAACTAGATGTAAGTTTTTACCATGTAAACACTCAAAAAGGCTCCCCCTCCCACTTTTCAAATAAGAGTTATACATTAATTATAATTTTAGCAGATAATCAATTTGTACATGTAATTATCAAGTAATATTATGAGGCAGAGGCTAGCAGCTCTAGGCTAGGGTGATAAGGTTCTAATTTGACAAAAAAAGACTAAAGATGGCTGTCATGACCCGGATATTTTCCCAAACTTTTTGACAAATTAATGGAGTCTAGGAAATAATACTACTATGCAGTATTTTAAATACTGAGTACTGCTATATCGGATAAGCGGCTTTGAAGTCATCAGGGTGACAAGGTCCTAATTTGACGAAAAAAGATTGAAGATGGCCGCCATGACCAGAATATTTCCCCGAACTTTCTTCAAAATTGATGTAGCCTAGGAATTAATAGCTGCATCCAGTCTGTTGAACACAGTGAATCGAAAAAGTGGTTTTGTAGATATCAGGGTGACAAAGTCATAATTTGACGAAAAAAAAAATTAAAGATGGCCGCCATAATCCGAATATTTTCTCGAACTTTTTGAAAAATTGATGCAGCTTAGGTATTAATACTTGTATCCAGTCTGTTGAACACTAAATTAATTGAAAAAGCGGTTTTGTAGATATCAGGGTGACATGTCATGGATGAGAGGCAGTGTCCATGCACGGCTCCGCCGCCCGCGCCGGCGGACGAAACTGTACAAAAACTAAAAGCCTCCCCCTGGTAAGGGGGAGGCTCAAGATTTTTCAAGGACTTACTTGTACACAATAACTCGTACATTTATTTCCCCAAAACAACTTGAATCTACATTTTACATATCTTTTAAAATTGATAATAAAATTGGGCAGGTAGATCTATTTCAACTTGTTCTAAAAAGGGTAACTTAATTATTAGACTTATTAGCAAATACTATTTTTGCAATCTCTTTTCTCATTATTTATAATTCCAGGACTTTCAAGGCCTGGATTTTTATTTTTCAAATTCAAGGACTTTCCAGGATTTCCAGGACCAGTGCGAGCCCTGTAGCATAAAAAAATGCCACAAAAGTTGCTTGCCCCCCCCCCCCACCTAAAAACACACAAGCCTCCTAAAAATCTGTTGGGTAAAATGTTTTGCACCACCCTGTCAAACATTTTAACAAGCTGTTACACCCCCTCAAAAAAATGACCTATAAATGATTTTAAAAACTGGATATGACTACTGACTACTGTAATGTGTAGTGATGTGACCAATGAGCAATTATAATCAATGATCGGATCATCATTTTGTGAACCAATTATAATGATTACTTAGGCTATAAAAACACATGATGGATCATCGCTGAGAAATTAATTTATGGACCTACTATTTAGAAGGAAGAAATATTTTTTTATATCACTGATCCCCTGAAAGACTAATAACGTTCCCCTCACCTAAAAAAATTACCCTAGAAATGTTTTGAAAGATGCCCCAACAAAAATAACGAAAACAGTTGAGAATCATGTAAAGCTCTTTAACCCTTACAATGCTGAATTATTTTTGTATAAACCATGGAGATAAAGTTTTTTCAATTTGAAATTATTATAAATGTCTTAGTTAGTTCTTTCTGGTTCATTGGAATACCTATGGTCTGGGTCTACGGCCATTATAAATATTTGAATTTTTCAGCGCGGGGACAGATTGTGACTTCTACAGACATCAGATTCTCACGTATAAAGACAATCCCGCGCTGTAAGGGTTAAGCAATTTCCTGCATGGATTCGATTTTTTTTAAATTATGAAGCTATCGGAACTTATTGATATATAGATGTACTTTACCTGAGGTGATCTACCACATCTTCCAATCTGAAAGGATTCAGTTGACCAGAGAGTGTATCCATGTCTTCACTAAGAGCTGATGACGAAGCACGTCTGTAAATATGTGTGCATTGTAATGCTATTTAGTACTATTTATCATGTTTATAGTAATACAGTTTTGTAACTTAATACAGCTTAATACATTCAATGCAATTAAAAAATGTGATGGGTGCAATTTTTTTGATTGGCAGCATATATGTATCACTTTCTTAAAGATAAATATTATTTTTTATCTCAATATTTAGTTTGTTAATAACACATACCTGGGTGTGGATGATGAGGATTGAAGGAGTACTGGTGTTTCAAGACCAGTTCTTGAACTGCATGACGTTGAAGGCCTAGAATTACTACTGGATGGTCCTTAAAACAAATTAAAAAAAACAAAAAATCATGGTGATGATATATCCTGAATACAGCATTAACTGAGTACAGCATTAACTGTTTGATCCAAATGAAAAAAGTGTTTCAAGTGATGCCGTATTTATCCTTCATAACACAATAAAAACATGGATTGTGAAATTGACAAAGCATGTTGTGGTAGATGCTCATTTAATAAATTAATTCAAGATGGGCCATGTCGTTTTTTCATCAATTTCATAGTAATATTTTTTGTCATTTTGAAATTTAAATGAATGAAAAATTAATAGAAACAATTAATTCAGCAGCACAAGGGTTAAAGTAACTTGTTTGAATTGATGTATTTCTAGTAATAAACTTACTTGAACCATCCAGTGCATAATCTATTACTCTGGGATTATATTTATCCAGCACTGTTGTTGCATTTCTGGAAACAAATAAACATAAAACTAAGTCATAATATCATACAGAAGTATAATTGTCATTTTTCACATTATATCCCAGATAAGATTCACATTATATCCCAGATAAGATTCCACAAACCTTCCAGTTTTATCAGCCTTTTCTCTGATAGATTGAATGTAAAAACAGATCTCTTGTGTGAGCAGTTGCCGCTGTGCAGGAGGTTCTGGTAACCTATTAATTTGTAGTACTTGTTCCGTTTCAGCTTTATAGTCTCTCCATATAGAAAGCAATGTATCAACCTGCAGATATATGAAACAATATTATACAAACATAAAGAGATCAAGTCCGAACTATTCATTAACAGTATACATGAACAATTGGGAACAATTGTCAATATGTAATATTTACATGTATTTGTGGACAGAATAACACCCACAATACCGAAAACAATGTCTGGGCATTTTTATTGTTTGAAAGGAGAGGGGTGGGGGTTCCAAATCCCTATGAAATCCCTCTGTATCCGCTGAGAAATAAGCTCTTCAAATTTGATCATGAATTAATATTACACCTACAGTAAAATAAAAACAATAAAATAAATACATTTATGTACATGCACAGTAGGGATTTCCTCCAGCTTACCAGTCCACGCGATTGGGACTCCTTTCGCCCAGACGGAATCATACGGACACAAAGTAGCGAGGTGTGTCAACGTGTTTACACGCTAATAGACAGGATTGCACGTACAAACAATTTTTTGATCAAACTTTCCCCGTGCAAGTTACGAAGTGTAATTGCCCCTCCTACACGTGTCAGTCGCCTGAAGTCTGTGAAGTCCGTCAGCCCCGGCCATCAACTCCTGATTACCTGAGGCCATCCTAAAAAATATCCTTGTTTTCCATTTCATGGTGTGAAATTTACCTGCAGTAGCCTACAGTATTGTGCATAAGCAGATAGGCCTACCTGTGTTAGGCCTACTGTTAGTGTTAACCTCTGGTTCACCCCCAGGCCCAGTTCATTCTGGTCACCCCTACCATTTCAGGAAATTGAGATTTTCCAATTCCCAAACTCATGTGAATCCAAGACATTGGTAGACGTTGCTACAGACATGGACGGTTTCACTTCTTTCAAAATAAAAGGGCATAGCGTGCCATATTATACTATAGGCCTAATGCCAGTCATTGTTAGCGACTAAGATTGAGAATGACTTGGTGGTGTAGTGGTTGGCACTAGGGCCTGTTAAGTAGAGGGTTGTGAATTCGAATCTTGATGGACCATAACAATTTTTTTTTTAGATGTCTGGCATTTTATTTTTCCTGGGAGGTTTAATTATTTTTTAACTTGCATCTGACTACATAATCAACTGATAATCAGCCTTTAACATGTTTAACCAGGGGTCTGACCAGACGAATGGATGCCGTGCGGTATCTTTTATCCATGCGTTCGGGAATAGGAAACAAATTTTTTAGAATGGCCTGATGACAACCCACATCCCCTCCCCGTTGGAGTCGCCCCAAATCCGTGGATTTCATTTATTATGGTTATGGTTACATCTATCGTTCCGTTGGAGTGCGTGCATTTCGACGAGTATAATGCTGATAATGTGACTTTAAAGACAAGCGTGCACACAAGTGAGAATGCAAGCGAAAAATCATGACCACTTTGCACTGGCTTTCACTGGGATGAATTCCGTGCCAAGTCGTCCCCGTGAGTTGTGGCGACAGCCCGTGTATACGCGTGCGAGTGTCTTTCACGCACTTTCGTGTGCGTGTGCGTGCACGGGAAAACATCCAGTAATCACCGTTTCCATCACGCGGACATGGTAGGCTAGATGTAATCCCTACTGTACACATACTGAAAACTATAATTGTATACATGCGCATAAGGCATAAAAGAATTAGTTTGTTTCTGGTAACCTAACTGTCCTAATTTTAAATCATCAAGCCTATGCATTTTATTGCACAAATTATTAAATAAATAAAAAATATTGTAAATACATTAAGGCATCTCAATCAACATAATACATACTGGTACCTGGTAAATGGTGTGTAGATGAAAAAATTGCAAAAAATAATTATTATACAGTAGGAAATTACGCACTACAAAGATGCTATGCACTGCATCACCTAGTGCTCAGTGTGTGCGGGAGCCCTGTGTACATGTACAGGGATATCGCAAGATGCTTTTGAATACTGTACTAACCTCTTCATGCAATTCCAAACTCTGTTCAACAAATGATTCTCCTAACATACCCTTCACTTCTGTTTGCTCATGTACCGGGACCTGCCTTTGGACCAGTTCCCACAGAGATGGAGGAGGCTCATAGGCACTCAGAGTGCCGCCACAATCTGAACTCATGATTACACTGTCAAGTAATCACATCATTTTAATCTGAAACAAATGTTTCTATTCCAATGATACAAGTCAAAGATCTACACATTTTCAACCAGTCATTTTCATCCTTTCCAGGGCCAGTCGGGCCACCTTACTTCATATTTAACTGGCCCATCCTCTTCTGAAGGTCTTTGACTTATACTGTGTGTGTTATAGGTTATGTTTTTCATGTATTATTATTTTGTATTGTAATTTGCGCCTTCCCAACGAGCACCCATGCACATCCAATTAATATTATTTTAAAACACATGGATCGACACTAACTGATCTCAAGTAGTAGCCCAAAGGGCCAGTAACTCCAGATAATTACTGGCCCTTAGCCATGTCCTTCTAGTCCTTAATGTACACTGTATCAAGCGAAGTGGACTTTTTTCGTTAGCCCCCAGGGCCAGTATCTCAGGTGATTTACTAGCCCTTAGTGATTTTTACTGGCCTCGGGCAAACGGGCCAGTGTCAGTGTCGATCCCTGAAACAGGTGCGGATCCAGGGGGTGGGTCTTACTCCTACGCCATTACGGTTACGGCGAGGCTCGAAATTAAAGGGTGCCGCGTGTCCGTGGCACCCTAAAAGTGCTGCAGGCACCCAAAAATACTGGCATGCGTGCCCTGCTGGCACCCTTAAAAAAACAGTCAGAAAAATATTGATTTTTGTACATTTAAATTGATTCAATAATGATGTTTCGTAACTAGTCTTCTTTTACTTTCTACTGTGGACATGGGCAGGAGTTGAGGCCAGTGTTTTTATATTAGTTGGTTGACAGAAGTTATTATTTGAAACCTAGGGCAGGAGGACGAAAAAAAAAATCTAAATTACTTTTTTTATAAATACTGGTCAACTTTATTGTTCACTAACTGGGGGTCGGAGAAACTAAAAAAAAAGAGATTAATTTTAGTACCTGTCAACTTATTTTTCTATATAAAGTAGTGGTCGTATAGTAGAAAAAAATACAAAACTGGCAGGCTGTGAGGAAACCTCTTTTAATTAGAACAATCTGTGTTCATCTATTAAAATCTACTTGCAAGTTTAGCTATTCACCGGCAAACACAGGGTCAGCGGCAATAAAAAAATATGTTTTTTTAATTTTAATTTTTTTCGGATTTTGCGTTTCTTGACTTGGCGGTTTTGTCAACCAACTGGCCTAAGCCACTGATTTAATATTTTAATACGTGCAGCTGTACCTATATGTTTTTTTAAATTTTACTCAGTGTCTTTGAATGTCTTGAATATAGTCCAGCGTTCGAAATAACGCCCTTCCGTTTGTCCGAGACAAGCAGATTATGCCTCGGACAAGGAGTAATGATCATTCAGTTGTCCGTATGGACGACCACTTTTTATATGAGGATTTTTTTCAGAATAGTATTTCAACACATTTTGCTGACAACGCGATGTTTTGTTTCCCAGCAGCAGCGGTAGAAATGAACTGAACGACACCAGCACGTGTCACGTGAGTGTGGCAGCGACCTCACGGGTTGTGGTTATTTAGGTCAAAAGCGGAAGCGCTAATCAATCTCAATGATCAATGAACCAATGCAATGAACAGTCATTGCAATGAACAGTCATTACTTTTGTTGTAAGCAAAACTGACCAGGCTGACACTGTGCACACTATGGCTCTGTCATTAATGTTGTGTCACACACATTACACTCTAACTGAACGCGAAACACCTGGATTGATCAATAATACATTGCCGAATAAGAATTAAAAAAACAAATATTATAGATCTATTCGCATTGAAATACTCAATGGCAAAGAGACGAGGCCGGCGTCTTCGATGTTGACCCAGCATTCACAACGCACGCAGGAGCACAGACGCACGCGTATCTTCACAGTATCCTTTGAGGCTCTGTATGCACGTGGCTGTGGTCGGCGTGAGAGACATCGGTGCAGTGTTGTTCTAATGCTGGGCCACCGTTATTAGACATGCATCGTTTTGGTGTCTGTTGGTGGCGTGTGCAAACCCCGTGCGATGGCTTGTGTTGTGAATTTTCAGCCTGACCACAACAAACGAACCTATGTGCAAAATCAGCCGCCCTTTTAGAACACGAACCGGTTCGTTTATTGGGGACAAGAGAGTAATTTTTATTGATTTTTAGGCCAGGGGCCTTGCATGGCTATACATAATCGGACAGAACCCCAGGTTGGCCCCCAAAGATGCCATGCAGTGTTGTCTTCTGTCATGTCTCATTGCCTGTGTGAGGTAGATTGGACATTGGTTCAATGAGTCAACGGCTTGTGCTTGCTGGGATATACGACTCGATTTATTTCTATTAAATTTGCGGACAACCTAAAAAAAGTTCTGACAACCTGTTTCAGCCTTTGGGTTGTCCGCCGGACTACCCTACTTTCAGGCCTTATTTCTAAAGCTGTATACTTCTGCGGTTCGACAGACTGTTTCACAAACTTCCATATAATTAAGTTCTCCGGAATATTGATTGATGATGATAATGATGTTGTTATTGCTTTTAATTCTTTCGTGACTGTTCATAATGATTTTTTTTATAATATTTTAAGTATTTAATGATCGTTCACTAGTGATCAATTTCCTGTAGGCTGTGTAGCCGTGTCACGTGTAGGCCTAGCCCTAGGCCAGGGCAGTCTCAAAATGTTTGTGTTATTTTCAAAAATAGGCGCTCCTCTATAAACCCATTGATTTCACAAAACTCATGATTAAAGTTAGAGCAGTGGGCGATAATACATGAAAATTGAAATTCGGGAATATATGTCCAACATTTGCAAGTTAAAAAAAATATACCTTGTGATTGCTGCACATTTTTACTATTTTAGAGAGTTGAATGAATGTAAACAAAAAATGAGGCTTTAGTTTAGAAGTTTAGCCTAGGCCTAATCTCAAAGTTAAACCTAACGTAATCATTGCAAACTGTGACTGCCTCAGGCCGCTCAACCTGAGCCTCAGTCAGCAACTCAGTCACCTTCACTCAGACTCAGAGTCAGTCTCACTCTCAGACTCAGTCAGTGATTCAACCGATTGGACAACTTTTCATTTGTTGTCGTAACTTTGAAAATTTTGTTGCGGGTTGGCCACGGCCCTAGATTCATTTATTTATTATTATCAATATAATTTCAATTCAACCTTTTCGTACAGTGAGCAAACATATGATATTTATCTTCTAAGCTTTATATATCATCATAAATCCCACTTATTTTCTATCCACATGCTGAACAAGACGCCATTTCTGTTGACATTGTTGTCACACCAACCAAATAACCAAACAAGCAATCCGTCAGCTAGACAATCATGGTATTTATAAATTATATGCTTGCTATTCCATAGACGGCACCACCAGCACTAGGAGATGTGGTCTGACCACCCTAAATGAGCAGAAATCCAAGGGGTGGGGGTGTGGCCAGTGTCGGATCCAAGGGGGGGTTTGCGGGGGGGTTTAACCCCCCCCTCACCCCCTCAAAAAAAAATCATCACTTGTTTAGGGTTTTCCTTATAATTTGGTGATATACTGAGTGGGAAACAGTGCCCAATTTGCCTTAGATCGCATGAGAAAACCTTTTAAAATCAAAAATTTCCCAGGGGGCGGGCCCCTCGACCCCTTTACAGTATTTTTTTTTTTTACAAATTTTAAACCCCTCCCTGACTGAAAAACTAGATCCGCCCCTGGTGGCTACTGACTAGAGAGTCCCTACTCAAATTATAGTCGAGTAAACAACGGTTCTAGGCGAGCCACAGAGCCGTGAATTGAGTATCAAAGTTGCTTTGTTACCAATTTTAAATTGCTGTTCTGTACTCAATCTGACGAGCTATGGCCAATCTAAAATCACCTCGCTATAAATAATAAATTTATTTACTTAGGCTACATCTGATTCTCTGTGATTCTCTAGTTGATATGTGACATATTGGACCTGAATTTAGGTAAAATACATCTACAATTCAAGGCGATATATTTTGAATCAATTGTAACGTTTCGGTTTTTGGTCCACTTGTTGAATATAAGCTATATAAACTCAAGAGCTGGAGGATAACGTCACTGGTTCTAATGTGTAAAGATCTCGGTGGCACTCAGTTTATACACATATCCGATGCAGGATTAACAAGTGAGAAGCAGGAAGCAGTATTTGTATTTATTCAGAAGCCAAAACAGGAGTGGTGTCACGTCAGTATAACAGATAAATCACCACCAAATCATAGTTGAATCAAGAAATAATCATGATGAGGATGAAGATGATCGCCCGGAGGCAGTAGGATCGTTATGACTACATTCTGCGATGTTGTAGGCGTACTAAAACCGCACAGAATCCGGACAAAGCACGTCCTTTCTCTCTGGAGATTCTCGTTAAACTGGCTCAAACGGCCGAATTACGAAGCCTGAAAAGGCGCCCTTTCCAAAATGTGTGACGTCACTAGGAGCCGTAACCAGGTTAGACTGGTCACACTGAATGACTATACATCACAACATAAATCACTATAATTGCCTGACGACAAGAAGACACATGTCGGCACACGAGCATGTCAATCTGAACAAAGACAGCACGCGAAGCTTGTCCAACCTGACACCAAACCAACTACACAAATCGCGCCATGCGACACGCCCCTCCACCGAAAAGACAACGTCTCGGAGTCCAATCCGAATCTCAAAATTGAACACAATTAACCCAAAAGGTAAACCGTCTAAAAATGTGTACATAATAATATTTATGATTCTTGGTGTGTGCTCCTGGGCAACGTCGCTTTAACACACGACCAGCCTACAACGATAAACAGACACAATAGTTAGTGGCTCTTCATGATCACGTTTACTTTTACATCTTGAAAAAGTATAGGGTACATCATAGCATGAAGTAAAGCATTAAAAATATAATGATTGACAGCAGTGTATGTAGGCCTATAGGCCTATGCGTAGGCTACAGAGAACCATATACACTGATAGGCCAGCCAGCGTAGCCATTTTACCATGTTAACAGTACGCAACTCGTGAGCTTGCACTAGTTGAAGGGTTGGGTAATAAACACTGGAATTACATGATGAATTCATCAATGAGAAATTATTTTGTCAAACTCAAGACAATTCAAACTCCACGCATGCGCAGATTCCCCTACTAAATATTTGCATCCACAACAAAACAAGTTACTTTCAGCACCTCGATCCATGGAAACATTCTTAGAATGTTCGTATAATGTTTCCTGTTGCAGAATATCGTCTGGATGTTATGCAAATGTTCTTATGACAAGAACAAATCGGGAATACTTTGAAAATAAAAATTGTTAAAATGAAAACATCTGTAGAACATGCATACAATATTCCCTGATACAGATTATTCCCCGCATGTTATGCAAATGTTTTCATATAACAATAACAAATCAGGAACATTTTGTAAATTGTTAGTTGAATGTTTTATGTTAGCTGGGTAATTGCCTAACGACAGGAAGACACGTGTCGGCGCACGAGCATGTCAATCTGAACAAAGACAGCAAGCGAAGCTAGTCCAACCTTATATTAAACCAAATAGGGGAGACCGGGGCTAACTGGGACACTTTTATCATTTGTCGCCCTGGAGCAGACGATAATGGAGGTAGAGATTCAAAATAATTATTCAACCTAGGTCTGATATTTGTTATTGTCACAAGGCCCTTTAATAAATGACAACTAAAACCTATACAGATTTGGAGATTTTTCAGGAAAAAAAAAATAGTGTCCCAGTTCGCCCCGTATACGGGGCTAAGTAGGACAAGGCCAGGGGCTAACTGGGACACTCCTAAAATTTCAGCAATTTCGGATCTATAGAGATTAGACAAGGTATACTGCATCGTATGATGATTCCAAATAGTTTGAAGGGGGTGAGCTATAAATAAACATATATATGCCTTTTAAACACGAAGGTTCAAACTTCAACAAAAAATTGCAGAAAATAACAGCTGAACCCCGATGGATTATAGGCCTGATGTGTTGATACTAAGTAATAACCACACTGTGTCCATCTCCAATACATACAATCTAATGTAGGCCTAACAAATGTTAATTGAGTTGGGCAAACATATATTACAGTCAAATGTCAGTACCCACAGGGGTTAAGTGGGACACAATGTTCTATTACAACTGGGGTTAACTGGGACACACCGGGGCTAACTGGGATTGTCCCAGTTAGACCCGCCAGAATTGTCCCAGTTAGCCCCGGGTTGACCTCCCATGAAAAATATGACCTGGCATGTGGCCATGATACAACATCGAGCATCTAATAATTGTAAATTAGGCAGTAAATATGAGTGTTTTCAGTGTTCTGTTTCAGTACAATACAACTATAATAGTTTAAGTTTTATAAAATTCGTAATTGAGAGGTGAAAAATTACTTGAGAGGCAGAAAAATACATTTAGTCTTACCTGCTCACACAGATCTGCTAGTTCCACTGCGATTGTAGTTCAAGTGGAGGGGGGTATCCCTCCTTTCTTGAAAACGAGGCCACTGATATTGTCATATCATGGAATTCCCTGTTAGAGGCCTATCCCATTTAGCCCCGTGTCCCAGTTAGCCCCGGTCTCCCCTACACCAATCGCGCCACGTGACATCAATCTTTGCTGGTGCGACATGAGGACATCTATGTGAGAAGAATTCGTCCGCGAATGCGCATGCTCAGAAGCCCTTGAAGTTGTTGATAAACACGTGCGCGAAACATCGGAAGAACGGCTGATGACATGTGCGATGACGTCATCGTCCGACCAAATTACCTGCTATGTCACCTATCTCACAGTCTTGCGTTTCCACCCCACTAGCTCCAACCGCTATCACTTCGGAGCCTCAAGTGTAATTTCGGATCAATAACTTGAATATAAACATACTTTTCCGTTCTCCAAACACAAAAAAACACATTCTCTAGGCCACTGTAGGCACATTTATGAAACAAACAGCATACTTATTACAGAAAAATTGCTCTTAAGGTATCACTCAACTAATTACTTGGAATGTATTCATTAAAAGTCTTCAATAGGTCAATTTTTATTTTGTTTTTGCCAGATCTCCCCAGGTATTGCAATTGCGGTCAGGAAGGTAATAATTATTCATGGAAATTTATTATGTGGCTTGTTTCCTGACACTGGTTGACTTTGTGTTTGGAATTCACAGAAAACAAAAGAAAAACGGAATAAATTCCGCTTAAAACATCGTCTCTACTGTCCACAGGAGCCATTTGATAACATTAATTACAAAGCCATTGACACCACATCTATTAGCTATCAACCTTTATGGTTATGCTGCTGGAGTGGAGACATCTCCAGTTTTTTGTTCACAAAAAACTAGACCAAAACTAGACCCTTCTAGTTATAATGGTCACATGAAGGGCTATTACCGTTTATGCGATTCTTTCTACATGTTTCATATGTATATGTAAATTAGTAGTCGTCATGTATTCGCTGAATGTTCGCAATGCTCGCAATGAATGTTCGTGGAGCATTAGCAGAGCGTTGTCTCGTGTTAGCTGGGCGTCACCTGCTGTTTGTAAACAATGAATATGCATACTTGCTTATACGGGCGCATCAACCCCTGAGGTACCAAAGGGAAGAAGACAATTAAAAAGTATTGATAAACTAACCAACAAATTATTAGATAAAAAATAGAAGTAAACCACCGTCAATACTTATTTTTCTGATTTTTATGATGTGAAGTATGTATTGTTTTGTAATAGGATCAATGTCATAATTACTCGTCGTAATATGGTAAAATCATACTTGATAGATGACAAAAGCATTAGTTCCAACTTGTTTACAAACAACAGGTGACGCCCAGCTAACACGAGACGTCGACTCAATTATAGTGTAATGCTGGTCCAAGGTTTGTAATGCTGGTCCAGCATTACCCCATCATTGGTTCATCTTCTCGTATCTGCTGGCAGGTGACATGTGTGCAAGGGTAGATACGGGCAAAGAAAACCAAGATAAGGGCAATGGAAATAATATATATACTATATAAATAATATTACTATATATTATAATCTAATGACACGGATCATTTGTCATGTTTATCATTCGGAATATACCTGAACAGAAATATTTTGTTACTGTTACTGCTAATTCACCTGATGTGAGCGATTCTATAACAGAATTAGCTTATTCAATGCTGAAATCATTCACGCCACAAACGGGTATTACCATTGAGGAGGAGAATATTCTTGTATAATATTATATATCAGTGGATATCTTTGTCGCAAAGTGTCGCGATCTGCATGTGATCAATGTAAAGTAATTTTGATGCCACTAATAAATTGCATACATTTCTGTCTAAGAAGCAATATTTGAATATTCAAGGTGTGGGGCTTTTGTTTCACGTCAAAACTTTATACAATTAATTGGTTCAAATGACACTAAATCACGTGCAAGTTGTGAATGTTTCACGTTAATATTACATATTGATGTCCCCACTCGGCTACACCATGTACTGCGGGAAAACAATGGACACCTTATTACCAGTAACGGCAGGAGAAATAGAAAATTATTAAAATTCAACTATAAATAAATTGTGTCATAAAAATGAACGTGTCTTGTTTTCAAGATATCAGTATACTGCTAACGCTCCAGTCTTCAGTGACATTGATGGCTGTGGTCCGGGAGAGAAGGCTCACATATTATAATTTTATAATATAGCTTTTGTGTTCTAAGTATATTTTTTTTAAACAATAAAAGTTTGAATAAAAATACACGTCTGCCAAGTTATGGTTGTTACCAATATTTTGCCCCGATCTCCTTTGTGGTCGCTATGCTTGACGACATATCGTCACTCCCCTCCCGTTCTGTGCCCACATATTTGTGTACTTTCTGTATACAGCTCTTCTGTTATTTAAATGAAGACATTTTAATATCTAAAATTGTATGATAATATAACATGACTTTTCTGCTATATTAGCAGTTATTTTCGTTCCAAAAATAAATGTTGCAGAGATATTGTCATAACTGTCAACCTAGAAAAACATTAGTTTTTCTTTAGAGGCTAATGTGGTGAAATTATCACTTGTTTTATATGATGATACACTTGCTAAAGCGTAGTTCCAGCTCCCGGTAAAAGGGGACAGCACTGCACAATGTATTACACGCATTTGTATGGTGACATCCGTAAGTCGATCATCTTATTGTACATGGTCTTTGCTGTTACTTTGAAAGTCGTTATCTATGTCTAGTTCTTGTTATTTTAACAGTAAAGGTCCAGTAGAAATTATGTAGATCAAGCTACAGTGTATATTAATTAAAGCAAATAATCAATCAGTTCTGTTTTATAGTAGGATCTTTCATATTCAGTGTACCTTCATATGATTTGCCTGCTGACATCATACGTAGTTCTTATGGTGTTCCTATGGCTATCTCAAGTCAAGATACATGAGAGGGGGGGGGGAGGGGGCTCGCGGCGTTCATAGAGTTCATCTCCCAAGACCTTTCTAGGAATAGTTTTTTCGCAAAACTGCCTTGCGAATCCACGAGAAATGGGCTGATTTTTTTACAAATGCCACTGCAATCCAAGCCCAGTAATCAAGTGATGTTTTGCTATGTTGAAAAGCCACAGTTATTTGCTACAATTATTAATTTAACTTTACAATTCTATGGTTCAGTGTTTTAATAGAGCGTTCACAAAAGGAGAATTGAGTACGTCTCAACGTCAAGCAGTCATAACGGTTTTAGATAAAGGTAAAGACAGATCACTAATTGAAAATTGGCGACCAATATCTCTTTTAAATGTGGATTATAAAATAATATCAAAAACTATAGCTAACAGATTAAAAGTTGTTTTACCCAAATTAATTCACCATAGCCAAGTGGGCTTTATTACAGGGAGAAATATCGCAGAAAATCTCAGAGCAATTAGTGGAGCATAAATTTTTATATGCTGTCCTTGAAAAAATTAACTTGGGACCAATTTTTTGTAAATGGGTTTTGCTGTTTTATACAAGCATTTCCAGTTGTGTAATAAATAATGGCACAACTTCAACATATTTCGCTGTCGATAGAGGGGTACGCCAAGGTGACCCACTCTCTCCTTATTTATTTGTTTTAGCGGTGGAAATACTAGCACACATGATTCGAGTAAATAAAAATATAAAAGGATTGAAAATTATGAACCAAATGATTAAATTATTACAGTACGCGGATGATACTTTGGGAATTGTCAAAGATGAAATATCAGCAAAACATTTTTTACAGGTTATTATAGATTTTGGACATATTTCAGGGTTGACACTAAATATGACTAAAACCGAGGCAGTGTGGCTAGGAGTAAATCGAAATCGAACAGACAAGCCCTTAAATATTAGATGGCCAGCACTTCCGATCAAAGTATTGGGCGTTTATTTCGGTTATGTCAGGGAATTGTGCGAAAAAAGTAATTTCGGGGATAAAATAGATAAAGCAAAACATATTATTAACATGTGGAAACAAAGAGATTTGAACCTTATTGGACGCGTACAAATTAGCAAAACATTTATTACTTCATTATTCCAATATTCTATATCTGCGGTAGACATACCAGAAACCTATATAACAGAAGTGGAATCAGTTATATATGCATTTGTGTGGAAGGATAAAAAAGAAAGATTAAAACGTGAGTTTTTGATAAAAAATAAAGAAGAGGGCGGACTTCCATCATTTAAATTTATGGTAGATTCAGTCAAGTTAAAATGTTTTTTACAAATATTTAACAGTGATAGCGAACAGGTATGGGCACTACTGGCTAGACAATATTTCAAAACAAATAATTTAGATATATCAGCCGCTATTAAATGTCCAGAATTAAGTACTTGTTCAAAAAATCTGATTTTCCCATCTTTTTATACTAAAACTTTTCAGTTGGGGGATGAACTTATAGAAACTATATTTGGTATAACCCTGGGATGAAAATAAACAACACCAGTATTTTCTAAAAAAGTTTTTTTGACATGAGAATTCTGTATATATGTGACTTGTTCGAGCCAGATGTTTCGACGATAGCCTTTGAACAATGGCTACATAAAGGTTTAACACACAGGGATTTTTTGAATTGGGCAGGGATGGTTTCATGTCAAAAAAAAACTAGTATATTTTTACAAAATAATTTAAATACGAGAACTATAGAATCAGGTTTGAGATTTAATAACCAGGAATGTTTAATTAGGGAGGGTGAAATAAGTCAGAAAATCGTTCATAATGGAATTTTGGAGCTACGGAATATAGATGTACATGTACCTCGCATTGAAAGATACTCAGAAAACTGTAAATTGGAGCTTTTCTAGGGTATATAAAGTATGTTTGGAAGTGAAGTTAATTGAGTTTCAGTACTGCTTTTTACATGATATACTTATAAATAATTTTTGGCTCAACACATGGAAACTTCGGGAAGATTGGTTATGTACATTTTGTAATGAAGAAATTGAAGATTTAGGCCATTTATTTTGGGAGTGTCATTTTACACAATTGTTTTGGAAGGATTTTTTAAATAATATTTTACATGGAAAACAAGTTTCAAAAAATGATATATTTTTTGGAACAGAGAATATGAAGGAGAGTTCCCAGATTTTCTCGGCCAAAAAAATTATTTACATTTCCAGATTTTCAGAAACAATACCTTTATTTCATGAGTTTAAGATGTACATTGAGAATGTAAAAAAAATTGAGTATATTTTTACTAAGTAAAACGGAAAATGGACTAGGTGGAATCTTGGGACTAGAATTTTAAATAGATATATTTGTTTGAATGTTTGTTATTAGGCTATTTTTATAATTATGTGTAATTAGGGGTATGCCGGCAGGCGCGCGGTTCTTGGCCGGGGTTGATTTAGTGTTGGTGGTCCAGAGTCGGAAACGATGCGCCAACACTGGTCAGCACTGGTTCGGGGTCTCGTGTTTGCTGGGAACCACGGACGATAATCCTAATGGTTTGTTTTTAGATCACCACTTATTATTTGTATTGTTTGTAATAATGAATAATTTGTATACATGTATGAATGTTTTGATATGTGGTTTGTAAATAAAAATATAATAAAAAAACAAAAAACAACAACTTTACAATTCATATTAATGTCAGTGGACAAAGAAAAAGTTATCAGGATATGGTCGAGCATAGAGAATTCACTCATTCGTAAAAAGTTGTGTGCACATAGCGAAACGGTAAGCACCCCAGTCAAGGCATGTCGGAAACCGCGTGTCAAGAAGCTCAATTTATTGACTTTGCAAAGTACACTAGTAATGTTAGATCTGTTCAATGGCTGGAGCTTTGATGGATTACCAATGCTACAAATTGACAAACCAACATAAAACATAACCGTTGGTTGTTCCCGCTCTTACATTGATCCCTGGCCGTATAGTTTTTTCTCAAGTCAGTGATGACGGTAGCATTGTTAGGTGAGGATACATTTAATAGTTAATGAGGTGGAGGCTCACACAATGAAAAAGGCGTCATCGGCTGTGATCAATATGTATCATTTGCACTGCTGCTGGCCAACGCACCGTTTCATCTTGCTTTTGTTGTTATTGACTTGCTGTTTCTGAATAATATTTATCCCATTTTTTCTTACAAATATACGCATACTTGATAAACCTAGCTGTCTACTTTCTCAGGTTTTATCACGACATACATCGTACTGTTTTCGAGTGTCTTATGTGTACAAACGGCATTATTATATTGACGTTAGACCCCAAACTATAGAAAAAAGCGGAACACCGAATGGTAACAAAACACACAATTCACTGATGTCTTGAATCAACTTATCCGCATTGCTAGTTCAGCAGCAAATTATATGCGTGGAAGCTTTGCCAGCGATTAATCCGGGGAAGTCGGTGAACAAACATCGATACATCTCATAACGTGTCATGAGTGCTGCAGTGTAGCTCAACTTGGAATTCTTAACTACCTATAGACTGAATTTTTTGTTATAATCTTTTAAATCATTAACTATCCCAGCACGTTGCGATAATCGAGTTTTAGTGATGATGAACTAAAATGTGTGTGTTTTTCTTCAGATATATCATCGAAGGCTTGAAGATGAAGCATTACGAGTTTATGAGCCCCGACTACATCCCAAAGAGTGAGGTGATAAATCACACCGATCTATGGCGTGGACTGGAAGCTGCCACCACAGCTCACGGAATCCCTCATCTGGCACGTACAAGAGGTGATAATACCTAACACTCCAGCAAACACGTGACATCCACACAATGCTGGGGCAATGTTGGTCCAGCGTCGTAGACGATTGACCAGCATTGACCCAGCAATGTGGATGTCTCGTGTTTGCTTGAGGAATACTCTATCCATCTTCTTCTGGGGGGGGGGGGGGGGGATCACTTTCTCTGGCATTTACATTATGTTTTGATTTGAAATCCTTAGTCATTATTTGGATTAAAATGCATTGCCACGTATTTCATTATTGCACTTTAATATGAGGAATTATAAATTCTAGTTAGGATTGAAATAGACACGTTTGCTTTGAATCCATTTTATTTTATTGTTAATTTGCAGTCTACTCACCTCTCGGACTATTATGGCAACAATGCGAACATAACATAGTTCATGCATGTAAATTTGTATTACATCTCATTTTAAACAGTTTGTTGAAATTATAATAGAGATCATGCCGAAGTATAACGCTCGAACATATTATGCGCATCCATGCTATTGTAAATTTAGTCATGTGCGGGTCTGCTACATTATCCAATCTTTTCGCAAGAGGCACGTAAGTTCGAGGGTGAATATACAATTTAAGGGGTCTTTCAATCTGTATTTTTGACGAAAAATAAGTCGTTTCAAATTACATATACTAGGGTCAGATATTGAGGGTAGGGTCCATGTGATACACATCTAAATCTCAAACAGATTTTTTTTTAAATATGTGGTTTTGTGAAGGACCGTAAAAATAAAATGTCAACTCAGCAACGAATTATATATATATATATATATTTGATCATTTTCAAAACCTTAAGATCATAAATTGCATTGTATGATAGTTTAGTGTTATGATAGTATTTATAACACTTATTGAAATAAAAATTTCTAAGACAGAACAGAGATTCTATTGTGAAATTAATAGTTGCTGAGTTGACATTATTGTTTCTGAGTTGACAAAACACGATAATTGGATGTAAAAGTCATGTTTTAAGCGCATCTACGATATCTCTCAACACTTGAGCCCCATTTTCTGAAGAAAATTGGTTCATCATTATAAAGACAAAAAAAAATGGGAACATAACAAGCCTAATGTGAAAATGTATTTCGAAGGCCAGTGTACAATACATACATGCCAATATAATGAGGGTAAATTTGATTCAGAAATTTAAAGTGTTATTTGTAGTTTTATTTATGTAAACAACTTCTGAAATACTCTCTCACTCTAATTTAATTAAAAGCAGCTTTTTTTTAACTGCATTTTACATTGATAGAGTTAAAATTTCAGTTTTATTTACAATAAGGGGGACATAAAGCAGAATTCAGTAAACTCAGCAACGTTTTTGTTTTCAACTCAGAAACGTTTTTCATTGTTGTAAAAATGTCTACATAAGCGAATACCCTCTCAATGTAATTTAATTAAAAACGTCTTTTTTAATTGCATTTTACATTTATAGAGTTAGGTTTTTAGTCTTAATTACATTAATGAGACAGAAAGCTAAATTTAGTCAACTCAGCAACGTTTCTGAGTTGACTGGTCAACTCATAAACGTTGATCGAAATAATAATGTTGCTGAGTAGATTACGGACAACATAAAACAATATTTAATGTATAATATATGTATCATTGCCCACCGATGCGGTAGGGGGATGGCCATCATTATCAAACACTTTGTTCAGTTTAACATGTTTTCAATAATTTTTTGCTAAATTATGAGCGTTTCTGAGTTGACACAGAAATTGAATACGCTTCAGGGGTGATTGTTTTGATTATAAAATAGCAGTTCAAATTGAATTTTTACAAATATTTCACCTACCTCAAAATATTGGGACTTTGCAGCTGTCTCTGCATTATATATCAAATTAATTGAATGGTATCACATCACAATTTGAGGAGTTTAGATAACACTGGCGTTGCTGAGTTGATCGGTTCGCGTGAGACAAATAAAAAGCCTCAGTAAATGTATCCTTGGCATTTTTTATATTGAGTTTATGTCTGTTTATGAAGAAATTCCGTTCAACATAACAATTGCGCTACAAAATAACTCGGGATTAATTTATTTCCAAGAGATCTTCCATGTTAAAACAGTCTATGTTTCAGGTGTTAGATATTGAGAGACTTTGCATTTGTGTACAAATTCGTGTATGCACATTGCATTTTGAATAAAAAAATATTCGTTAGAGATATTGAATTATTTATTTTTCACAGTTTATCGTATTTCCCATAGGACAACATTAAAAAAATTCGGACCCACACAATACATAAATTCGTTCAGAATAACCAAAATACACTAAATGACCCTTAAATTGTATATTCACCCTCAAACCACTTTATCAAGGTTATAGTTGGAACAGTCAGTTGTTCGATGCAATTAGTCAATTCAATACTACCAGTCATAATGACGATACTATTGAAAGAGCTAAAATGAACAAAATCCAAAATGTCCTCCCTCTCGTCATATAATTATATCACGTTTAGTCCAGGCAATGAAGTGATCGTGGACCATTGGAACTGGACAAAAATGTTAACAAAGGTATTTCAACGGAATTTGACTCAGTGGGGCTATGTCAAATCCCCTATAAAACCCCACCCGAATCCATCTTGGGAAAAGCCTCGTTTTCGGGTAAAATCCAAAATGGCCGCCATTAAACCAGTATTTTTTTTAATAAATCGGTATCATTTGAGAACTAAACATCGTAGAGTCACATAAAATATGTCTTTTCGCACAATTCTTAAGGGCTTCTAATTGTTCACAAAATTCAAAAGAGGTGAGACTGAGGTCATTTTCAAGGTCAAGGTCAAATTAGACCTAAACATGTGAATAATTTGCATTTTTTAAGTGCA
This sequence comes from Flabesymbios commensalis, assembly GCA_964017125.1. Taxonomy (NCBI): domain Eukaryota; kingdom Metazoa; phylum Annelida; class Polychaeta; order Terebellida; family Flabelligeridae; genus Flabesymbios; species Flabesymbios commensalis. The sequence goes on from OZ024902.1 coordinate 91,389,107, forward strand.
CAGATGCCAAGATATTTGATGGACACAAATGTTGGCAAATGCTTTTCAACATATTTTGACTCGGTCGAACTATTTCAAACAGCACATAAAACTCCACCCGAATCCTCCTTGGAAAAGCCTCGTTTTCGGGTAAAATCAAAAATGGCCGCCATTAAACTAGTAATTTATATATATTTTTTAAATCGCTATGATTTCAGAACTAAACATCAACAAGTAACAAATAACAAGAATTTATTGCTGATGGTTCCTGTGTGAGGAACATGACAGAAGAGCCAAGAAAGCGCTGGCGCCATGTAATACAATACAGTGCATATTATAATACTATTTACAATTTTAATTTTTTATACAAGAATCGATGGATTTACTGTTATTATTCATGTTAAGAACACTTTAAAACTTTTCGATAATCACTTTCACAAATTAGCTTAACTTCAGTACATTATTATTATTTTGCTTGAATAATTGTTCGAGTTTAAAAGCTTAAGGTCTTTTCCAGAATTTGACATTTATATATTTTTTACGCTCTTCTCTGAATAACGGGCAGCATAACAGATAGTGGTATTCGTCACCGATGTCGTTGCAATGGAGGCATAACCGTAGGTCGCGCTGAGTTTGAGCCCGACAACCAGCTTCAACTGGTAGACGGTGATTGCGGGACCGAAATTTTGTCATTGGGATTCTATTATTTAAAGATAGCTCTATCAGATAATTTTCGAAACCAAAAGTATTTTTAATTATACGGTATACCGTACATTTACCACCTTCTGTTATGCCTTCATTCCAATTTTGTATAAATTGGTCGTGCAACCTTAACAAGTGTATTGAAATGATCCGGTGATTTAGGGAGAGATTGATTCGTCCAAATCCCGGAGTATCCGGCACTATCTCTATGTTTTTAACCGAGCTAATCCAAGTAGAATGAAACAAATCCCTCTCGTAAAGTTTATATATTAAAGAGTAAATCATTTTCGATAGTTTATTTTCCTGACTGGTAATCAGTCTTGCCCAGTAGAGGACCATTTTACATTTAATATCTATATGAAGCGGCGTTTCACCCAGCTCTCCATAGATCATAATGTAGCATGTAGATTTATGAACATAGTTATGAACATATTTACAAAATCCTACTTTTAATTTATTTACAATGTCGCAATTTTCACACCCCGACACTTCCGCTCCATATAACACTATAGGTTTTACCAGAGTGTCAAATAACTTTAATGCAATATCTGGAGGTAGACATAAAGATTTAATTCGTTTCAATAGAGCAAACATTGCCCTGCATCCCTTTTGATAAAGATTTTGTTTTGCAACATTAAATTTTGCATTAAAATTAAACGTGACACCCAGATAATTATAATCATTCACTACACCAAGTTTCATGACCGAAATTTAAACGAAGGTATATTCTTTGATTTGCCTCGCAAAAAAATGAATATTTTGGTTTTACTGGTGTTAATTTTTTAATCAAAATTGTTACAATATTCATTTAGAGTATCCAAATACTTTTGTAGGTCTTCAGGGGATTCAGCCAATAATACAGTATCATCAGCGTACGTCAAAATATATAACTTTAAGTACGATACTAGATCTTCTGTTGAATCTTGGACGAGCTGGTCCATCTAGATTTTTTCTAGACTTTTACAAGATCGTGATATAAATTCGTTAAGATCAGCTAAGTAGACAGAAAAAAGCAACGGAGATAAATTTTCTCCTTGTCGAACTCCAACATTACAAGAGAAATATTCCGCGTTTTTTCCACTTACATTAACACATGATTTTGCCTGACTGTAGAGGTTTTTAATTAGCTCCCGCCGTCACCGTAGGTGAGACGGAGGGAGCTATGGATTCCGCCTGCGTTTTTTTGCCTCTTCTCTTGCCTATAACTTTGTAAGAAAATAAGCTAGGATAACAATTTTTGGTATGTGGGTTACTTCCAGGTGGCTAATGGACAGGTTAAAATATTTTTATTCTGAATTCAATACGCAAGGTCGCAGAGGAGTAAATGATGATGTTACGGCGTTGGGCCGTTAGGCCGTTGGGCCGTCCGTAAACAATTCGTTTCCGGAGCATGAATCTGAAAGTACTTGTCCGATTGTCTTCAAATTTTACACACAACACCCCTATGGGGTCTAGTTGTGCCTTTTGGGGTATTTGAACTTTGATCTACTTCTGGTTCAGAACTATGACCTATTTAGACGTTTTGACGCGCACTTCGTTTCCGGAGCAGATCTCGAAAAGTATTGGGCCGATGACAGTCATATTGCTCATACATGTTCTCTAAGGTCCCTAGTTGTGCTTTTTTAGGTTTTTGGACCTTGACCTTGAAGTAGACCCAGCACTTTGACCTAATTTATAACATCGGTAAATCCGACTGAAAGATTTTGCGGAATATCATGAAAACCGCTCAAGATAGCTACACCATTACTATAAAACAAATTGTGACGTTTCGGGAGAGGATGCATCTTGAAAAATTTCAAGTTGATAAAATTCAAAATGGCCGCCTATCGGCCATTATTCACCTCGACAGGCCTGATATTGTGGAATATCATGAAAACCGCTCAAGATATCTACACCATTACTATAAAACAAATTGTAAGGTTTCAGGAGAGAATGCATTTTGAAAAAATTCAACTCGTCCAAGTTCGAAATGGCCGCCAATCGGCCTTTATTCACTTTCACATGGCCGTTATTTGGTAAACCGTGCTAGATGGCTAGACCATTACTATAAAACAAAATGTGTGATTTCAGGAGAGGATGCATCTTGAAAAAATTCGACTAGATAAAATTCAAAATGGCCGCTTATCGGCCATTATTCACTTTCACATGGCCAATATTTGGTCAACCGTGCTAGATGGCTAGACCATTACTATAAAACGAAATGTGAGATTTCAGATGAGGATGCATCTTGAAAAAATTTGACTTGATCAAATTCAAAATGGCCGCCTTTTCGGCCATTATTCATTTTCACATGGCTGATATTTGGTAAACCGTGCTAGATGGCTAGACCATTACCTGATTACTATAAAACAAAGTGTGAGTTTTCCGGGGAGAATGCACCCTGAAAATTTTTAACTTACGAATTCAAAATGGCCACCAATCAGCATTATTTACCTCGATAGGCCTGATATCAGGTAAACCGTGCTAGATAGCTAGACCATTACTATTAAAACAAAATGTGACGTTTCGGGAGAGGATGCATTTTAAAAACTTTCGACTCAATCAAATTTAAAATGGCCGCCTATCGGCCATTATTCACTTTCACATAGCCGTTATTTGGTAACCGTACTAGATGGCTAGACCATTACTATAAAACAAAATGTGAGATTTCAGGAGAGGATGCATCTTAAAAATTTTGACTTGATCAAATTCAAAATGGCCTCCTATCGGCCATCATTCACTTTCACATGGGCGATATTTGGTAAACCGTGCTAGATGGCTAGACCATTACTATAGAATGAAATGTGAGATTTCAGCTGAGGATGCATCTTGGAAAATTTCGACCTGATCAAATTCAAAATGGCCGCCTTTAGGCCATTATTCACTCTCACATGGCCGATATTTGGTAAACCGTGCTAGATAGCTAGACGATTACTATAGAATCAAATGTGAGATTTCAGCTGAGGATTCATCTTGAAAAATTCTGAGTCGATCAAATTCAAAATGGCCCCCTATCGGCCATTATTTACTTTCACATACCTAATATTTTGCAAACTGTGTTAGATGTTAGTCCATTACTATAAAACAAAATTTGAGGTTTCGGGGGAGGATGCACCCTATGTTTTTAACTAGTTTATATCGAATTCAAAATGACCGTAAATCAGCTATTAGTTACCTCGATTGGCCTGATATCGGGTAAACCGTGCCAGATAGGTAGACCATTACTGGGATACTGATTAGGATCATTAATTTCAATGGAGGTTTGCAATCTCTAACAGACTGTCTAGTTCTTATCTTACTCTTAGACTGGGCTTCTTAGACCTAGTTGTCTTGCGTCTTGATTTTTGACCTAGCCTAAGACTACAATAATAACCCTACACAAAATTGCTTAAAGCAAATTCTAATTCGGAGCGGGAGCTCCTGGACTTATGTAGTCTTGTTACTTTTAGAATCCGCCCTGATATCCCAACTTGGTCCACAGTTTGGTTCTATTTATGGTATCAGATGCCTTTGGATAGTCTACAAAACAACAGTATAATCGTTTATGTTTGTTGAGGGAAATATCAGCCAAAGTTTTCAAAACAAAAATGTGGTCTATGGTGGAATTTTCTAATTTTAAACCGGCCTGTTCTAGACCGACGGTGTTATGAAATAAAATGAATCGGGCTTTAGGCCACCTTTGTGCACATATAGGCTAAACTGGGCCAGGATAACCTCCTGATGATGGTGAGATGATTGAGCTGACACTGTCCTCCAGACACAGGATTCGAAATTCGAACGCTTGCGGTCTGAAGCCGAGCACGCCACCTCTCGGTCACAGAGGCTCCACACAATAATGACTGACGGTGTCATGAGTTTTACCGAAGTTTGCCAATCTATCATTCAGACAGCTTGTGAACAGCTTACCGAAGCAGCTGAGCAGAGAAATACCGCTATAACATCGTAGAGCCACATATAATATGTCTTTTCGCACTATTTTCTTCGGGGATTCTTTTTTTTTCACATCTCGAATATCTTAGAGGTCAAACTAAGTTCACTTTCAAGGTCAAGGTCAAATTATACCTGAAATATAAATAATTCACATTTTTTATGTTCTCAAATGCCGAAATATCCGAAATGGCCGCCATTAAATCAGTAATTTTTGCATTGAAAAAAAGTAGTATCACTTTCACATTTTAAATTCTGACAAGGTCAAACTGAGGCAATTTCCAAGGTCAAAATAAGCCTTAAAATATGAATAATAATAATATGAATAATTTTCATTTCTTAAGTGGACGAATGTCAAAATATTTAATAGACAAAAATTAAAAGACAGAAAACTCTACCCGAATCCTCATTGGGGTAAGCTTCGTTTTCGGGTAAAATTAAAAATGCTCCCCCCCCTAGTTCGACCAGTAATTAATTTTAAACTAATCAACATAGTATTACATATGATATGTCTTGTCGCACAAAAATCTGTCTGGGATTTTATTTTTTCACATTTTAATTCCTAAGAGGTCAGGCTGTTGTCATTTTCAAGATTAAGGTCAAATTAGACCTACAAATGGATTAAATCTGTTGTACAAATGCCAAAACTTACAACCTGAGATAGTTGCCACTTTAAAGTCATGGTGTAAGTTGATAAATAATACTTTTCGACATGATTTAATGTTTTTAAATCTGAAGTTCACTGTTTTGTGGATTACTTGATCTCGATTTAAACTACGTATAACCTACCTACACTGGCTAGGATACTAATTTTATGGTTTAAAAGTATTACTTCGAGAATGTTGGTTACTTCGGTCATTAAACAGTTTCTAATCTAGCTCTAAGCCAGAGCTCATTATATTGGGACTGACGTCGACATAGATATTAGACCAGAAATACTTAAAAGTTCAAATCCAAAACATTTGAAACAAATGCAATACCAGTTTTTTTATTGTCATTAGAAATGTTTTTTTAAATGAATATTGGTATCTGTATCAGCTTGGGAGTCGACAGCTGGTGGATTCCTACAAGTAATTCCTATACACTGCCCACAGGCAGGTGAACAAGGAAGAACATTTTTTGTAGCAAGTACATAGTCTTTTATTACAATTCCTCCACAATTACATTTGAATATTTTTAGGAGTTGTGCTGATTGAGATAATTTATTGGGTGCCAGTCCTGAAGAATATATTCTGCCTTCTTTTTTCTTAAGACGGATTATTTAATCGGTGCTTTTCCGATCAGTCCACGGCATTTATGATTTGGGGTGGAACAAATTGCAACAGAAGCGAATTTTGCATTTATGGTGACAGTTGTATAGCTATTTTTCAAAATGGCGCACAATATATACATGTATATATATTCCAATGGATCATAACTTTCATTTTATTACATATATTATGCTAAATATTATGACATATATCGTCGAAATATATATGATAAATCTGATGTTACCCAAATTTAAAAGCTCTTTTGGGGGGGGGAAACAAACAATAAAATGTCCGCATATTTTACTTGACTTCCATGCTACATTTTAGTACCGCACTCAACAGAGAGAGTGGCAAATTTTTAATATGTGATTCCATCTTAGAAAATGGTTCTTTTTCAGGAAATCCATTTATTGTAAGTACCGGTTTTGGGGAAAATTTTCTTTGCGTTTATTGTTCAAGCTACAACTTGTAAAAAGTGAAAATTACCATATAAAAAAAATAATTGAAATCGAATGTATTTTTCACTCTCAGTAACCTTAATAAGCTGCAAGGTAACGAAATACATAACATGGCCCATTGAAAGTATATTGGTGAGGTTAAAGCCAAACAAAGTTAACGCAATCATCATTTTTCTAAACAAATTTCCATATTTTCTCGAACATGAATACATCGTCTGTAATTTTACTATCAACATCTAATCTCTTTATACCTTAACAACTCCCTACTTTCTATCGGAGTAACAACAAAATAGCTATATCAATAACATAAAACCGATTGAGTATGTTGTAATCATCCTCACCCCTGCCCCCCATCATCAATTTTCAAGAAACAAATCTTATATTTTCCAATACCAAACATGCCATTTGTAATTCTATTACAAACATCACATTTTTACTTGATTACTTTAAAAAGTTACCCATGTCAATATGGGAGAAGAAAATAACAACAGAATAACTATACAAATATCATAATGTTGCCAAGCAGAAAGAAAAGTGATATAAGATTTATTATAACGATGTTGAAAAGCCTATTCAATTTTATTGTCGTCAAATCACCATGATTTTTTTTTCAAAATATTACACTGTATATTTATCAATTGCAATATGTAATTATCATATGATTACTTGGTGATGTAATGGGCCAGGTCGGAGGTCGGGACCCTATTAAGTTTATTGCACTAATGTTTGTGTTCTAATTTGTGGAAAGAGGCGTGCCGTGTGTGGGAAACGGTTGCCTCTTCTGAGAAACAGTCCTTATGAACAAGTCAAATGTAAAGTTTGCTGTCGCCAGGTCAAATAGTTGCGTTTTTTAAAAGTGTTAAGAAATATATATTTACGATTATATTCCTGATTAAGAGCTTAAAGGGATAAGGTTGGAATAATAATGGCCCAGAGTCACAGACGGTGGCCCAGTATTACATCAGCGATGTATCGTGTTATCTGGGTAGTGGCTTTTCTGGCGACGGGAGGTGGAAAGCGTCACCCACATAGTAATGCGCAGTCCCAGCAAACACTGGACAATCACCCAATGCTGTTTCAATGACGGTCCAGCGTCGAAGACCTTGTGCCAACATCGGGTGAATGACACGTTTTTGCTGGGGAGCTACCGCTAAGCATACAGCAGACCCAGTGTTGGAGTAGTGTTGGCCCAACGTCTTTGGTGATTTGTCTGACTGACTGTGACCGGCGACCTCGCCAGTTAAGGGCTGCAACGCTGGCCCAACATTGCACCAAAATTAGGTAGGCCTACATCGTGTATACGAGACAAGCAGCAGCACAATTCACTGGCAAGTTTTGAATGGATGTTGGCCAGCACCGGCAGTGGAAAGATATATTTTAACTTGTCTCCTTGGTTCTTTCCTTAATTATATCATGGCAATTTAGTATTCTTACCCACGAGGAAGACCAATACAGTTATGTTTACAAAATATAAAGCCTGAAGCAGCCTAAAGCTGGGCCTCGGAGTTCGGGAACTCCTGTTCTAGTATTTCTATAAATTGACTTTTTAAACATCATGAGTGCCGTATTCATCGGAGTAGGCATTTCTTCTTCTTTATCACATTTTGTTTTCACCTGACCCTGGCTAACCCAATCTGCTTTTCAAATCTGTCCTGCTTACATCGTTGGCGTCGAGTAGTAGTAAGTAGTAAATCATTGTTTTACGTCACTTTTCGGCACGAAATGGTCATTTAAGTGACATTGTAATACGATAAAAACGTTGTAGTCAATTGATGAGATGAATGATGTACAGATGATGATGTGAGGGTGGGGGTGATAGGGCATGGTGGGTTATTGAGAGCGTTTTTCTTTGCTCTCCCGATAAGGGGTTCTGGGCATGTCTAGGGGATGTACCCCCAGACATACCCAGACGGCCGGAGACTTGGGTTTCGCTGTGTAATGTAATGAGCCAATTAATTGAGCCACGTCGAAGTGATAGCCTACTTATCAGCTTATATCACAATGTAGGTAGGAAACATGCTAGTATGTACATGTAATGTACTGCTAATACTGTTCACTTTGTATTATACCCTGTGCATTACACATTCTCATGATCATGGCTAACTTGTGTATAATGGTTGTATTCTATTATATATAGATGATCCTCTTTGTAATAAATATCTTCCCTTTGGGCGTGTTAAATAATAACTATATATAAACAGATAAACTTGGACACGTATTATTGAAAATATAACAACAAACATTATTATGTTTCAAAAAAACCATAATGATCGCGACAAAAACTACCAAAATAATATAATGTGTTTTTACCTTCTGTCAAGATCGCTGGGTGAAGTGAAGCCTAAATTCCATTTAGTTTATGAAGATGATTTTATTATCTATCATCTGATCTATGAATAAACTTAATATAAAATTTGGCCTACTGAACAGGCTCATAAGAGTTTATTTTTATATTCGAGCATTACTTATATTCTCATTTAGTTTGTATTTAGAAGCATCTCAAATACTTATGGGTAACAAACAATTAACTTTTCAAAACATCCTATATGATGTGGGTGAGTGATAACCATCATTTAGACATTTAACCCTAACGAAAATGACCATTAAAAGTTTCTGGCTTGGGACTTTGTTGGTCATTGTGGATGTTAATGTACACCGAAAAAACTAAAGAGCTGATGTTGCAATTGTTTTCCTATGTTCATTACTTTTTGGCTTTTAAATACCCTGAACTAAATGTCATGTGGCATTGAAGCGGTGTCGCATCCACTCAAGGCATGTAGAGAAAGTAAACCATCAATGAGTTCTGGATCTAGATTTATTTTCAGTGTGAAGATGCACACTGTCTGTCTTGATGTAATCATGTACATGTTTTCATAGTAATCTGACAGATCAGCATGATGTATCAAGAGTTGAAAAATATCTGTTCCGTCTGTGATAACACCTGTTGGTTTAGCTTGTGCTGACCTGCAGGCCACGGTACATATCTTATAATCTGAATCACCTTCTGCATGCTGGACGGTAATGTCTACATTGGCCAAGTATTCAGGTTTATTAAGGCCTGTTTATTAGACGAATTCGCTAGAAATGCTTTATACTCATGATCAGATACTGAGACTAATGCACAAACAGGTCCGTGAAGTTAGTTACTTATTCCTTATTCCCGTTTCCTTATTCAAAATTTTTATACTAAAAGTCGTGGATCATCAAAATTAAGATACAGGTGCCTGGCGCCCACCCATCCAAGGTCATTCCCACCGTGACCTTGACCCTGAGATCCCAAGGTCATATAGAAAAATTGGGTCAAAAATCGAAGGTAGCCAGAAATTAAAACTAAAAGTCATGGATCATCAAAATTAAGATACAGGTGCCTGGCGCCCACCCATCCAAGCTCATTCCCACCGTGACCCTGACCCTGAGATCCCAAGGTCATACAGAAAAATGAGGTCAAAAATCGAGGGTAGCCAGAAATTTAAACTAAAAGTCGTGGATCATCAAAATTAAGATACAGGTGCCTGGCGCCCACCCATCCAAGCTCATTCCCACCGTGACCTTGACCCTGAGATCCCAAGGTCATACAGAAAAATGGGGTCAAAAATCGAGGGTAGCCAGAAATTAAAACTAAAAGTCGTGGATCATCAAAATTAAGATACAGGTGCCTGGCGCCCACCCATCCAAGGTCATTCCCACCGTGACCTTGACCCTGAGATCCCAAGGTCATATAGAAAAATTGGATCAAAAATCGAAGGTAGCCAGAAATTAAAACTAAAAGTCATGGATCATCAAAATTAAGATACAGGTGCCTGGCGCCCACCCATCCAAGGTCATTCCCACCGTGACCTTGACCCTGAGATCCCAAGGTCATACAGAAAAATGAGGTCAAAAATCGAGGGTAGCCAGAAATTAAAACTAAAAGTCGTGGATCATCAAAATTAAGGTACAGGTGCCTGGCGCCCACCCATCCAAGCTCATTCCCACCGTGACCTTGACCCTGAGATCCCAAGGTCATACAGAAAAATGGGGTCAAAAATCGAGGGTAGCCAGAAATTAAAACTAAAAGTCGTGGATCATCAAAATTAAGACACAGGTGCCTGGCGCCCACCCATCCAAGGTCATTCCCACCGTGACCTTGACCCTGAGATCCCAAGGTCATGTAGAAAAATTTTGTCAAAAATCGAAGGTAGCCAGAAATTAAAACTAAAAGTCATGGATCATCAAAATTAAGATACAGGTGCCTGACGCCCACCCATCCAAGCTCATTCCCACCGTGACCTTGACCCTGAGATCCCAAGGTCATACAGAAAAATGAGGTCAAAAATCGAGGGTAGCCAGAAATTGAAACTAAAAGTCGTGGATCATCAAAATTAAGGTACAGGTGCCTGGCGCCCACCCATCCAAGCTCATTCACACCGTGACCTTGACCCTGAGATCCCAAGGTCATATAGAAAAATTGGGTCAAAAATCGAAGGTAGCCAGAAATTAAAACTAAAAGTCGTGGATCATCAAAATTAAGATACAGGTGCCTGGCGCCCACCCATCCAAGCTCATTCCCACCGTGACCTTGACCCTGAGATCCCAAGGTCATACAGAAAAATGAGGTCAAAAATCGAGGGTAGCCAGAAATTAAAACTAAAAGTCTTGGATCATCAAAATTAAGATACAGGTGCCTGGCGCCCACCCATCCAAGCTCATTCCCACCGTGACCTTGACCCTGAGATCCCAAGGTCATATAGAAAAATTGGGTCAAAAATCGAAGGTAGCCAGAAATTAAAACTAAAAGTCATGGATCATCAAAATTAAGATACAGGTGCCTGGCGCCCACCCATCCAAGCTCATTCCCACCGTGACCTTGACCCTGAGATCCCAAGGTCATACAGAAAAATGAGGTCAAAAATCGAGGGTAGCCAGAAATTAAAACTAAAAGTCTTGGATCATCAAAATTAAGATACAGGTGCCTGGCGCCCACCCATCCAAGCTCATTCCCACCGTGACCTTGACCCTGAGATCCCAAGGTCATATAGAAAAATTGGGTCAAAAATCGAAGGTAGCCAGAAATTAAAACTAAAAGTCATGGATCATCAAAATTAAGATACAGGTGCCTGACGCCCACCCATCCAAGGTCATTCCCACCGTGACCTTGACCCTGAGGTCCCAAGGTCATACAGAAAAATGAGGTCAAAAATCGAGGGTAGCCAGAAATTTAAACTAAAAGTCGTGGATCATCAAAATTAAGGTACAGGTGCCTGGCGCCCACCCATCCAAGCTCATTCCCACCGTGACCTTGACCCTGAGATCCCAAAGTCATACAGAAAAATGAGGTCAAAAATCGAGGGTAGCCAGAAATTAAAACTAAAAGTCGTGGATCATCAAAATTAAGGTACAGGTGCCTGGCGCCCACCCATCCAAGGTCATTCCCACCGTGACTTTTACCCTGAGATCCCAAGGTCATACAGAAAAATGAGGTCAAAAATCGAGGGTAGCCAAAAATTAAAACTAAAAGTCGTGGATCATCAAAATTAAGGTACAAGTGCCTGGCGCCCACCCATCCAAGGTTATTACCCCCGTGACCTTGACCCTGAGATCCCAAGGTCATATAGAAAAATTGGGTCAAAAATCGAAGGTAGCCAGAAATTAAACCTAAACGTCGTGGATCATCAAAATTAAGGTACAGGTGAGTGGGATGTCTGGAGAGGAATACAACATAGATGTTTATTGTTCCAGGTACATGCAATTTTTATTGGCTCTGTATCAATAAAATCGTATTTATAAAAAACATGGGTGTTATAGTCACACTACCACATAGCACTACACCAGAGAGCATCGATGAACATTTATATAATTTTTGTTAAATATAATCATGTTCAAATAAACCTGTGTAACTATTGTCATGTATTTTTTTCTGGAGTATTTAAAACTCTTCTGTTAGCTTAAATTACTTCTTCTATGCATCCTTCACCCTGAGATATCAAGATGCCAAAATCGAAAAGTGGTGTGATAGGGAAAGTAAAAGTCGTGGATCATCATGAATGAATGATAAAAAGTACCCGAGTACTACATGCTACATAAGGAGCGGTGTCACCCTCCAATTTATGACGTGTATGCAATGCACGTGACCAGGTGACAGAGGATGTTTGGAAGCAACCTGTGTTCAGCGGCAGTACCCGCGGCCTGTATTATCAGTGTATGCACGTTGTATGTGTAGAAGGAAGTGTTCAAAGACAGTAGACACTGTTGTTCTGCTGTTTTTGAATGCAAGAGGATGCTGAAAAAAAGCGAAAATGACTGAAAGCAAAATACTTGGGTACTATTTCACTTATGGAAAAAGAGTTCAGATAAACTGCTCACCACTTCAGTTTATTGATTTTTGTCTCAAATAACGACCAAATTAAAAATTAGAAAAAGTCACCTTTTTTTGCAAAAAGTCAAAAGTCATTTTTTTATCCATTTTGTAAAATTCCACTCATAGAGTTGGCAGCATTTGTTTTGCTTATGTTTTCGATCACCTTATTATGACGAAAACATCATAATAGTTTGATTTCTAATGTTTACATATCGATATATAAACCAACTGTATGGTTTGCACGGCCCCGCACCAGTTTGCGCACAGAGTTGTACCGGTAGTCTGCGCTGGCTACATCAATGGATTGTTGGATACTTTCCGTGAGATTCTCGCCGGAGAAGGCACGGCGATGTGACGACTGTCTGATGCTGGGCAAACAGCACAGACATATGGCCCATTTATAGGGTAATGTCTGTCTTTCCTTCCAGACGTAAATAGTATGCGTTTATGTTGCACTTGGATTTCTTGTTTCTCATAGAAATAATTAAATATTTTTTAAATATTGTTTCATTATTGCAATTATGATAAGTGGGCCTCTACAAAACTACTTCATATCTAATTAGGTTTAAAATTCGACATGTCAACATAGGGAGTTGGGGGGGGGGGGGGGGTGGGAGTTTGGAGTAGGCCTACGATCCCCAGCAAACAAGATAATTTAAAACAATGTTGTTTAAGCACGTATATATTAGTGGCGAATCCAAGAATCGATAACAAGGGGGGAGGGGATTTTTCACTCGTGTATGCACACCAGAGCTGTATCTCATAATGCTCTACAGGGCTGGGGGTATTCCGACAGATCAATATTCAGACAGGTCGATAGTCCGACAGGTCGTTATTCCGACAGAAAACTAATCACCTAAAAGCGAGAGGATTAACAGTATTTGTCGTGATGAATAGCGATGAAGTCGAGAGAGTCCATGATACTACGTCTATCTATCTAAATAACTAGGGTTGTTTAACTCTTTAAGTACTGCACCACTGTTTGACATTTATATCATTTTTATTTATTTCAATTGATTGGAGATTGGTGACCGAAATGTCACAGGCCTTCAAATAAATGAAAAATATTATCACGGGTAAAACTGGCTTAAACCGCTCTATCCTTAATTTCTGAGAGCCAAAAAAGGGGGTACCCTCAGCTCAGAGCATATTTGTATTAAAAGTGCTAATCCATATATGTGCTTTCGTTGTAAATTATCTTCTTTTGCGTCATTTCTTTGTTACACTGATCGATGCGCCGTGAGCCGCTGAGTGCGCAGGTAGCATTTTTGTAAGTCTAGCTGCTATATTTACCGAGTTATAACAGTTTAAACTCGCACAAAGCGAGATCTTACAAAAGGTAGTAAGTGCTGACGTATATTAGACATAGCTACCTTATTAACGTTTTAATTCGTAACTTTGTGCCTAGATATTGAAAATCTTAGCAAAAACATAAACATAATATTAAATGATTTTTTCAGTGCTCTCAGATAGGAGTGAAAATGAACATATTACTCTTTTTATTGTTGTAGTTATGATTTATTTCTATGATATTAAGGGAAAATTATTATTATAATTATTATTATTATTATTATTATTATTATTATTATTATTATTATTATTATTATTATTATTATTATTATTATTATTATTATTATTATTATTATTATTATTATTATTATTATTATTATTATTATTATTATTATTATTATTATTATTATTATTATTATTATTATTATTATTATTATTATTATTATTATTATTATTATTATTATTATTATTATTATTATTATTATTATTATCACGGTCATGAAAGAATGGAGCAACACCGAGGACAATTTACTGAACTCAACTACATAGCATCACCACACATGATTCCAGAAATATTTTTTACTGCCATCACCATGATTATGCTTTGAAATAAAAAAAATATGTTGAAAAAAAATGATGACATAATTCCTGCAATTTCTTTCCATCACCAATGGCGCCAATTTTTAATTTGTGACCCGACCTAGAACAAATTGCAACTGAATTATTTTTATGGCAAAGTATTGAGAAAAAAATCAGGGATTCTAAGAGTCTAAAAAAATATAAGAGGGGGAACATTTTCAAAACACCCTTTGAAATCGACCTCCCATTTAACACATGATGATTTTAGGGAGAGTGTTCTACCTAGTTGTAAAATGACTTTATATCTATATTTCTCAAATTTTCTATTTACATAATGCAAGCCCACATCACTATATAAGTCTATATCGCCATGTCCAATATATATATAAGAGCGTTCCAGTCTATTACCACATTGAACTCTAGACGCCAGCTACCCACTTTAGTTCAATAAAAATATGAAAAAACCCACCACAAATTGCATATTAAGTTGTTGTTTTTTCACCAATCAACTCAGAATCATCAATAGAAAATCTGCCAACATTCATCCGGTTGAAGGATACCTAATTTACATGAATCCAAGATGGCCGTCACTCCAATTGCAGAACACAATTTTAGATACGATTTTGCATCAAATATAGCCAGGAGCAAGTGTGATACCTATTGTTGATGGGTTTTGATGTTGGAAACTATTCCTGGTAATATTATGATGATTCGAGGTTATATTCAAGGTCAAATTTATGCGCAAATGTGTAATTTATTTTGGGCTGGATAATCTTTTTCTGGTATTAGTGTGGTAATTCAAGCTCATCTGCAACGTCAAAAGTCAATTTCAAGGGAACAAAAGGCAAACATGTGATTCAAAAAGAAAATAGGAGCCAGCGTAATACCTCGTTTTGATGTGATTTTGACTGGATAAACTATTTTTCGTAGTACTTCAAATAGCCAACTTAACACAATATTGTCAGTAACGCGCTTATTGTTTGGAAAATGGAGATTTTATGATATCAAATTGTGAAAAATATTTTAAATCTATTTGAGGCGCCTTATAAAAACTCGATATACCATCGATCCTGAGACAATGCATGTATGACAAAACTTGTATAACTAATAAAACTCATGTCAACAATTTTTCATGACCTTATTCATTCCAAGAAGAGTATCTGAAAAATCCATGTCCAAGCCGTCATAATTTGAGATGGAAAGTCAAGCAAAAAAATTGTTATAGATTATAACTTACTAGTTGTACTACAAACTAATAAATGTGGTACTAATGTACACATAAAATGAAGAGCGTAGATGAAAGTAAAATCAAACGTAAAATAATACATTGACTGTGCATTTACAAGTAAGAGAAACTTGGACGAATATTGTATTATACGTTTACTCTTGCACTTTTTTGGGCCATTTCAACTTTTTTTTACTTTAAATATCAAACATTTTGCTATAACGAAATGAGTTTGGCAAGTTGTCTGCTATTTTAAATTTTGACATTGTTGTCCATATATTTATCATTTTGAACCTAAATTTCACTACTTTTAGCGTCGGTCATCGAGATATGGGTCATTAAATTTTTTAAAGCTAGATATTCCACATATACTGTACATTGTTTGTGATAAAGCGCCTTGAAATAAAGTGCCTAAATAATATGGTTATGATACAAAAACATTTCCAAATGCATTGCAATTGTAGATATATCTCAATTAGTTGCAAAGCAATCTATCAAAGAAACGCCTTCACCACAAATACAATAATGTTGACAGACTTCTAAGTATTATTAAATATCTGCAGCACCCATTCGACTTGGAGTTTTCTATGGCACAAATTAACTAAAAGGCCCCATGTAGTCCCCATACCTACCCTGCACAATGTCATATTTCATACTATTTTGGATGACTTTTTAAATATTAGAGTGCTCAGCTCCCATTTTAAAAACACTGGGAACGATTTCCCCAAAGGCAAAAGTAGGGGGTGGAGCTAATTCGTGACGTTAAAAGGTGGAGACATGCTTGGCTGGTTATAATACATGTACATGTACATTTTAAAATTGTATGATTTAAAAATACTGACCAAAGTCAACACGGAACGCCGGTCCAACGCTGCCTGAATGCAGGTGCAGCACTAGAATTGATCGCCATCACCGCAACCGCTCCTGGCCAGCGTCTAGCATTCACTCGCCCCTTGTTCACCCTGTCGATGCGGGCATATTGAAATGAATAGAAATCTAGTTCAGCTCATTTTTGTTGGCGGTTTTTGTGTGTGAAGTCATGACGTGGGAGATCCGCCCAGCCCAAGAAATGTGCACATTTTCAGTTTTTATTTTTGAAAATAACTGATAATTAGTGGACTAAAATAATCTGCTAAGTTATGAGATAGTTTATTGTGATATATACTTTAACTATATTGATGAACTGAAATCACTTCAAAGGGTCTTTATAATACATGTAAGGCATTCATATTTGTCGACATGTGTGCACATTTCGCCGCTTTAATCCCAATAAATTAATAGTGTTATGCCCACTAATGAGGATTTGATTTGACCATGTATGTGATGATACAGACTATATACATTCAAAGTCATATATTATACTTTACATTGTATGTCCTTAATAGATATCCGGGTGGACATTTATAAGTTTTACAGACTAGAGGAAACTAAAAACGAGTAAATACCAATTACTATGAAATCAGTGTACTCAGAGTAGTCGCTGATAACAAATGTATTTTTTCGTGTCGGTCATTGGCTGATCATTTTGATTTTATTCTCTGGATCACATTGAAACGAATTCCAACGTAATCTGTGTTCCAAAATTAGTCGAAAATGAGGTACTACATTAGATCCTAGGGTACTTTGTCAAAAGTTAAATGCTCAAGTTGGCCGCCGTCGGCCATTATGAATTTTCGCTGGCATATTGCATTATAGAGTGGGAATAAAACACATCTATATCAGAAATTGTTATTTGTATGCTTGTCGATATTTGTGCAAGTTTTGTTGCTTTTATCAAAAAATGGAAGGTCATTATGCTATGCAGCCCCACTACAAGATGTTGACGACCCAATGTGTATTTGATATTGCCAGTGTTGGTACCCGTAGTTTATCGATAATTTTTTTTATATTTCTCATATAGGGGCTTAGTAGATCTCAGGCTTACCAATAATAACATGTATACATGTACAGCAGTAAAGAAAAACAATGTTTGTTAAACTAAATAGTACGGTACTCTTTTTTTTCATTCATTTGAACTTGGCCTTAGCTGTAACAACTTTCAGACTATCAAACCTTCGGACTATAGACCCTTTGAAATAATACCTTTGAACTATATAACCTTCGGACTATCGAACATTTGGAATATAAAGACATCCCATTATAAATAGTATTTAGTTTCTTGAAAGATGATTCTGTTTAGGGACGCACCAATAGATATCCCAGATTGGGGGAGTTTCTGTTGGTTGCAATTTTTCACATCTACAAGAAACATTTTTGGGGGCGGTGCACTTCAGGTAAACTACTTAGTATGTTTCGTTGAATAACATAAATTTCAGATTTTATAGTATGCCTTCGTTAAATTTTCTGTTAGTTACCGTTTCCTGGGTTATTCTAGTCAATACCGTCAACAATTTTATTTTATGCCCATATTTTCAACAATTGTTTTGTTCCGACTTTTGTGGGGGAAAACTTTTTTTTTAAATAATTCTTTAGCCCCCAGCTGCTCCGCATATATAATGGTACGTCCTTTATAGGACGGTCGCAATTGAGAAACATACATTTTTTACACGTCTGATGTGCAGCACAAGAGTACAGTAATAAGTGTCATGGTAAATCACTCGGTCTACACTACGGTCGTTTTGTGTTAATTTACATTGTGTATCGGCGCTGGGGCTGTTTAAGGTTCTTAAGAGTGTATATATATTCAATACGCATCATGTTATCATCAGTCGTTTTTATCTCAATGCCTTATATTGCGGACATACTGTTATCAGTTTCGTCTTTTTACCTTACCACTTTTGCTGTTCAAGATATCATATTATTTTAGTCTGAATTGTCATTTAAATGGCCATACTGGCCGAAAAATGACGTAATAAAGATATTTTACTTACACTACGGTCGAGTACGATGTGCCCTGAAAGACAATCGGGTCAACAGAATGTCTGGTCAACCGAATATTATAAAACATTAAATTGAAATAGTAAGCAAAACATTCAAAAAAAGTTTTTAACGTTTTTATAACATTTTTCAAAATGAATTTCTTAACATAATATGTAGATCTAAATATTATAGAAATATTTTTAAATGTTTTCTTAAGCATATTTTTGCATAATATTTTTAGTGCATGTTTTATAATATTATTGTAAGTAGACGTTTTAATATTTAAAAAACATTTAGTCTAACATTTTCTAAATACTATTTCAATGTTGTTGTGTTTGTTAGGAATATCTTAAATTTTTGAGCGACCTACATTAAGGCCACACCAATTTGATGCATCGGTAGTTGGATTCGCTGCTCTTATTTTTGGTGTCATCGAAATATTTTGTTTATGCTCCACCCACCAGGGATGGGGTCAAAATACAGTGAAGCAAATAAAAATACGCTGCCTTTGAAATTTCAAATATACGAATGTGCAAAATTAATAATATTAAAAAAAATTTGTAAAACTGCTAGGTATGGTGTCAAATAAGTATTTGTATTTGCGTATTTGTATTTGCAACTTCCGTATTTGTATTTGTATTTATTTTTTCAAGAGACCTGTATTTGTATCTGTATTTTGATGTAGAGACGAAATTCCCGTATTTTTTATTTTGGACATGCATGTCCGACATAAGAAATCGGCAATTTCGTCTTTATATCTCGCTTCACTTATAAACGCGCAATACAAAAGTTAGAAAACTTTTGCAGTTCTAGTCTACCCAGCAAACACAAAACATTTATATAATACCATTTGTACAAAGTTGGACCAACGTCGAAGACGTTGGGCCGACGTTTTACAAATGGTATACAAATGTTTTGTGTTTGTTGGGTCTGGACATGCTTACATAATATGGTCATATTAGAGAAGCAAAAAAAGATTACCGATTTTTTTATGATTTCAGCCTGACAATGTCGTTTTAATGTTAGACCAAATATTTAGAAATCGTTATGCTCATTTAATTCATTTATTAGATTCCCAATAACTGCGATATAACCCGTCGATAAACACATTAAACACGATTATAATCGTGCGTAGCGTTCAAAGGGCTAAGAGCCATCATTTTAAATTCTGGCTACCCTCGATTTTTGACCTCATTTTTCTGTATGACCTTGGGATCTCAGGGTCAAGGTCACGGTGGGAATGAGCTTGGATGGGTGGGCGCCAGGCACCTGTATCTTAATTTTGATGATCCATGACTTTTAGTTTTAATTTCTGGCTACCTTCGATTTTTGACCCAATTTTTCTATATGACCTTGGGATCTCAGGGTCAAGGTCACGGTGGGAATGACCTTGGATGGGTGGGCGCCAGGCACCTGTATCTTAATTTTGATGATCCACGACTTTTAGTTTTAATTTCTGGCTACCCTCGCTTTTTGACCCAATTTTTCTGTATGACTCTGGGATCTCAGGGTCAAGGTCACGGTGGGAATGAGCTTGGATGGGTGGGCGCCAGGCACCTGTACCTTAATTTTGATGATCCACGACTTTTAGTTTTAATTTCTGGCTACCCTCGATTTTTGACCTCATTTTTCTGTATGACCTTGGGATCTCAGGGTCAAGGTCACGGTGGGAATGACCTTGGATGGGTGGGCGCCAGGCACCTGTATCTTAATTTTGATGATCCACGACTTTTAGTTTTAATTTCTGGCTACCCTCGATTTTTGACCCAATTTTTCTGTATGACCTTGGGATCTCAGGGTCAAGATCACGGTGGGAATGAGCTTGGATGGGTGGGCGCCAGGCACCTGTACCTTAATTTTGATGATCCACGACTTTTAGTTTTAATTTCTGGCTACCCTTGATTTTTGACCTCATTTTTCTGTATGACCTTGGGATCTCAGGGTCAAGGTCACGGTGAGAATGACCTTGGATGGGTGGGCGCCAGGCACCTGTATCTTAATTTTGATGATCCATGACTTTTAGTTTTAATTTCTGGCTACCTTCGATTTTTGACCCAATTTTTCTATATGACCTTGGGATCTCAGGGTCAAGGTCACGGTGGGAATGACCTTGGATGGGTGGGCGCCAGGCACCTGTATCTTAATTTTGATGATCCACGACTTTTAGTTTTAATTTCTGGCTACCCTCGCTTTTTGACCCAATTTTTCTGTATGACCTTGGGATCTCAGGGTCAAGGTCACGGTGGGAATGACCTTGGATGGGTGGGCGCCAGGCACCTGTGTCTTAATTTTGATGATCCACGACTTTTAGTTTTAATTTCTGGCTACCCTCGATTTTTGACCCCATTTTTGTGTATGACCTTGGGATCTCAGGGTCAAGGTCACGGTGGGAATGAGCTTGGATGGGTGGGCGCCAGGCACCTGTACCTTAATTTTGATGATCCACGACTTTTAGTTTTAATTTCTGGCTACCCTCGATTTTTGACCTCATTTTTCTGTATGACCTTGGGATCTCAGGGTCAAGGTCACGGTGGGAATGACCTTGGATGGGTGGGTGCCAGGCACCTGTATCTTAATTTTGATGATCCATGACTTTTAGTTTTAATTTCTGGCTACCTTCGATTTTTGATCCAATTTTTCTATATGACCTTGGGATCTCAGGGTCAAGGTCACGGTGGGAATGACCTTGGATGGGTGGGCGCCAGGCACCTGTATCTTAATTTTGATGATCCACGACTTTTAGTTTTAATTTCTGGCTACCCTCGATTTTTGACCCCATTTTTCTGTATGACCTTGGGATCTCAGGGTCAAGGTCACGGTGGGAATGAGCTTGGATGGGTCGGCGCCAGGCACCTGTATCTTAATTTTGATGATCCACGACTTTTAGTTTTAATTTCTGGCTACCCTCGATTTTTGACCTCATTTTTCTGTATGACCTTGGGATCTCAGGGTCAAGGTCACGGTGGGAATGAGCTTGGATGGGTGGGCGCCAGGCACCTGTATCTTAATTTTGATGATCCATGACTTTTAGTTTTAATTTCTGGCTACCTTCGATTTTTGACCCAATTTTTCTATATGACCTTGGGATCTCAGGGTCAAGGTCACGGTGGGAATGACCTTGGATGGGTGGGCGCCAGGCACCTGTATCTTAATTTTGATGATCCACGACTTTTAGTATAAAAATTTTGAATAAGGAAACGGGAATAAGGAATAAGTAACTAACTTCACGGACCTTGCACAAACATAAATTCCCATTCTACGATTATGTGTTTCGTCTTTAGTACTAAAGCAATGTAATGTAATCCAATGTAATCCAATACTGTATTATTGACTGACTGACCAAATTATATGGATTTTGCTCAATTACTGGTTGAAATGAGGGGGGGGGGGCATTTTGGATTCAGGTGTGGTTTTAAGTGTGTTTTTACATAGCGACACCAAGTCAAATTATGTTGCAAAGCATTTGTTAGCATTTTATCCATTAACTATTTCTGCATTTGAGGACCTGTGAATTATTTATATTTTAGGTCTACTTTGACTTTGACCTTGAAAATGACCTCAGTTTGACTTCTTAGGAATTTGTAAAATGAACAAGTAGAATTCCCGAAAAAATAGTGCGAAAATACATATTATATGTGGCTCTACGATGTTTACTTCTAAAACGATAGAGATTTATTACAAAAATGTATAAATTACTTGTATAATGGCGGCCATTTTAGATTTACCCAAAAACGAGGCTTTTCCCAAGGTCGATTCGGGTGGGGTTTTACGTGTTTTTTCACATAGCGCCAACGAGTACAGTTATGTTGAAAACCATTTGTTAACATTTTTGTAAATTAAATATTTTGGCATTTGTGCACTTAGAAATGCTAATTGTTCACATTTTTAGGTCTAATTTGACCTTGACATTAAAAATGGCCTCAGTTTGACCTCTTAGAAATTTGAATTGTAAACAAAAAGAATCGCTTAAAAATAGTGCGAAAAAACCATATTATATGTGGTTCTACGATGTTTAGTTCTGAAATGATAAGTATTTAAAAAAAAATATATAAATTACTGGTTTAATAATGGCGGCCAATTTGGATTTTTACCGAAAACGAGGCTTTCCCCAAGGAGGATTCGGGTGAGGTGTTATGTGTTGTTTTAAATACTTCCACCGAGTCATAGTGTGTTGAAAAGCATTTGGTAACATTTTGGTCAATTAAATATTTTGGCATTTGTGCACCTAAAAAATGATTTTTTTAACATTTTTAGGTTTAATTAGACATTGACCTTGAAAATGACCTCAGTTTGACCTATTAGAAATTCGAAATGTAAACAAATAGAATTCCTTGAAAAAAAGAATGCGAAAAATCATATTATATATGGCTCTACGATGTTAAGTTCTAAAACGATAGCGAGTTATTGAAAAATATATATAAAATATTCACATTTTTAGGCTTAGTTTTACCTCAGACCTTGAAAATGACCTCAGTTTGACCTTTTAGGAATTTTAAATGTAAATAAATAAAATCCTTAAAAAAAATTAGTGCGAAAAGACATATTATATGTGGCTGTCCGATGGTTAGTTCTCAAATGATAGAGATTTGTTAAAAAAATACACAAATTACTGGTTTAATGGCGGCCATTTTGGATTTTACCCGAAAACGAGGCTTTCCCCAAAGAGGATTCGGGTGGGGTTTCATGGGTGTTTTTACATGGCCCCACTGAGTCAAATTCCGTTAAAAAACTTTTGTTAACATTTTTCTCCATTAAACAATATTTATTGCCTGGACTAGTTTATGTGATTACCCTAGAAAACCTATTTAAAAATACCGACTAGACTGCGCTTCATACCACTTGTACATACACAGGTTGAACAATCACAAGCTTTAAGTTAACAGGTCACAACACAAAACACAAGTTGCTTTGGATTGTTTGGCACAACCGTTCCATCTACTCTTCTTTGCCAAAAATCCCAACGTACTTCTAGAACCCAAGTTTATTTTTTTTAAATCGTGATATAATATTTTAGGTGGACCATCATAAGCAACATTAGGCACAGCCTTATAAGGTTATACGTAAGGTTATGAGTTATGTTTTCAACCTGCCGTAGATGTAGCTCTCATGCTGGATTAGCCTTTATTTCAGTACCGGATACGAATTTCAATTTTTAAAATTACATGCAAACTCGACTTTCTGAGAAGATTGTTTGATTAAAATAACGGGTGGATTTTAAATAAATAATTTTTTGTTGGAAACATATACAGACCACCACGTAACCAAAACCAAAATTACAATCTTTTGTTTCCGACATCACCACTATTCTTTCTAAAACAAACACTCGTAATTGCGAAGTCATACTGGCCGGTGACTACAACGTCGGCTTACTAAAATCTATCTTTTGTGAATTTCTGGACACACGGAATTATTTTGGGATTACTCTACCCGTGCGACTACAAAACGGAGTGGATCATTGATTGACAATTTTTTTTTGAAAACTATCCTCTAATAGATGTGACAGCTCAACATGTGTCCTAACTTCCAAACTATCTGACAGTTTCCCTTCTTATTTAAGTATTGGAAATGTAATTACCAGGCATTAACCCTTCAACTAGCTACATATTTACTTGAGACCAATTCTCAGCAGATTTGAAATTTAAAGAAGAATAGATAGAGCAAATCTTGTAGACAAGGTTACAAACAGTCAATCAATTGATCCAAATATAAATTATAAAACTTTTGCGGATATTCTTATTAGGGTTAAACAAAAAATCTGCTATTATAAAATCGATTAATAAGCGAGATAAGAAGATACCGTGAATCACAGTGGAGGACATCCAAGCTCTGTGAATACAGATGACAATGCACATAACATCCAAGCTGACAGTCCCTTGACAACTATACATATATAACAAAGCAGTTGGTGATGATACTTTAAAGAACTAAAAGGATGAAATTCTACGGCAACTAGGCAAAGGAGAATCCTTCCAATACCAGGGCAATCTTTGACACGTTATCTTTTTTCAATGTAGATATGTTTATTTTACTTTGTGTTGCTTTAACGTTTTGTGGTGGCTATTTTGCTAGCAGTCCCAGTTGACATTAAAAAAAAAATATCCGCATCACCAACATCACTTATATATTGTTGTGTAAATATTCTATGTTAGAAATATCAAATAAATACATCTATCTATCTATGCTAATCTAAAATAGATATATAATCCTGAGGGCTTTAATATGACATAGTTGCAAGATGACACTAAGGTCTTTTCAAGGTCAAATAAGCGGATTTTTAAATGTATGAAAATAGTATTATTGCGAACTACCGATGATTTTCATTATTGCGAACACGGACAAAGAAGGGTTAAATACATTAGTTTGAACGAGGGTTGGTTTAATCTTGGGTCAGTGTCGTAAATGATGGCCGGCAAGCAGGTAGATCCTATGGTCAAACAAAGTTCTAAGTAGGTGGCACCTTGCTGCAAGTTCGTGTTGCTGTTTTGATAAGGAGCACGTGACCTTGGTTTCCGCATTTATAAATCATTCATACCATGTGCTGATTGCCTTCGAAATATCTACGTAATTTTCGTTCTTTTTTTCAGGTATTATTAAGCGCAGTGTATGGGTAGTTGTGCTCTGTTGTACAATTACATGCCTTCTGTACAACGTTATCACGATCACATTGATGTACTTCTCTTATGACATTGCATTATCCATCGAAATGCAACAAAACAATGAACTGACTTTCCCCGCGGTGACCATTTGCAACATGAGTCCAATGAAGGCTGTGGCAACGACAACGAACGCTGAAGATAACACAACAAAAAATAGAAAAAGAAGATGTAAACATAGAATATTTCACATACTTACTGTAAAATCTATTCCGGACAAACTTCGACCCAATTGTTGTTGTTATTTATATATATTATTTATCATGTGTAAACTGGGTCTCGCTTGTATTTTGTTTGTATTTATCGGAAATCGGAATATTGGTCTATTTTGCTGATTTAATTTGCTCATCTCGGGATCTCTAATGACTCAAAAAATACTTGCAAGATATTTAGATGTTGTTCTGAAGTTGAAAGTAATATCGGTTTCAAGTAGATCTGCCACTTTCTACCGTAGGGGACTCAATAAGAGTGATTGTGCTGTTGCTATAGATTATTCAGATGAATAAATGTAAGATTTTTAAAACGTCCATAAGTAAAATATACATAAATAACAAATGTGATAACGTGCATAGTTGTAATGTGATCCATTGTTATATGATAACACATCAATATTTTTTCAGCAACTGAAAATTGTGATGCTGGATGGACTGCTTATAACAGCAAATGTTATCAAACGTTTACCGTGAAGAAAACCAGGCACAAAGGAGTCCATGCTTGTTCACTAGATGGTGCAGATTTAACCAGCATCACCAGCATCGAAGAAAATGATTTTATCAAAAGTATCTCGTCAGTACTAAATTTTGTAGTTTCACTAAGATGTCGCGTGAAATCAGTTCTGATACGCGAACGAAAGCTGTATAAGTAAGTAAGTAAGTAATTATTTATTATAGTGACATGCATATATACAACATAAGACATAAATATCATGGTCATGAACAATAGAATATGCCGGGCCAATTTGGCTTATAATGTCACTTTATAAAAGGGTACAACAAACAAAACGTATACAGTGTGCCGAGGAGGAAAGTATTACACATATAAACAGGTCTCCCTCTTAGCCCAAGCTTTGCATATAATATTTAATGTTTCTTTCCAACATTTGGTGATCAAAAAGGAAAATTTTTGTTCTTAAGTTAGATTGATGAAATCGGCGTTATTTCGCATAATATTGTTTATATAATCAACTCTAATATCGGCGAAGACATTACATTTTAACAAGAAATGGTATTCATCTTCGACCTCGCCAGATGAGCAAATTGAACAGACACGCTCTTCCAGTTTCAGAGAGCGTGTCTGTCCAGTTGTCTTATCTCTAACTCTTTGTCTACGGCCTGTTTCTACTCTCAAAGGTAAAAATCCACAACAAAATTTAGCAAAAAATACTTCTATGAGGTTTAGGTATTAATGTGGAAACATAGGCTGGTATAGCAAAATTTTTCTTTAAGGGTAATATATTGTCTCAATTTAGGTTTATTTAAAATATCTCGTTTCCACTCTTGCTCCATTAATAAAATAGTTTTATGTTTTACATTTAAAATATCAATGAAATGTGAATGGAAATAATGCGTCAGACTGAAAAATATGTTTTGTTATCTGTGATTTTCCATATTTACAAAACGATTCCAATATCTAACTAGATGCAAGTGTTTACCATGTAAACACCCAAGAAGGCTCCCCCTCCCACTTTTCAAATAAGAGTTATACATTAATTATAATTTTTGCAGATAATCAATTTGTACATGTAATTATCAAGTAATATTATAAGGCAGAGGCCAGCAGCTTTAGGCTAGGGTGATAAGGTCCTACTTTGACGAAAAAAGACTAAAGATGGCCGCCATGACCCGGATATTTTCCCAAACTTTTTGAAAAATTAATACAGTCTAGGAAATACTACTACTATGCACTATGTTGAATATTGAGTATATCGGATGAGTGGCTTTTAAGTTATCAGGGTGACAAGGTCCTAAATTGAACTAAAAAGGTTAAAGATGGCCGCCATGACCCAAATATTTTCCCGAACTTTCTGAAAAATTGATGCAGGCTAGGAATTATCATTACTATGCAGTATTTTGATTATTGAGTATATCGGATAAGCGGCTTTGAAGTTATCAGGGTGACAACGTCCTAATTTGACGAAAAAAGATCAAAGATGGCCGCCATGACCAGAATATTTCCCCGAACTTTCTGAAAAATTGATACAGCCTAGGAATTAATACTTGCTTTGTTATATACTTGCATCCAGTAAGTTGAACACAAAGTGAATCGATAAAGCAGTTTTGTAGATATCAGGGTGACAAGGTCCTAATTTGACGAAAAAAAATAAAGATGGCCATGGCACCATGACCCGGATATTCTTCCGAAGTTTCTGAAAAATTGATGCAGACTAGGAATTAATACTACCATGCAGTATTTTGAATATTGAGTATATCGGATAAGCAGCTTTGAAGTTATCAGGGCGACAAGGTTCTAATTTGACAAAAAAAAGATTAAAGATGGCCGTCATGACCCGGATATTCTTCCGATCTTTCTGAAAAATTGATGCAGGCTAGAAATTAATACTACTATGCAATATGTTGAATTTTGAGTATATTGGATAAGTGGCTTTGAAGTTATCAGGGTGACAAGGTCCAAATTTGACGAAAAAAAGATTAAAGATGGCCGCCGTGACCCGAATATTTTCACAAACTTTCTGAAAAATTGATGCAGCCTAGGAATTAATATTTGCATATGCTGAACACAAAATAATCGAAAAAGCGGTTTGGTAGATATCAGGGTGACAATGTCCTAATTTGACGAAAAAAGGTTAAAGATGGCAGCAATGACACGAATATTTCCCCGAACTTTCTGAAAAATTGATGCAGCCTAGGTTTAATACTTATATCCAGTATGTTGAAAAAGCGGTTTTGTAGATATCAGGGTGACATGGATGAGAGGCGGTGTCCATGCGCGGCGCCGACGCCGCCGCCGCCCGCACACGCCAGCGGACGAAACCGTTCAAAAAGCCAGGGGGGGGGGAGCCTTAATAACATGTATATAATAACGATATTTAGTTCTTAGCCAGCCCATTTCACCATATAATGCGGGTAGTGGGGTAAGATTATGTACACCTAAATAATATCTCATGGCTCGCTCTGCTATTTTATCACACACATTTATATTTGAATTCCACCAAATTTCACAAGCATAATCTGGAACCGGTGCTACAAAAGAATCAAACATATGACAAAATGTATTATATCCTACATTAGAATATTGTTTACACTTCGACACAATTCCACCAAAAGCTCTAGAAGCAGCATCAGAACGTGCTTTAATACAATCTCTAAAATTTAAATTCTCGTCAAATTTTACACCCAAGTAATTGTATGTTTTCACTTTCTTAAGGTCCATTTCTCCATATGAAAATTTAAACAAAGTAACAAGTTTTCTTGAATTCCTAAAATGTACAACTTTGGTTTTATCAGAATTTACAAACATTTTCTATTTTTCACACCATTTATGAACATGTTAAACGTTGCAAATCTTCTGCAAAAAGTACAATGTCATCTGCATAAAACAAGGTACATACAGTTTTCCCATTTATATCTATACCGATGTTCAGATTTTTAAGTTCTACTGCTAGTTCATTTATAATCTTTATCGAAATCAATATGACGCAAATTCGCAATATGTAAAAGGTGTCATTTGATAAAAATATCTTATTGGATTATATATCGGACATTTTAATTAACGCTTGGCTCAAACCATCCCACATATTGCTCGAATTAGCTCCTTCGTATACATTTTACATAAATAAACTTTCAATCACTTATTAAATGCTTAGCGTGAGGCATTCGATGAAAACGCATTTATGAGTAACAATCTTTTTCCATAAATACGGTAAACTATTCATCTGGAACAGTTTAAATAATTTTTATTAATTGTTTTACAATGGTTTCACAAGATATAGTATATTTTAACATACTTTATAGGTATGATTTGGACAATACAGCCATTTATTGGATAAGCCTCTATGAAGTTGAACAGGATATTTGGTTATGGAATGATAACAGTGCGTTGACTTATAATAATTTTGCCAGTGGTGAACCCATCAGCGGACCATGTGTTTATTTGGGACCAAATGCTGAATGGTATACTTCGGCTTGTGGAGGTGGTAATAAGGAATACTACATTTGTGAGAAATCAGGTAATTTTCTAGTAAACCAATGGATTACACAATGTGTAACTTCACTTAGCAACTCAACAATAATTAAAATATAAATGAGAGTGTAAATTATTACATGATCAGTAATACTTTGATGACGCTCTTGAAACTTTTGTTCCAGATCGTGACGAATCGCTATTGTTGACACTGATCTCTAGCTGTATTTTATTTTCCATTTTATAACAATATGCCTTGAAAAAAATATAGAATTATCAATCGAAAATTTGTCATGAGATTTATGTAAACAACATGCATTTGTTTGTATTTAAAATTCGTAATTTATCCACAAGGAAACGGAGGAAGTACAACTGGAACTAAGGAATATTCAACAACTGTTTCTGATCCCTCGTCACAGGAAACTAGCATTAGTACTACAGATGCAATAACCACAAAATTAGAATATACAGCTACTGGAAGCTCAGTTAATACAGATGTTATATCGCATAACACAAATACTCCATATCATACCATTGATATAAGCTCTGTGAATACAGATGACAAAACAAATGACACAAATACTCCACACCACACCACTGATATAAGCTCTATGAATACAGATGATAAAACACATAGCCCAAATACTCCACATCATAGCACTAATATAAGCTCTATGAATACAGATGACAATTCACATAACACAAATACTCCACATCATATCACTGATATAAACTCTATGAATACAGATGACAATGCACATGATACAAATACTCCATATCATATCACTGATATAAACTCTATGAATACAGATGACAATGCACATGATACAAATACTCCACATCATATCACTGATATAAGCTCTATGAATACAGATGAAAATATACATGACACAAATACTCCACATCATATCACTGATATAAACTCTATGAATACAGATGACAATATACATGACACAAATACTCCACATCATATCACTGATATAAACTCTATGAATACAGATGACAATGCACATGATACAAATACTCCACATCATATCACTGATATAAGCTCTATGAATACAGATGAAAATGCACATGATACAAATACTCCATATCATATCACTGATATAAACTCTATGAATACAGATGAAAATGCACATGACACAAATACTCCACATCATATCACTGATATAAGCTTTGTGAATACGGATGACAATGCACATGACACAAACACTCCACATCATAGCACTGATATAAGCTCTATGAATACAGATGACAATACACAAAACTTAAATACTCCACAACATATCACTGATATAAGCTCTGTGAATACGGATGACAGAACACATGACACAAATATTCCACATCAAGCCACTGATATAAGCTCTGTGAATACGGATGACAGAACACATGACACAAATATTCCACATCAAGCCACTGATATAAGCTCTGTGAATACAGATGACAATATACATGACACAAATACTCCACATCATATCACTGATATAAACTCTACGAATACAGATGACAATGCACATGACAGAAATACTCCACATCATAGCACTGATATAAGCTCTATGAATACAGATGACAATTCACAAAACACAAATACTCCACATCATATCACTGATATAAGCTCTATGAATACAGATGACAATACACACAACTTAAATACTCCACAACATATCACTGATATAAGCTCTGTGAATACGGATGACAGAACACATGACACAAATATTCCACATCAAGCCACTGATATAAGCTCTGTGAATACAGATGACAATATACATGACACAAATACCAGAGACCATACCACTGATATAATTTCTGTAAATACAGATACATATGACACAAACACTCGATATCATACCGATGATATAAGCTCTGTGAATACAGATAGTAATACACATGACACAAATAGTCCACATTATACCACTGATAAAAGCTTTGTGAATACAGACGACATTACGCCCCATGCTAATATTCCACATCATACCACCGATATAAACTCTGCAAATTCAGATGACATTACACATGACACAAATAATCCACACATTATCGCTGCTGTAAACTCTATGAATACAGATGGCAATACACATGACACGAATACCCCACATCATAGTATTGATATAAGCTCTGTGAATACAGATGACAATGCACATAGCACTAATACCCCACATCAAGCCACTGATATAAGCTATGTTAATACAGATGATTCTACACAAACACTTCAACATACCACTGCTATTTCTGTGAATACACATGACCCAATACATAAGACATATAAGGCAGATACCACAAGATTCATGAGCATTATCACTAGAACTACTGAAAAAAATCAGCCATACAGCTATATGCATACGACAGCCCGAAATAATAAAACGAATACACTTGATAGTTTATATCAGTCACCGGATACCATAATGTGTTGTTGTACATGTTGTCTAATCCTAAAAGATACGCATGGTTATGGTGATTGTAATTCATGTTTGAAGTCCTCGATCAGTACAGCAAGTATTTGCGCATCTCCATCTCCGAAATTATTCTCACACATTAAAGAACGAGATACGGTTTCTGAGTCGGTATTACCAGAGGAACCAATGGTGATACCAGTTGGCAACAATCTGGAAGTTGCACAGATTAGGGAATCATTTCAGAATGAAGAGCTTATGATAGAGTCGCTTGCTCAACTGAATAATGGGTCGGAAACAACGAGAAACATTGACGCTGATGATTTTATTCTGGACTGCCAGTTCGCGGGTTATAACTGCTATTCTAGGCAAGTGTTCATGAATTGAATACATCATTGATAGTAAAAATCTCCAGGACAACTATAGTCTAAGTATTCTGATTTGCCATAATATTATATTTAAGATGTTTATGTTATATTGTGGAATATTTCAGAGATTTTTCTTCTTTTTACACACCATCATTTGGTAAATGTTTCATTTTTAACTCGGGATGGAATGACACAGACACATTGTATAAGTCCCACAGAAGTGGTCGTCGAAATGGTAGGTGGTTTCCAAAATGTTTTAGTCACAAAGTGAAATTCGATATTGTCATATGAATCTTGGTATAATATCTTAACCATGCTCGCATATAACTGTATAAAGCCGCACACACTAATACAGAACTTTGGTGGTTGAAGGTCTACATATGATAGTAAACATAGACCAAGACAATTACTCGGAGAGTATTGGAGACACGTCAGGACTGCGTATCGTAATACACCATCAAAAGCAGATGCCTTTTCCTGAAGACTGTGGAATAACAATCAACCCAGGTGAAGTAACGTCAATTAGTATCAAACAGGTAAGAATGCACACGACTGTGTGATTTGTAGTTTCTGATGATATGATAGTCATCACATTTATCTATAATTGAATAGTGCATGAAGGGCGTTAATCTTTGTAGCTAAGAATTGGTTTTGAAACTGGAGAAAGAAAGCTCCATGATCCTGAGCCAAAATTCCTTTCTTAATCTTACATGGGTCTCATTTTGGTTTCAATACGATCACTAGATTTCGCCAGCTTGTCGCGAAGTGAGTCAGGCAGTCAGGTAATGCCAGATAGTCTAGTCTAGTATTTATCTTCCATAAAACGCTTATTTAAATAATTAAAATAATTAAATTTGCTCGTGCATATTTTGTCAATTTTAGACTAACAATTTGACATTTTATCTTAAAATTTTATCTTAAAACATCGTGATGGACGCTCTCACCACCTATGTCACCTGGGCCCAATTACTAATAATGCGTTTCCGTTATTATAAGTCCAAAGGCATATGACTTAAGCGTGGATTACGATGTATGTTTTATTCAATACAGTGGACTGTTTTCAAGATATGAGGGTTGTACATATAATTCACTTGGTTTAATAAAAAAATTGTTTTTGACCACAGATTTAAAAAGTTACATATTATCATGATTATATTACATGTCATGGTTACGTTTGATAGGCATATACTTATACGATATAATACATTACACAGATGATAATGTATGATAATGATAATGTATGATAACGTATAGCTGTATTATAATAATGTAAAATTAAAGAATTTAGAAATAAATTGTTTAAAACTTTCACCAGAGAGAACAAATTATCAAGCCAGGCATACACATGCGATGTTTAATATAGTTGTACATTTCACATTTATTTCAGTGCCTCATATTTGAAAAAAGTTGTCTGATAAATGTTCTAATTTTCTAGGTGACAATTGATCGTATAGGCCAACCGTATTCCACCTGTTTGAACACCGGCAAGTCATACACACAAACAGATATATTTGAAGATATTTACCCTGTAGAATATAGTGTAACGGTAAGAGATAATTACACATGTATAAGCCTTTACAAATGGATGATGTAACAGCTTTATCAAATGATTTCTTGCATGTATTTCTTGCATGTATGTGCTCATCGAATAAGCGTGACCAAGACTGTAGACAAACACTCAGAAGTGCATTCTGTCACTACACACTGAAATTACCTCTGCTAATGCATGCCAGGATGTAGAATTACCGAGTCGTCTCTACATTCTAAGGCTCTAAGATGTGATCTACTAATATATGCTGTTCCATTATGATGTTTGAAAAAAAGTATGTGAGTGTGATGCTGCTTGAAATATTATAAGAATTGCAGGGGTGTAAAGAAATGCAGATAAAGTGTATATTTGGCACTTTATTGTTCATGTAAAATGTAGGCCTACATTCTTACATAATCTTGGGTGACAGAATGTTTGTTAACTGAGTGAATCATGTCCCCTAGAAGATAATGTTACAATGCACGACAACCGCGCACACGATCTTCCGGGAACCATTGGCCACTTTTCAGACGAGTGCACTTTCTCCGACGACTAAAAGGCGGTCATTGCTGAACAATTCACTAAAACTGATTTTTCACTCCACACAATATGTAGCTCAAACCCTTATACATGTATACTTTTTTATTTTACAGGGTTGTCTTAAAACCTGCTACCAGCGACATTTAATTAGTAGATGCAAATGTGGAGATGCTAGTATACCGATGGAAGGTATTATCTTCAGCAATGTTGGAACTATTCTGGCTTGTATATCTACTAATTTCACTCAGGGTGGGTCATTTTCATGTTACATAATACATTTAAAATGATTTGATTGTAGGTTGAGATTATGTATCAGAACGATATTTTATAAATCAAATCAATTATATATGTATACCATAATCCGTTATTTTATTGATAATGTTTTATCTTGCAGAAGAATGCAAGTATGAGATTTCAGAAGCACTCAGAAACAAAGAGTTAAGTTGTGACTGTCCCAATCCTTGCAAGTAAGAATTGAAAGCTGATTTGATTTAGTAAATAATATATCTTCTTGGCATATACATACATTTCCCCAATTATTTGCTATTTTAATAGATACCTTATGCTAGATATATTGATATTTTACTTACACCAGCTACAGACTTATACGTCATTTCAATGATCATAATAATACAAATGGGATGTGTTTAAAAATAGACAATACTAAAACTAGAATCACGAAAACTCATTTCGAAGTCTTGATGCTGCAACAGAAAATGTCTTTGCACTTACCGAAGTTCCAAGGCACTTTACATCGAGTTAATTTAAATTTGGTATTAATTTCGTAATTCCGATAGTAACTGCCCCGAAGCACGTCATAATGTGATTGGTGTCGGACATTGAAATTCCATTAAACAATTATATGAACTATAAAAGTCTGACGGTGATTTTTGACTTCCATCTTCCGACTGCCAACCTCGGATTTTCGCTTTCTGAGTTCTGACTTTCAGGTTATAACTTCCGAGTTTCTCGTCTTCCGATTTCCAACTACGATTTCCCACTTCCGAGTTTCAACTTCTCTCGCTTGCTACGTTACATCACTTTTACATACCTTGTAAATTAGGTGTGTACGTCATGCCAGACTTTTCCAGCTTTTGACAAAGGTATTTAACTATTTGATTTGTTGTTGTTATCAATGGATTGGGGTTTTTAAGCCTGATGGGGTTTGCAAATTTCATTGGCAAGTACGTACAAATTCCAAAGAGATATCAGGTCTGTGAGGTATCGCTTGGAAAGTTCAGAACATGTTACTTTTGAATGGCTAATTTAGGCAGAAAGTTTAATATCTGACATAATCTCTGTAGACCTATACCCGGCATGCACTAAATTGGTCGCTAGGAAAAATTAGATAGATGCAGATAGTCTTGATAGCTACAAGCATAGTGCTGCTTGAATAATCAAATCATCGAGTCAGTGAAAATGGATATGGTTGGAGAAATGAAGATTTTGACAACGACCAAATGACAATAGCTATTCTGAACATGTTTTCTGTATGACTTGATGGCATTATTCTGCTGGAAAGGATGACATGTTTCTTGGGAGATCTTGGAAATGTTAAAGTAATGATGTGGGATAGTCTGGTTGTCTGTAACAGATGACCTGCCAGGTGAGGTTGCAATAACACATGGCCATGATATCCACACATACCCCATTTGTTTTACCTTGACGAGGCTGTCGAAAGTGCTTAATCGCTTTTGGTGTGAAATCAAACAGAACAGCCGTTGTTTCCTTTGGGCGACGACAATGTTTCAGTGTTAAGCTGATATGAGGACAGAAATATCTTGAAAAAATATTTTCAGCTTGAACGTATTAATTTCCACGGTGTTCAAATTGTGGCATGTGACGGATTGGGAACGCTGTAAGATTGTTTCTATTTACAGCAGACGATGTTAAACATAGTAATTAAAGATACAAACATGACATGTCATGTATGAAACAAATAATGTCTTATGCATTCTTGATGGTACGCATAGGTCTCTTTGCCCAACAAACACGAAACGTTGACCCGATGTTGGTTTAATGTTGACGCTTTCCCAACTTTAACCAATATTGGGTCAACGTCTCGTGCTCGCTGGGCGGTCACAAGACCCGTACGAACGCCGTACCTACTATTTTCACATGGGTGCACAACGTCACATGCAGGGTGCCAGAGAATATGCATACGGCATCGTTGGGAAGGCGAGATGGTCTCCACATCAGGCCCTTGCCGTGGCGTCCCCTGTAACCTTTGACAAAACTTTCAGTCACATTTGGGACTAATCAGGTCCGAACCTTCAGGCGAGGGCTTGAGGTGGTGACGAGTGCTGAGATCATCCCATCCCGCCGTACCAACAATGCAGTATGCATTTTCTCGTACGAATTTCTATATCTGAAATGGAAAAATCAAACTGTGCAGTGAAACTTATAAGAGAGAGTGCGAGATGGGCTGATCTCACCATACGTCTCGTAGTGAAAACTAACAATACGAGAGTGCGAGAATGTATCGTATTGCATTGTATTTACTGTTGTTGATACAATACTATTATATTAATACCATACAACAAAATAGCACGAATATGTTTTTACAGATCTATTTCATATCAGCATGTCAGTTCAAGTGGCATTTGGCCATCCAATGTAAAGAAGGTAAGCATGTGAATAATATTTTAGTTTGCTACGCTTTTATCCAAAGGTATAGAAAAATAATCCTCGCTTAATATTAACGTGTTTTTTTTCAGAAAACTGTTCTCAATAATTTGTTTCCGAAAATAAAAGATCTACTTTTTGATCCTCTGAAGCCTGATGGATTTCACGAAAATTTGTTGAAAGTGGAGATATATTATTCAGATATGAATTCTAAACATGCGATAGAGAAAGCAACGTACATAGTAAGTTTCTGTCCCTCATTTTTTCACGATCGTGTTTAGAAAAAGGTTTACCTTATTATCATTTGTGTCCTATAAATAAGATTTGGGCTACGACATGCATCATTGATTGTATCCTTGATATTTTCAGGCACACACCTTTTTGTCGGATGTGGGAGGAGCATTTGGACTTTGTCTGGGACTGTCAATTTTGACAGTGTTTGAATTTTTGGAGTCTGGGTTTGATCATGTTATGCTTCTGATATGCACTTATTTGCAGCGTAGAAAAATAAAACAAAAACCTAATTTCCCTGCCCACAATGCGGTATCGGCTGAAAGATACAGGATATCAGGCAGGCCAGGTGACCACGCAGATATGGATTTATGTTCATCCCAATCTTCAGCCGGTTCCCTGACCAGACAGCCATTATTTAGTAGAAGAAATAACTCTGTATCACCAGTTGATATAAAAGTAGATTCATGCCAATCAATGAGAATACGCCATCACTAATAAATATTGTAACGTTAGTGGCTGTACACATTGAATTTTTTTAAGATGTCATATTCAGGTTAATTGTGATCAATTAAATACATTTTTGCTCATGATCAGTATGCTACATAACTTCGTTTACATTTAATATTCAACAGTGACATTTAAGCATACAGTTCCTTTAAGTATTGTATAGCATGCATGTAGGCCTATATAATTATATAACTTTTAAAATTATGAGAAATAAAACAATGTGCATTCTATATAGGCGGCCAGTCGATATCTGAAACCGCACTGTGGTTCAATTTTTTTGCATATGTAACATATTTATGGCTTATTATATAGAATAAACCTCGTAGCTTTGTTTCAGGAATCATAATATGTAAAAGTTTCCTCTCATCAACGAAAAACATATAGGTAATTTCGATGATATGCCATGTATATTAAACTAATAATAATAAATTTACTTACTGGGTTAGCGAGCACAGCGAAAATATTGCTCGCATATATGTCCACATTATTTGGTTCCAACACCCCCACACCCCCCCCCCCCCCCCAGGTTGCAAAGACATCGTATACTATTTAGGCTACAAACGATGGCCAGCCAATGTCTGAAACGGCATAACGGTTTATGTATGATTGGCCGTTATTGCACATTTTAAGATGGAGCCAGCTCAAAAGCTGTCTCACATTCATAAAAAATACGGAAGAGTTTTAATCTTGGTGCGAACATTTGGAGTCAACAC
This sequence comes from Flabesymbios commensalis, assembly GCA_964017125.1. Classification (NCBI taxonomy): domain Eukaryota; kingdom Metazoa; phylum Annelida; class Polychaeta; order Terebellida; family Flabelligeridae; genus Flabesymbios; species Flabesymbios commensalis. The sequence continues at coordinate 91,427,390 of OZ024902.1, forward strand.
ATAATGTTTACTCAACGAATCATGACAAACCACCTACTTCAATGTACTTATTGGCCGGCGACAGCTCAAACAGCCGTCTCACAGCCAAGCCATAGCCTTTTACCTGATTACACAAATAATTTAAACACATTCAACAGTTCATGCTACACTCGACAAGTTCCACAAGCACAAGCCAGCCTCCAGGTACATCGATTATTCTCATCAACTGAATTTGCCATAGTTTATAGTTGTATAAAGTAGTTTAGCCTAATACACCATAGAATGAGACCACAGGGTTCACAACGGTATTGGAATATATTGTTAATCCACTCTCTACCCAGCAAACTCCAGTCACCGACCCATTGTTGGCTCAATGTTGGGCCACCGTCTACGCCGCTGGCCCAACATTGAACCAACAATGCGTGAATGTCTCGTGTTTGCTGGGTAACGGCATGGACACCGGCACGCTCGACTTAACCCTTTCAGCGCGGGGACCGTCTTTTTACGTCAGAATCTGACGTCTGTAGACGTCAGATTCTGACGCATAAAGACGGTCCCCGCATTAAATAATTATTAAAATATTCACAATGGTCGTCGACCCGTAACACAGGTATTCAAATCAAGCGGAAAGAGCTAACTAACACATTTATGAAGATTTCAAATTGAAAATAACGTTAGTGCCCACGGTTTATACAAAAATAATTCAGCGCTTTGAGGGTTAACCCCTTAACCGCCGGTGCCGTCCATATTCGTTTTTTACATTTTTTATTAACACATTACATAATTATCATCTTTTAAACTTTTTATAAAAAGTGACATTAATCAGCAAGATTTGAAATTTGTTGACTTCCATTTTGTCAAATCTGAATAATTTTCACTCACTTGAGTGACGCGATCCACAACTTCAATTGAGTGAAAATTACAATTGAATAATTTGGCGGCTAAAGGGTTAAGTCAAGTGAGCTGGTGGATGTCGTGGCGCACTGGCACACGTCAAGGTTTTCCCCATCATCAGCATGACGTAATTAATAGCCTACTCCACATATGACATTGTGATTCGGGAAATAGAAGCTATTTGTTGAATACTTATCTTCAAGATGTAACGATGCTTGAGTCCACGTTCCAAATGTTACACTTTAAGGCCTAGTCGATTTATTTGATATAGTTACAAATAACACATATTTGTGCATGCATAGTAGTAGTGTTCTTGTAATTATCATAATATGTGTAATGTACTTTGCCTTTATGTCAATCCATTCATAAGTGCACTGATTTCTAGTTTGATTGGAGAGATTCGACATGCGATGAAAAAAGTCTGTGCTAAGTAATAAGTTTAAATCTGCATCGGTTACAACAGACGTATCGGTATGGAACATATATTTTGTCGTTTATGAGGTTATTTTGAGGACTTCAGAAATTACAGATATAGGCTTATTTGTAGTAAATATAGGGCCTAAACAATATCTGATAACAAGGGTTCCAATTCATTCTGTGACATAATAGGGCGATTTCTATGACTCGAATAATTTTAAGCCAAGTGACAGGTAAAACGTATTTTTATACGAACACTGCTATTACTCTCAATAGGGATATGGTTGACACCCAATAATAAAATGTAACTAGTGTTTGAACGATTATATCCTTTGAATCCAGTTAATCATTAAAATATTACATTAACTGTATCACAACGCTGAAATAATTTTGCATGAACCATGGAGGCCAAAGGTTATAATCAAAGTTGAAATCATCATAAATGTCTTATTTAGCTCTTTCCGCTTTGTTTGAATACCTTTATTATAAGTCTACGGCCATCATAAATATTTTTACCCTTACATTGCGGGATCGACTTTAGACGTTAGAAATGATTTACCTATCAAATTAGTAACTGATCAATTTTTTTCATATACATGTGAAATTTTATTCGATGTCTACTAATCAACATGTAAAGTTTTTCGTGCAATAACATACTGAGATTGGATTTATGTATGGCAAATATCACTCAAGTACAAGTGGTTTTCTGAGGTGCCCCCTCCATAAAGAGTATAGATAAGAGAGCACTTTATATGAAGTGAATCACACCTTTTACGGCTGACGGACAAGGCAGTCATTCTGGATACGAAGCAGTCTAAGCCGAATAATACCACCAGGTACGCCTAGCCCAGAAAACAGCAAAAGTTTATCTTACTTCAGTTTAATGTTGGGTCAATGTTGCATACGACTGTACTGTACTGTACTAAAAGTCTCGTGATTCTTAGATGGAGCGTTAAGATATATAGTCTCACAACACTATGTTTAATATAATGGAGTTAAAGGCAACTGACTGCTGACGTACGTATACGAGTTTTTACACTCATCATATTAAAGCTATATATTCGCGTAAACTATTTGGATTCAATATTATACCCGAAGCAGTAGCTAAAGTTGGGAGCTAGATGGGTTGTGAAGAACATTTTTTACACCTAAGAAATAGCTGAATATGAATAATAATTTGAATATATTCCTTTCACGAATTAGTTTATCTGTTAGTCTTTTTTTAATACCACCATTGATCATAATTTTACCTTCAATTTATCTTTTTTTTTATTTAATTATATACTCCAAAACAAAATGAAAATTTAAATGCCATTTTTTTTGTATATTCTAGATCAGCACGATAATCTGTCCTGTGTATAGGCCTGTCAATTCATCAAAAAAACACTGGCTAAGAGACGATAATACGTGAATTAAATTTTCATTACAGACAAATCAGTTAGCTACAAATATCGCCATATTTATATGTGACATTTGAAATAAATATGGAGGATGTTTAACCCACCCTTTTTATTCATATTGTGTAAATAACAAGTGATTACTTTTCTAAAAATATTTAAAATTACAACTAAAATTCATTTACAACATGAAATAGGGGGTAATATCATTTTACGCGAACATATAGCTTTAAATTAAAGGATCATTTTCTTGATTAAATGCATTTCATGTTATTTAAACTACCCATGTCTCAGCAGTTAGCCTGTCATAATGGTAATTATTTTCAATTAATATATTTTCCTCCATAATTGATCTTATATAGGTCTTGAATCTTGATACTGTAATATAGTATAATAATATTTTTTTGCTTGTTTCCCTATAATTGTGTGAGGGTTTAAATTCAAATTTGAAAATGTAGATTACCTAATGGTAACCTTTTCAGCGCGAAGACCGTCATTATACGTCAGAATCTGACGTCTGCAGACGTCAGATTCTGACGTAGACGGTCGCCGCACTGAAAGAAATAAAATATTTCTAACGGCCGTAGACCCATAACATAGACATGCTAACTAAGCTATTCATGATGATTTCAAATTGAAAAAAAACTTGGATTAAACAAAAATATTTTAGCGTTGTAAGGGTTGAGACTGAGAGGTCAGATTTGTGGCAAGCGACGGCACGAAAATGATAAATCTCCCGCGATTAACCCTTTAACCGCCAAATTATTCAATCTGAATTTTCACCTACTTGAAGTTGTGTCTCGCTGGCGCGATCCACAACCTCAAGTGAGTGAAAATTATTCAGATTTGACAAAATGGAGGTCAACTATTTTCAAATATTGCTGATAGATGTCACATTTTATCTTTAACATGTTCAAAAGGTGGTACTTATTGTGCTAATAAAAAAGGAAAACCCGAATTTATGCGGCACCGGCGGTTAAAGGGTTAACCAATCTACTTGCGGTGGCAACCTGATTCGTTCACGTTTTCAGTTCTAGGACTGATATTTAAGAGTCGCATCAACCATTTTTTATAACAGTGACAGCAGTGATAGCAAACTTAATACCAAATATCCCAATTTGTTGTTTTAACGATGAATGATATAGTTATCTACATTGTAATAATTATTAAACGTTTTATAATTGATGTAAAAAAACATAAAAATGTGGATTTAAAAAGTAGATGTTGTTAAGTACTTATGCTTCTCTCATGTGACCCCTTCCTATATAACAATCGTATTTGAAAACGTTTAAAATCCCTTAACTTTGAAGCGATAAAGCGATAATTCATAAGGGTTTGAACCACAAAAATTGTTCCTTTTCACAAAATTGAATTATCTCTTTTTTCCGAAAAAATGCGCGATGTGACTGATTTTGTGCACATAGTCTAGGTCACATTTAGCGAAATATCTTAAACACGAACAAGTAAAGATACAACAAAACAATTATTGATAATAAAAAATGTTAAGGACCTCGTGTTAGACGATTTAACATGAACGACCTGTCGCTTGGAAAATACATTGTGCTCAATATTGAAATAGTACTTCTCCTTTGACATTGTGGGGTATCTTAGGTCTCTGCATTTTTGTATAAAGTTCCATACACGTATCATATTTATAATTTGATAGACGTTGCGCATTATAGACTAAGACTTTTAATCGTGACCATTACATTAACCCTGTTAGCACCAGGACCGTCTTAGAGACGTCTAAAGACAGTCACTGCACTGAAAGAATTGAAAAAATTATAATGGCCGTAGACCCATAACATATTCAAATGAAGCGGGAAGTGCCAACTAAGATATTCATGATTATTTCAAATTGAAAAAAACCCTTTGTCTCCATGGTTTATACAAAAATATTTGAGCGTTGTATAAAGAGTTAACTCCTTATCTCCCATCCCATTGAACACGAGACATTAAAGCGATGCTGGTCTAATGTTGGACCAGCGTCGTAGACGGTGGACCAACATTAGACCAGCATTGGGTCAATATATCGTGTTTACTGGGATAGCATTTGCAATGGAAGAAAATCATACAGTATACGCACCGGTAAATCGTATCGGTGTGGTGCCATGTTCATAAGTCGACATAATCATTTAATTAAATTTTCATTTGCAGCTTATATATTTCACATTGGTCAGATATATAACTGCAGCAACAAACGATACCGTACTGTACGACACCGTATATCGTATCAGTTTGGTGACATGCTCATATAAGTTATATAATAATGATATCAGTTGGTGGCTAAAAAAATACTACCGGTATATCCACACTGGTTCTCGTCAATTGTAATGCGTGGAGTGCGCCCTTATCATCTGATCACTGACACAATGTATCAGACGTTGGGCCAACTCTAGTTAGATAAGTCTGAAGATTGGAGAAATAGTACCTACCTGGTACTGACTCAACTGATTTACCATAGACGTATTGGTCATAATCCATAAAAGCCTATTAGCCTACACAATTAAATTACTAGTAAGTCTGCACTGGATTGAATTTCCGACGCATTATAGTCACACTATATGTAATACATAGTTAAAGCCTTTTAAAAAAGAAGTTGAATATTTGCGTAAAATGTAATGTTAATGTCTTGACATTAGCTTGCAAATATTTTTTGCTGTATAACATTTTGCATTAATTTTTAAAGCATAATTTATATATAGGCGTATATAGAGTCCTACATAATATAGATAGCTTTGATCGAATAGTGTGACCAAATATATTGTTAACGTCCCAACTCACCGTGTTTTTCTACACTCTATATTCTTATAATAACACACTTATTATGCCGTTCAAATCCAAAATGCAGTATATGCGTACTTTGAGGTAAGCAAGTAAGCAGGTACTGCCTTTTAACCCTTTCAAGCCTGAATTTATCATTGTCATCTTCATCCACTACAAGCCGCGAATTGCTGTCGCAATTCTCGACTTGTAGTGGATGAAGATGACTTGATGTGGGTGAGAAATTGAAGAAAACTGCCATGTATTGGTAAACTAGTTTCATGGAAATTTTCCTTCTCAGACAATCTATTGTAGGAAAATTAAGTCTGTTTTCAGGGCAGTAATGTGATGCTTTAAGGCATCGTGAGGGCTTAAAGGGTTAACTTTGCAGAGAAGTATTGCTTTATCAAGCCAATCAATACCACCATGGCATACCGACAAGTTTATCACTGCACTTCTATTGACACTAGAATCAGGCATGTTCAACATCGTGGTTAGAAAACATTTTCATTAGCTTTGTTTTTGTCACAAGCATCGATCGATGAGAAGCACATTCACTTGATAATGGTGAAAAGAGTAAGTAGGCTATAGTTATAAATTAAACCATAATATAAGCCTAGCCGGCGAATGTACATTAAAAAGGACACGTACACAACTCTAAGTTGTTCTATTTTTCGTGCAGTATGTTATATTTTTGTTGTTGTCGTTATTTTAGTTGCCGTCGTTATTAATATGTTTGTTGTTGCTGTTCAACAATTCGACGTAAACGCTCTAATCGTTAATAGGTCTTTTATCAGATTTATCAGACCATTTTCTGCCGGATGGTCTTGGTTGAGTGCGAAAATTGATGGCTACCTTACAATTCGACATATAGCTATACAGTGGCCATATTTAATCTGATTTTTTTGAAACTGGATATGGCAATCTGGCCAGGGTGAGCGTTCAATGCAGATTGAACGTTAACATGCCTTATTCTATTATAGAATAGGTATCTCCACCCCTGCTGCATCAACTTTTAAATGTGGATGGTGGAGGCTCACACTTGCCCTGCACATATAAAATCTATTGTTTTGTTTATCTTCCAGCAATGCGACAGAATACGCTACTATTGATCCGCGTACGCTGACTATGTCAGATGAACAACTTTCAATGCTGGGAGATGATTATGACAAACATAGACATTTGCAAAAGGGACCCCAATTCAAGAAAACAAATGTGATGAATAGACGCTCCTATGGGTTGTCAGAGGCTGTATCCGACAGATCAATGTTCAATGACAATGCTATCATTGAAGAGGTTGCAATTCACACTGCCCGAAATTCTGTGGAGTTATTGGGGAGATCTAACCAAACTGGGCAAGATTTCATGGACACTTATAAAAATAGGAATGGTAAGTTAAATCGAAAGGGTACCATGTTCCCACCACGAGGGCCCCATCCGATGTTTACTATGTTTACAGATGACAACAAAGCTGGGAAACTGTTACCAATGAAAGAAAATGCACCAACTAACTGTACTAAAAAGACGGGACTCAGTCAATCCAGAGGGATACTTTCCAAATCTCGACCCGTTTCTGCGATTAAAAGGTCGTCTATGAATGGAAGTGAGAAAAAACAACACTGCTGGAAACCAGAACAATCACGCCCGAACGGCTACAAAAAGCTAGACTCTTTACTATATGGCGAATCACAGTATGGGGGTCATAATCGAAGACATAGCACAAGCAGTATGCCATGTGAACTGCCACCTATCTCTCCCACGTCCTCTTATACGCCACGTAATGCACTACAGCGCAGACAGATAGTACAATCAAAGAGTGACACCAAACTTGACTTGAATTTATTCCTCTATGAGGAAGCTAACATACTCCCCACGGATAATGTGTTGCACGTGGACTATGACTCTGAGAGGAGCGGTGCTACATCAGGTTATAGCTCTTATGGCCAGACACCAGACATGACCCCAATCATTTCTGACCACGTGTCTGCTGATTCAGATTATCCCGATGCTCTGGGTGAGACAGGGGATATCTCAGAAAACGGACAAAAGAAGGGGGGAAATAATTATTCAATAGACAATGATCAAGGCTATGACATAGGCCCAGTGCAAGAAGAAGTCAGGTATCTTCCTCCGGGTTCAATACATAATAATATTACACGTGGACAACCTATGGGGAAATGTGAAACTAATTCACCCGTAGGTTTGTCAAAATCATTCAAGGGAAACAGTTACGAGCCACCAAAAAAACATGTAAATAAATCGTCTCCAGAACCCCTATTTTGCTCCAGCCACCACAGTGAGGACATGGACAGCGATGACCTGCTGCACAGTGACACATCTAGTATGGACGTAGAAATATTTTCCGGTTGTGATGTCACTGAACAATTTACTGGCATGTTCCAGAACAGGATGCCAGAAGGACATGCACATGATATCTGCAGCGCGTGGGTCAATGAAAACTTCAGATCACAATCGGCGATGTACATGTCGGAAGGTGCCGTCAGAGAGCACAACACCAGGTGTGTTTTATACAGAGATGATGATCACATGTCTAACTGACCGGGACTGAAATATTTTTGTATAAATCATGGAGACCAAAGTGTTGTTTTCAATTTGAAGTCATCATAAATGGCCTCGTTAGTTCTTTCTGCTTCATTTGAATACATATGTTATGGGTCTACGGCCATTATAAATAGTTTTACTCTTTCAGTGCGGGGACCGACTTTATATGTCAGAATCTGACGTCTATAGACGTCAGATTCTGACGTATAAAGTCGGTCGCCGCACTGAAAGAGTGAATAGTGATATTATAATTTGTATGAAAAGAGCCATACGGCATGTACACATACCTGTTTTCTTGTACAGAATAATTATACCGGTGGTGTGTTTCTTTTTTGTGTTAGTTTTATATTAGCATAATATATTAGTACTTATATAAACATTAATATATACTTCATGATGGGCACCTCCATCTTTAATATTATGAAATATTTTCTATTGAACATGAGATTATAGCATGTATAGCATTACACATTTCTCTTTTCATCGGATCCTTGCCTTTTCTCAAATAATGTCAATGAACACATAAGGAAAGTGAAGTATCAGGCGCTAGCGCTAGATAATTTTTCCCTAACTCTAAGTTTCCTAACCACAAGGAATTCGTGGAATATATGGTTTCATTGATCTAGCTTAGGGTGTACCATTGATTACAAAATGGCCGCCAGTAACCAAATTGAATTTAGAAACACGCTAATCTCTGTCGCGTGGCAATTATCAGACATTATATGAAAACGTATTTGAAGATCCAGACTCTGTGTCCACATTTTGTCTTATGTTGCATATGGTTTGAAAAAATTATCAGACATAATTATATGAAAACATATATAAAAACCCAGACTCTGTGTCCACATTTTGTCTTGTTTCATATGGTTTAAAAAATTTATCAGACATATATGAAAACATATACAAAAACCCAGACTCTGTGTCCACATTTTGTCTTGTTTCATATGGTTTAAAAAATTTATCAGACATATATGAAAACATATACAAAAACCCAGACTTGTGTCCACACTTTGTCTTGTTGCATATGATTTAAAATCCAAATCAACTTTATATAGGCCTATCATTAAAGTATTAAGATGAAAACTATGTGTTGCAGTATGCCTCACACTTCCAAACAAGTTAAAATAATATAAAAAATGGACTATTCAGTCAAAATTACACGACACGAAAAATGGGTATTACACTTGTCCCTACCTTAATTTGTTTAACGCCCCCCCCCCCCCGCCTACCGCACGATGACAGTAACTTGAATCGTTTAGAAGATATAGACACCTATATTATGAATCAAAACATTATATTTTCACTGTTTAGTATCAACACCACCCGCTGGTAACTAGGCCTACACCACAGTTCAAAGGCAGGTGACGTTTTTTCTAAATATGCATGTTTTCAGTACCGCAACGAATATTAAATATAAATTTCTATGGCAAAGCTAAAAATATATGGATTTCATATCGACATTGTGATTTGAAAAACATCGGTTGGAAGCCACCGTATATTCATTTCAAATTTGACCCATAGTATTGTTCCAGTATGTTTTAAGTGGTTGCAGTCGATTCGTTGACCCAGAAAGATGGATGTGGACACCACAATTGTGGTCTTACATATATGTCAATTAGAACTCGATATATTGGCCCGGCTAAATTTCCAACTGATGATATCAATACGTAGGCCTATTTCTGGACGATAACTACATAACAAAGAAGATCACATAGAAGACACAAAACTACATTTTATAACCATACCTGTCCTCATTACTATAACATTTAATTTTTTTCTATACAATGTAAGCAAATAGAGACATTGTGATTTTGACATGAAATGATTTCCGTAGGCGGCCATCTTGAATTTCCCAGAATTCACTATCTAGGAATGACCTAATAATTTTTATAATTGGTTTCGTTCGATTCTTTGGCCCTGGAAACATAGGTGTGGTAACCAAATGTGTGATTCCATTTAAACTGTATATATGGTCCAAATTAGGTTTTCATGGCCGAAACCCATATCACGCCCCAACTGGTAATATCGCTAATATGAGTCCCCTAAAGAAAATGGTACCACTCATGGAGTGTAGTGGGGGGGGGGGGTGGTGCACGGTGAACAATTCTGGACTATAATATACTGTTTCTCGTCCGACACTGATTCAGAGAAGGGGACGTAGCATTTTGGTAGAGCGCCTGACTGCCTCGCCAGTCATGTTCTTTGGTGTTTCAGAGAAATAACCTTGTTTATCTCTTCTCATTGTAGACTAGGCACAATTCGTGGAAATATGCCTGGTTAAAATGCTGGAGGCAAATTATGGTAATTTATGGCATACAGTGTTTTAGGGGTAGTTCGACATATTGAACCCGAATTTGCTGTATGCCAAGCGTGAAAATGCCTCAAAATATCTCAAAATAGAGAAATCCAAAATGGCCACACCCACAGGCTAAAATATTCCATACTAAACAAAAACATGAAAGTTTGTTAAGAATAAGACTTTAGAGTTCAAAAACTCATGCTACAAGCCAGTTGGCAGCTTCCACTCCCACAGCTCTATACTTTTTTGGATAACGCTGATGCTATTATAAAAAATAAACTCTCAGCTGTCTGCAAATATATTGGTGCTGAATACATTGTGCAGCTGGTTGAAAAATTACCAACAGACAAATATAAAATTTCAAAAGCGAATGAGTGAGTTCTAATGCCTCTTTATGCTTGATGACCCAAATGCTGAATTTTGGTGTGACAACATTTATTCAGCATCTTCCTCTGCGTCACTTTGTAGTAAAGCGCATGCAGTGATCGACGTTTCAATCAAGTTTCAACTGACCAAAGTACTGAATAGTTCAAACGCAAATGAATGTTGGCTTAGTAAGTGTAGCCCGAAGACATTATGCACTGAGTAGATGGCCGTTATCATATAATCTGAGAAATATCACAGATCAAAACAAGATCAAACTGATGACTATACTCACAGTGAGTGCATAAAAAGTAAGTTGGAGATTATGATCTTTTTAACTGCATCTTCAAAAAAGCATGGTATGTTCCAATATACCACTGACACTCCTATACCAAATACTCCTGTATCTTGGGAGAAACAGTATTGTTTGTGACTTAGAGCAGGACATTTTAGACGGCAGCAAATGAAGACTTTTGTGGAAAAACTATTATGTGAACATTCAGAGAGTAGCCAGCATCTAGAGCTAAAACACACATTAAACAAAGCTATGATATTTACCATGCCACAGCTGGTAGTTAGCGTCAGGTCGTAAAATAGATAATGATCAATTCGTTCCTCTTCCATTAGACTGATATGGATTTCTGGCACTTGAAGACAATCTTCAGTCTTCCCGTACTGCTTTTCCAACCATATATTTTAATGTAAAACCAAATAAACCCGTAGTTGCGGTAGGAATGAACCACTGAAATGTATTTGAGTATTGAGTATAATGAGTATATGAATATATTTCATTTATATTGCGCCTTATCTCAAATGATTCTAAGGCGCATAGAGGCATCTATGCGCCTTAGAACCACGTAGTGGGTTGTAATGTATTTAAAATCCGCTCCTAAAATGGGTTGTTTGATGTCAGCGACAATAAATGTCCACGAATACTCTCTTTTCAGTCCAACGTCAAATAAACGTTTACTTGTACCGTAAGTTGTAATCGTCGAGCTGTTTGCTGCAACTAAAGATAAAACTATCAGAGTCCACGGTCCCGTTAGCGCAAGACCGAGGCAAAACACTGACAGCTGCACCCGTATCAATCAAGTAATTACATCTATTTCGTTTGTCTGCGGCGTATAATAGCCCAGAGGGAGATAACTTAGGAAGTGTAGTTTCCACGCAGTCATGTCGCACCTCGTTCGGCTCGCCAGACGCAATAGTCGCAACTTGTGCTGGCGTAACAGTTTAAAGCAAACGCGCAGGGGTCTCTGCACAAACGCGCCTTATCACCAAATCTCTGATGGTAGTAGCAAATCAGTGCATCGTCCGTGGCCGTTGGCAGTGCGGTACTGTTTTGTGGTGAATTCGGCGGCGGGGCGGTCGGGCGAGGGGCTGGTTAACTTGTGGGAAAAACATTCTGCCCATTATTGTCACCATTATTGTTGGTTTTAGCAACGTGAGGTGTAAAAGGCCTCGCATTTGCGTTTGGTAAGACTGTCTGCTTATTTGACGTTCTGTGATTTCTATTGTCGGTTTGCTGTTTGTTATTGAATTGTTTTTTTCTGGGTGCCTGCAGTTTCTAACTTCTTAAGGCGCCTAGAAATGTCTTCCATTATCCAGATTAGTCTCTCATTGTCGTTTACTCGAACTAACTTCGGCAACTCCCACGCGACTGTCCTTTACGTCCGTCTCTGAAGTTAAAGCTCTGTCGGCCAATATAACTGGACTCTCCAAAGATGTACTATCAGGTGTCGGTGAGCTCGAATAGATGCAGGCATTTGTCTGATAAAGGCATGGCATAACGGCCTTGCCGACGACGGCCGTCGTTCCGAAACCAGCCGTTTTCTGAAGACGCCTAAGGAAACGTGATGGAATGTCCGATTCTAATTTCTTGCCTGAGATGACCTTGTTTACCGGGTATCGTCAATCCCCGACGTTCAATCAGTACTCCTTTCAGAATAATATACTTGTGGCTTAGGAAACGTTGTAATAAAATATCTCAAACGTCCGATGCGACTTCGCCCGACAGGGCGCACATGTCAGTCTATATCTTTCGTCATCATCTGCGATGTCGTGGAGATCAAACTGAGTTTTTTTTAAAAAGAAATTTTAATTATATTCGACTGACAGCAGTCCACTTTAATTATCTTCGACTGACAGCAGTCCACTTAGGTAGCATAGTATGTATTTCGGTTTCCAAAAGTTCCCGCAAAGAACACATATAATTTTTTTTATATGTATATATCCTTTCTAAAAGCACTTCATGATCGGTCATTTTGTATCGGTTTGCTCAACTCGTGTTGCGTCGATTCACAGTCTTGTCGTTGCTGTGTTATCAGGTTATGTCGGCATGTACATGGCTGTAGAAATCTGGCGGCTCATTAGCATATCACAGGGCAAATGTGCTCAAAATTTCTCCAAAAATGTGTTCGTGTATTTGCACAAACGGAGTAAACTCAGCTGGCAAGCTGCTGTTTACTATACCTGAATCTAAACTTTCATTACGTTTATCATTTTTATTACCGAACCTAGCAGCAATTACATTATGATTTCTATAATTAGTGTGCCCTCTTGTTTTCTCCATTGAGAAACAAATTTAAGAGGATTTTTACCATCACACCTAGGAGATGCTTTTAGCTCCCAGCAATCAGAAATTACATGTCCTAATTTTCTGCAGTGATAACATTTAAGCTTCGGCTTTACTACTTGGTTATTTTGCTTTTCATTCTTGCTATCATACTTACCCTTGTTAGGCTTTTCATTACTGTTTGTACTGACACCTGTTTTATTATTCTGTACAGCAGAACTATTATCATAACTAAATCTCTGTGGTGTCTTTGTGTCATGCTTATGAATGAGGCTATAGTCATCCACTAACTCAGCACTTTTCTTTATATTTTCAGGAGCTTTCTCAGCTAAAAAAGTCTTTATATCCTCAGGTAAACATGAATTTAGCTGTTCTTTTAACACAAGCTCTCTTAAATTATCATAACCTGAGTCAACATTATCAGATCTGACCCACTTATCAAACAAAATACTTTGCTAGTCAACAAATTCTACAAAAGTTTGTTTTTCATTTTTACGGTAGTTGCGGAATTTCTGACGAAATGCCTCAGGTCTAAATTCATAAGCTTTCAGAATGACACTCTTCACCTCATCATAATCAAATTTATTTTCTTGTGACATGGCAGCAATAACAGTAGCAGCTTTACCAAATACAGCAGTATGTATCAAAATGGCCCAGTCAGATCTCTCCTATTTCATTCCTGCAGCCAAATCTTCGAATTGCAAGAAAAATGCATCAGGATCTGATTCAACAAATGTTGGCACCAATTTTGAAAAATCTAGTAATATGATGGTTGTCATGCGACGAAGCTGCATGAGGATTTTCAGCTTTTACCTTAGCTATTTCTGTTTGTGTTTCACATTTTCTTAACTGAATCTCTCTCTCTCTCTCTCAATTAATGCTATTAATTTCAATTTCTGCCTGTCTCAACTCGTGTGCTTGGTTTAATTCTGCCTGTTTTAATTCAGCCTTTATTAGCTCTAATTCTTGGGCTTGTTTTAATTCTGTCTGTTTTAATTCCTGCTCATGTTTTAATTCTGCTTCTTTTAATTCAGCCTTTCTTAACGCAGGGCCACGTGTTGTGCGCTCCTTCGCCTGCTGATTCAGTCATTACAGCAACTATTACCTGACTACTTGTTCAGATCACAGAAAAATGTTGACAAAATTACTTGATATGGCTCGAGTTCTAAAGATATCAAGTTTCTAAAAAATCACAATGTATTAATTACTCGACATGATTTTCTAATAGCATCGGGTAGATTTATCTAAGTCTATCCATTATTCTGCATGATATATCTCACACTAACACCATCATTTCCATTAATTAATCCTGTTACACCATATTATCATTATAAGTAATGTATTATTACTATTAATTTAATTGAGTTAGGCATACCATTAGATCCAAAATTTGATTTTACGTCCGCCTATAGAGGTTAGAAAACCCATAAATAATACATAAAGGTGCTATAAGCCTATAACATAATGACCTAAGTCAAAGATGACTTAGGCCAAAATGTAATTTCGACTTTGGCCAATGTGTATCTTGCTGGGAGCAAACTATTTTGACTTAGGCCAAATTAATGAAATTACATCTATGTAAATAATATAACATATTGACCTATAGGAGAATATGTATGATACGTATGCATAGGCCTATGCCTACACCAACTGAGAGGCAGCGGCTCTGTAATAACGCTGCAACCACTAGCATCGGGTATCACTAACGTTACAACTACTTAATACATTCTGTGTTTTGGCTTAATTAAATTGTCATAGGTGAAGGACGGACAAGACAGGCCACCTAACCATATGGCCTCAATAACTGTTTATGACACCCCGAATTTGCTATAGAAGTATGTATCTAAGAACTGTGGATATATATGCTCTAAATGATATATAAGCTGGTATTTAGCGTGCCTATTAATATTTGAAATAAATATAATCTGTGGCCCATCTTGCCCACCTCCTTGGGCAAGACCTAAGCTATATGGGCATATGAGCTAGGGCAAGATGAGCCTTCGGCTTATCTTGCCCTACAATTTGCCTACAAATGTGATAATATGCATACTCTGGCCCCATATAGCAACAATAACCGCCATGATGCACATGATAAAAATACATTACAAAATAATGATATGGTATGCTTATGAGTTTTCTAAAATAGCAGGCTTATAGTCGTGCCCTTACCCGGGTGTTATAGCACTCAAAAACACTCGTCAATAGCAATTTCAGTTTAAATCTCACACATTTCATGATAATAATATGTAAAATAGAATGCTTTGGTTAAAAGTATGAGCCATCAACTCACAGACATTATTTAGTGATACCCCAGCTTACTATCGGGGGTATTGGGATGGTTGCTATAGTAACTTGTTAGTAGTACTTTTTCCCTCATCTGGGGAGGGTCAATAGGGATATGCTGAATGTTGTATGGCATGGTACGGGAGCGCTACTATAAAGCGAGTATCAAAGGGAAGCTGCATGCAGCCTAAACCTGTCTGGTTATATTTTTCATGCGAATGTCGGTGACCTACCGTGGTTCCTCTGCTCAACAGCGGTGACAATGCAGCTCTAGCATCGGTACATGCACTGGGCCTTAAACTAAGCCGGCACAAGTCTTTCACGTGGGACAGAATGGAGTTGCCCTTAACTATTGTTACTCTGGGACTATCCGACCCGAGGATAGCAGGGCTGTGTTTTGTTTAGCTAAACACACGTCTCGGCATGTCCAGAACCCCTTATCGGGTTGGTGAAGAAAACACACTCTCAATAACCCACCATGCCCTATCACGCTTCCTCGCGTCAGCATATGTACATCATCCATCTCATCAATGAACTACCTGTTTTGATTCTAATACAATGTCACCTAAATGACCATTAGTGCCTATACTGCTACCTAAGCGGTCCGACAAGATGGCAACTTTTTAAGCCAGTCTGTGGAGAAATTGTTTGTGGGTCACCACAGGTCTACGGAGCCCCTAAGGGGACATATTTTTGTTTTTCCCTGGTAGGTTATTGAGGGGGGAACACAATAGTGAACACAATAATTATTGTGAGGGAGCACATTATTTATTGTGAGGGAGCACAATAATTATTGTGAGGGGGCACACAAATTCATGTGAGGGAACAAATAATTATTGTGAGGGAGCACAATAATTATTGTGGAGGAGCACAATATTATTGTGAGAGAACACAATATTATTATGAGGGAGCACAATAATATTGTGAGGGAGCACAATAATCATTGTGAGGGATCACAATATTAATGTGAGGGAACACAATATTATTGTGAGGGAACACAATAATAGGGTGAGGGAGCACAATATTATTTTGAGGGAACACAATATTATTGTGAGGGAACAGAATATTATTGTAAGGGAACACACTATTATTGTGAATGACCACAATATTATTGTGAGTGAACACACTATTATTGTGAGGGAACACACTATTATTGTGAGGGTACACAATTATTATTATCAGGGAACACAATAATAATGGTGAGGGAGCATGGTAATAAAAATGGTGAGGGAACACAATAGTTATTGTAAGGGAACACAATATTATTGTGAGGGAACACAATAATTACTGTGAAGGAACGCAATAATTATTGTGAGGGGTCACAATAATTATTGTGAGAGAACAGAATAATTATTGGGATGGAACAAAAGGGAACACAATAAGAATGATGTAAAAAAATAATTATTATTGTGAGGGAACAAAATAACCATTTGAGGGAACACAATATTATTACGAAGGAACACAATAAATTTGAGAGGGAACACAATATTTTTGAGACGGAACACTATAATTATTGTGCGGGAACACAATATTATTATGAGGGAACACAATATTTTGTGAGAGAGCAGAATAACCACTGTGACGGAACAAAATAATAAGTGTGAGTGAACAACATATTATAGTAAGGGAACACATTATTATCTTGATTCTTGTGAAGAAACACAGTAATTATTGTGAGTGAACACAGCGTTATCCTGAGGGAAGAAAATAATTATTGTGAGGGAACAGAATAATTATTGTGAAAGAACAGAATACTTATTGTGAGTGAACACAGCAATTATTGTGAGGGAAAACAATAATATTGTGAGGGAGCTCCATATTATTGTGAGAGAACACAATGTTATTGTGAGGGAACACACTAATTATTCTGAGGGAACAAAATAGTTATTGTCAGGGGCACAATATTGTTGTTAGTGAAGACAATATTATTGTGAGGAAACACAATAATCAGTGAGAGGGGACACGCTATTATTGTGAGGGAACACAATATTATTGTGAGGATCACAATCATTATCGTGAGGGAACACAATAACTATTGTGAGAGGACATAATAATCATTGTGAGGGGACACAATAATTATCGAGGGAGCAGGGAGCACAATATTATTGTGAGGGAACAAAATATTATTGTGAGACAAGACAATACTTATTGTACGGCAACACAATAATCATTGTGAGGGAACACAATATCATTATGAGGGAGCACAATATTATTGTGAGGAACACTATCATTATTTTGAAGGAACACACTAACTATTGGGAGAGAGCAGAATAACTATTTTGAGGGGACACAATAATTTTTGTGGTGGGACACAATAATTATTGTGAGGGAACACTATATTATTGTGAGGGAACACTATATTATTGTGAGGGAACACAATAATTATTGTGAGGGAACCTAATAATTATTGTGAATGAACACAATAATAATGGGGAGAGAACACAATTAAAATGGTGAGGGAACACTAAATAGTTACTGTGAGGGAACACAATAATAATGGTGAGGGAACACAATAGTTATTGTGAGGGAACACAATAATTATTGTGAGGGAACACAGCATTATTCAGAGGGAACACAATGTCATTGTAATGGAACGCATTATTATTGTGAGGGAACACAATAATTATTGTGAGTACACAATGATATTATGAGGAAACATAATAATTATTGTGAAGGAACGAAATAATTATTGTGAGGGAACACAATATTTTTGTGAGGGAACACAATATTATTGTGAGGAAACACAATAATTATTGTGTGGGGACACAATATTATTGTAAGGGAACACAATATTATTGTGAGGGTACACTATATTTTCGTGAGGGGGTTACTGAAGGTACTGGTTTCACTGAACTCATATATAGTTGCTGTTATAGTTACTGAAACTCATTGTCTACTGATGAATTTTGTCTGAATGGTTAGAGATGGAGTGGATGATCTTCAGACGATATTATAGCTCGATCGTAAATAATGACGTTATTGTTGCGGTTGTTAATATTGATAATTGTATAGTGATGCATATGCGACAGAAGTAAATATATTTTGACAATCATCAATCAACTAGGTCTATGGTACCGTGAGTGTTAGTTTCGTTGGCTTAAAGCACGATACATTCAATTAAACGATAATTGTATGATAAATTACAGCCTTTGACAACACTAATGTTATTAAAATAAACATATTTTGATGTTACAAAATAGAGTTTTCTGAATTTCAGAGCGAATGAGAAAAAATAGTATGATTATTCTATTACAACATGATAGTTACATGTTTTAACATGTCTAAATACAGAAATACGTTAAAAATATCCAATATAAATGAGAATAATAACAATAATTTAGAGCATGTCAAAGGAGTGTAAATATTTGAAATGTGTCCCAAGTCAACATGATATTAAGGCAAAAATGGCCTAAGTCATTATTGTTTGTTTTTGAAGGGTGAATTATTATAATTATTTTTTTTAATTTTATAACATAAATTGTTTTTAAACTTCGTGAATTCACAAAAAAATTGTGACTGTAAAGCTAGTGTGCACAAAAATAAATAGTTTTTTTGCGTTTTACTTTAAATGGTAAAAAAATGACTTAGGCCATTTTTTCTATAGCGTGACGATATTATCATGAAGGAGAACAACTCCTGGCACTAAGTGTTGTTTGCATAAGTCCTTAAAAAAATCATAAGTTGACGCCAGAAACACCTACGCTTGAATATTGTCTCCCCAGATAACTTTTCTCTTAACTAAATGAAGGAGTTTCCCGGGTTGTGAGCATCCTGAACCTCATATAAGTGGGCGGGGGATTGATTGTACACACTACTTGTATACATTTCACACGATTGTTTTACTTATTTCGGCGTATTAATCAGACTGTGTAAACTAATTCCTTGCGCCATCTATCTAATACATCCATGTCTTATCTACAAACTTGCGGAGTTGAATATGATTTGCAGTTCACAGTATGGTACTGAAAACTCATAAATTACGTTACTGAGATCCTGGTTGTCCAACTGGGTGCTTGCAAATTAAAGATAACACATCTGCATCATCTGGTGAACATTTATATTGTAGC